>JADRCH010000224.1:1181728-1425875 GCA_019843965.1 Rhynchomys soricoides | reverse complement strand
TTTTATTTTATTTTATTTTATTTTATTTTATTTTATTTTATTTTATTTTATATGTGTGCCTGCCTGTATGTCTGTGCACTGTGTGCCTGGTGTCCTCTGAAGTCAGAGAGGGTGTCAGATTCCCTGAGACTGGAGTTGCAGATGGTTGTGAACCACTGCACCCGTGCTGGGAATCAAACCTGTGTCCTCTGCGAGAGTAACAAGTACTCTTAGCTGCTGAGCCACCTTTCCAGCCTGCATATGGACGTCATTGCCCTTCTAGGATCTTCTGGCCTGCCTCTGCTTCCTGGGAGGATTAGAATATTGGGAAGGCAAGAACCTTGCATTCCTCACCCCAAGGCTTTCTGGTGCTAGTACCTTGCCACCAGCGTATGCGCAGGTACCTGTAAAGCCCTTCACAGGGCTGATGTGTGCCTCTACCTATCTTCACCATACACTTTTTGTTTTCTTCTTTCTCTGGGCAAAACATGCCCATTAATTTTTCCCTTTCTGAAGTTTCCACTCACTGTTGACTCCCAGGAGCCATGCCCGCTGGGATTAGCAACCTGGCAGAGTGTATGGGCCCAAGAGGCCCAGCGGGGACTCCTGCATCCTGGCATCCACTGTCTCCAGCTTTGATAATGAAGCTTGGGAACTCTGAAGACTCGGAGAGGGAATGTCAAGGCTCCGTCCCCACTCACCGATTCAATCCTTCTCAGTGGACTTAACCATGGATTGGGGTCCTCTATGGCATGGTGCCTCACCAGGGTGTGGACCAGGGGAGGAGTCTGCATGCTCTGAAGTCCGTAGACCCCATATGGTTCTGGCTCTGGCTCAGGTCTAGATTTTCCCCATTTCTGAGGGTTTTGCAGAAGATCTGATTGTATTCAATATCCAGAGATGGCGTAGTATCTTCAGTTCACTCCCCAGCGGATGGTGTGAGCAAGAAGCCCCTGCTATCATAGATTTCTGACAGAAGAGGTGATAACAACCACACTCAGAAAAACAAACATGGCAGACTTTAGGCCAAATGGAAATAGAAATGAGGTGATGAGATCCAGGACATGGTGGGGTGTCATGCTCAGAGCCAGACTCTGAGGAGCTAGCAGCAGAGATTAAAGAAGTGAAGTGGACATTGGCCTGAAGAGCAGGCAGGAGTCTACTGCAGAGCCCAGAGGTGATTTAAAGGTCCTCGGGTGGGAAAAACTAACTACATCAGTGACCAGATCATGTGGCTAGGGGTGGCTGGGGAGGGCCAGGATCTGCAGCACTCTGTGCCAGGGGACAGGTGGAGGGATGCCCCTGGGGAAATAAAGTAATCTGACTTGCTTTAAAAGACAGCTGAGGGTGTCATGGGGACAGTGCATCATCACAGGAACAGCAGTCGAAGACACCAGGAGTCAGGCAAGCAGTGGCTGCAGCCACTGGAGCAGGAGGATGATATCTGGGATGAGGAGAAGGTGGGAAGGCTGAGAAGGGAACAGAGTCTTTGTGTGCTCAGGGGAAGTTAGCGTGACTTAGCCAGTGTGCTGAACGGATGAGCAAGATGCCTGGAACGTTCTGAGCTCCCCTTGCATCTGTGTCTCTTCTCTGTCCCTCAGATCTCAGGGGGTTCACCTCTTGTATGATAGGAGAGAATGCTGTCTAGGAGTCATGCTGGCTGCTAGGAATTCCACTGTCACTGTCCCTTTGCTCTAAGGCTGAACAGTGTAGCCCATTCAGACCTTTCCACTATGGGTTCTGTGCAGGGCTTGAACGTCCTTCGGATTTCCTTCCCTGTGGCTTTAAATGTGATCTGTGTCACCAGAGCTTCTGCCCTTTTCCTGGCCACACAGATCCTCAGATGAATGTCTCTAAGGGCTGATAGGTGGGTTAGTTAAGATTGCCATATACACCGGGCCAGCTTAGCCTCGGCCTAGCTTGATGTCAGAGATCCTAATGTTCTTCCCACATAGAAAGGTATGAATTGTTTTAGGCATGTTGGGAGACTCGAACCCAGACCCTCTCCCATTTTCTGAGGCCTCTGACACAGACTTTCCTTCCTTGTACCCTGGTGTTACCTGTACAGTTTAGATTGGCTAGGGTTCTCCTGGCTGTGATGCTGTAATGACAAAGCCATCCTTGATCTCCTGTCGGGCTCTGCGCAGCTCTGGTGTAGCCCAGTAGCAAGCCAAAGGTCTGGCTGAGTGAGTGGAAACCTGTCATTGCAGGCTACTGGGCCCCATGAGTATTTACAGGTGCTAGCAATGTATCCCTAGCCATATGAGCCAGCTCAGCCCTCCAGGAAAGCTCAGGAGGCTTGACCCCCAGGGGGAGTGACAGGAAGGGCAGGCTGGTGACATCTTGCAGGGGGCGTAGGAGGGTGTCCCCAATGGGAAGCAATATGTGGCACATCGGTTCAACCTTCTAGGAAACCCTGGAGGCATGACCTCTGGGGAGAGAGAGATTGAGCAGAAGGGGAGGCTGATGCTGGAAGGGGCTGGTGGGAATATCCCAGGCCCACAGCGGGTTCTTCTATCTGACTCTGACGGGGTGTCAGCTGATTGTCCTGGGTGTGTCTGCTTGCCTTAGGGGAGGGTGGATCTGGGTGGATAAGCCTGTGTCTGTACATGAGTGGGAGGTTTCTCTGCTTTCTGCCTCCATGGTCTGTACTAGATCCATGACCTTCGCTTCTAACTGGACTGGACAGTTCTAATGGCATCCTTCAGGGCTTTGATCTGATGGGAGGCTGGCAGCTCTGGAGCACACATCTGCAGTGCAGGATGCAGAAGGATGGTGTTGGCAGAGGGAAGTATCTGGGAGAGGGCGTAGGATAGTCTGTGCCTCCACTATCCCTGGGAGAGGTGGTACTCTGGGGCACACCCTTAGGGAGAGATGGTTCAGCAAGAGTCATTGGTCTTTGTGTTTCCATTCTGGATAAGAATGCTCTCTTATCCATGGGAATGTTCTTATGATGCAGGTATCCACTGACAGTCCTCTTCCTCCGTTTCCTCTGTGTTCCTGCCTTCCGGTGGAGAATCTCTGAATCCCGGTTAGCACTAGGCCAAGGGAAAACAAGCAGTGTCTGCCCAGTTTAGAAATACCCTGGAGGGTAGTTTTCTTGTGACATGGGTGTGTCACAGGACAGATTGCAGGAATCATCTCTCCTTCCCCTTTGTGGGTCCCAGGGATTGAACCAAGGCTGTTAGGTTCACCTTTACCTTCTGAGTTATCTTGCTAGCCCCATTTTCTGTCTCTTTTTTTGTTTGCTTTGCTTTTTGTTTTTCAAGGCAAGGTTTTTCTGTGTGGCGTTTTGGTTATCCTGGAACTGACTATGTAGGCCACACTGACCTTGAATTCACAGATCCCACCTGCCTCTGCCTCCTGAGTACTGGGATTAAAGGCATGCATCACCAGCGCCCAGTTGTGTTTTGTCTTTTTGAGGTAGGCTCTAACAACACAGCCCAGGCTGGCCTCTAACTTGAGATCTTTCTGCCTCGGCTTCCCATGTACTAGGATCACAGACATGTACAACATGCCTACCCCTTGTCTTATCTCATTCTGGAATCTACAGAGCTATATCCCTGGTGCAGGTGAAAGTCCCTAAGTATGAGGACCAAGTGGAGGCTCCAACCGGACACTTGCAGCCCGTCTTCAGGTCCTCGGACGGCTGTCCGCTGGTAGTTCACTCCCTGTTCGCTACCATCAGGTCTAGTAGGGGTCCTCACACAGTGTTCTCTTCGGTTTTGTTCCTTGGCTTCCCTCAGAAATGGGAGTCTCCACTGACCCTGTACCTTGAAGCTTAGGGTTGGGAACCCCATGGCCAAAGTGGGTGAGTTGAGGGGAATATATTTACATGTGACTTTCTCCTCTAGAAATGCTAATCGGGAAAAGCAATTAAAAGCAACTTTTTTTTCCCTTAGTAATCTATGTTAAGAGCTGGTAATGAAGTTTCGGGCCGTTGTGACTCAATATTTCAGCTTCACCGACTCAAGTCAAAACAATCCAAGCCTGGGAGTTTGCTAGCAGCTGAGCTGGGCCCGGGCAGCAGCTGTGAGTCCTGATGTTGCCTCTCGTCACTAGTGGCCCACCATACAGTGCTCACTGGGCAGAGAGGAGTGGTCCAAGCTGGGAAGGGGGTCAGTGCTCCAGGGCATCTGTCAGAAGACCAGAAGTGCATGTGAGTGGAATGAACCTAGTAGCAGGATGCAGTGACTCCAGTGTGGGGGCGGGACCCAAGAAAGGGGGGGATCAGAGGAAGTGGGTGCTACAGGAGACCACAGGTTGGACCGGGACTCAATCCTGACCTCTGACCTTTGCTTAGTCCTGATCTCTGACCTTTGCTCACTCTTCTCCTATTTGCAATCACTCATTCAACCGTATTGAATAGCTCAGACCCCTCATTTAAGGAAGTGAACAGAAGGGTCAAGAATCCATGTCCTCTTGAAACTTCTCATTTGGTAGAGAGAAGCAAATAGTGACGGTGTAAACGAATGGTTATCGTTGTCAACACGTGCTAAAGGGAACGGACACTGGGGGTGGGGGGAGTCGGCTGGTGTGTAACTTTAGGTATGGCTTCTGGAGAAAGGGTCACTGAGATGGAGCCAAAATGGAGGTGAGGTAGCCATTCATTCTGATTAATATCTGGAGAAGAGCCATTCCAGCAGAGGGAAAAGTAACTGTGAGATCCTAAAGGCAAGAGCCTGTCCCTACTCCGCCTATAGGGGGACAGTCAGAGGGCCTGCTCTCTCCTAGAGTGGGTGAGGAGTCTACAAAGATTGCACTGTAGTGAGAATTCTGTGTCACTCTTGTTTTCCAAGAATGTCTTTGAAGAGTTCTGAAGGACATGATCTGATTAGGCAGTGGCTCTTTTATTAAGACTCAGGCCTCAACTGTCGGACTTCTCCTCTCTTGGTCCCCTGGGTAATGACTCTCTCATGCACCACATACTTTCATCAGGGAGTGGACACAGGTGTCTGTCTGCTCCCCACCCCCAGCCTCCAGCCTCAGTCTCCTCTCAGGAAGCATGTTCACAAACAGGGTCTTGTCACTTTAAGTAGCCCCCCAGCCAGCTTCCCTGGCCTGCTTTATCTGGAGCCCAAGTGCATGTTGTTCTAGGACCGATCAGCTTTAGCTAATTAATAATCTGACAGGAGACACCCAGGGGATTAGCTGCCGAGCTGAGCTCCACCAAGCCTTGGCAAACGAGCCCTGTGCTCCTTGGGGACATGGAGGTGACTTTGAGGGTACCGGCAGAGGGGACCCACCATAGGTGAACAGTGACACAGGGCAGTATAGGAAGGGGTGGGGACAGTTAGGTAAAGAGTCTCTTGAAGGGAGTCTGCTGTCCCAAGATGGGCAGAGAGTGGACGTGTCCACTGCCCCTTGAGATCTTGTCACATACCAGGACTCATCACTGCCTGTCAGAAGTCCCTGCTGAATAGATGGATCTCATCAATTGTGTTGACAGAGTTAGCCAATTACAGGACTGCTAGTGAAATTTGAAGTTTGGATAAACAGCAAATAATCCTTAGCATAAATAGATTCCATGTGATATTTGGGGTTTACTTATACTAAAATATTGTTCATTGTGTATTAGACTTTCATGTTTCCCTGGGACTCCTGTCTTACCTCTGACATCATTCCGGCCTGAAGAGGACTGGGAGCTTGGAGGCTTCCCCTCAAGGAAAGCCTGGGGTTCCATCAGAAAGAGGGGGCACTCCTTGGGGACCTGTCTGAGGACTGGAGTGAGACTGGAGTCACTGTGACTTCCACTGCCTTTGTCCAGGGAAAGGTTGTTGGAAGCAAAGGGTTGCCACTTGTGGGAATCTTCCATCCTCTGTTTGGTCCAGGTGATCCTTGGACGTGTGGACAGTAAGTCCCACTGGGGGCATCTTGACCCCTGGCCAAGAAACAATGTTCTGTGGTCACTTCTCTCCAGAGAGACTTTTATCTAAGGGCAGGCTGCAGGCTTCTCTTGATGGTAGGTATGCCTGAGGTCTCTGGGGATGATTTGTAATGGATGCTAAGGGCTCTGTTCTGAGCCCAAAAGAGGTGGGCAAACATGGCTAAGTGTGGGGGAGGGGCTGGACTAAGGTAGGCCCAGAAGCCTGCTATGTAGGGCTTCCTCCATGTTCCGAGGCCTATGAGCACTGAACACTTCTGGACATCCACTTTCCCAAGATTTTGGAGTAGCCATGTACCAGCTTGAGGAAGGGCAAGCCATCCAGAGAGCTGGGCTGTCTAGAATGTCATTCTGGGTGCCAGAATTGAAAATCTTTATTGGAAAACTCGATGGGACCTAACTGCTCCCTCTCGTGACCTCTGTCACCCTGGCTCTGTTCCCCGTGGTCAGGGAGCTCAGTGTAGTAAGAAGGGCTTGCCGCCAGCTGGTGGAAGTCCAGCTTCCAGAAGCCAAGGGGCCTGATGCCAGGAGGGCAGTGCCCGAGGTGGGAGCTCTCTGGGCTGGGCTCTTTTCTGCAGGATTTAACGCCATCCCATCCTCACTCTTGAAGGGTTCCCCTCCCAGGCCCCTTGGGCAGCCTTCTCCCAGCTTTTCCCGGCAACACCAGCTTCGGAGCCTTGCGGTGGGAGCAGAAGGGCTGGGGATGCCGAGCTGGTGGGAACCTCTTCCTCTTCCCGAGCTCTCAGCCTCTTCCCCAGTGTGCCCAGCGGTTTGGCCCTGGTTCTTGAGCCGTCTGCTGCCCGTGCTGCCTCTGACCAACATCGTTAGCATGGGTATTTATATTTCATTAACGACATTAAGCCCAAATGGCATTAAAAGCAAAGCTAGTGATAAATAGCTTATTAATAAACAGGGAGTGCTCCGTGCTGCCTGGCCTCTCCCAGCCCCAGTGTTAACCCTTGCTGCCCTAGATAAATAGGCTTCACCCCAAAGATCATCCTCCGAAAGATGGGACCAGGAAGGTCCCGTCACATGAGCATCTTCCATCTGGTTATGCTCAGGTCCATGTGTCTTGGAGCGAATGGGGCCAGCTTTAGGTCACTGGGGGTCACAGACTAGCTAGGCACCTCACAATTTCTAATCAAATCTGCCCTGTCCTCCTCCTCACTCATTTTGATTCGAGGGATAAAGAATTTAGAAATTGCAGCTTTCTAGGCCACTAACCAGCCTTCCCTCATTTCCTGGAAGCCCACTAGAGTTGAGAAGCCTGTGAGAAAAGAAGCAACTCAGCCATGTAAGCCCAATTAGAGTAGTCTGCATGCCGTGAGCGAGTGTAGTAGCCCCAGTCATGTCTGAAGCATCCTGCTCAGCTCCATTTTACAGCAGCAAAAAAGCATGTTTTGTCAATTAGGGATGGCTCAGTTGGGAGAGTGGTTTGCCTAGCACGCATGAAGTTCTGGGTTCTGACCCCAGCAGCACAGAAATGGATGTGTGGTGCATACCTGTAGTCCCAGCACTTAAGAGGTAGAGGCAGGTAGATCTCAAGTCAAATGTCATCCTTAGCTACATAGCAAGTTCCAGGCCAGCCTGGGATACTCAAAACCATCTCAAGATGACAAACTAGAAAGGCAAACCTGATGCCCAGAATAACAAGCTAGCTTCAGTAGCTGGGGCTTGTAGCACATAGCTGCTGGGCCCCCTTTTTTGGTACACTCTCCCCAGAGACAAGACTTGTCATGAAGGGGGACATCCCTGGCTCCTGAATCTTAGAGATACCAGGGCTTCGCTTAGCTGAGGCTTCAGTCTTTGCTTAACTTTGCCCATTTTGAGTTCCCTGACTTTGGGACCCTGCTGCTTTTTCAGTGTGACACTCCTGTGTAGGGAGACATGCCTGCAAGAAGGCTTAAGGGTGCCTCGAAGTCAGCACCCTTCTAAAACTCTGAAGTACCATTTGCTATCCACCGGAGCCCTCCTGGAGGGAGGAGCAGCTAGGCCTCCATTGTTTGGGGTTTATGTCAGCAAACATGGCTGCAGGGTCACTCTTAACATATCTGAGCAGCAGGGGCAGACTCAGTTCCTGGTGCTCCCAGAGCTCCAGCCTCTGTCAAAATCAATTGAAATTGAAAAGAAATTATAGCCCCACTGAGACTCTCTCAACCCTCCACCAAACAAGGTTCTCACCTTGGGCCTGCCCATTTGGGATTGTTTTGGTCCCATCTCACTAGAGTGGAGATGGGGTTTTCTTAGAGCCTTTCAGTGTGGGGAGAAAAGAAGGGAAGAATGTAGAGGAGGTGAATGTGAAGCTTCCACATGGTCCCACGCAGAGGAAAGGGTAGCAGTCTCATCCCTACCTCCATCTAGTGAACATGGATGGACCGTGCCGTATGTTAATGAGCCGGACATCGGCTGTCTGCCAGGGACCTGACTCTCCCAACTCTTTGTTTTTGGTTTTGGTTTTTCATGACAGGGTTTCTCTGTGTAGCCCTGGCTGTCCTGGAACTCACTCTGTAGACCAGGCTGGCCTCGAACTCACAGAGATCCACCTGCCTCTCCCTCCCAAGTGCTGGAAGGCCTGGCTCACCCATTTCGCCTATTAAGTTTTGGCTGAGTAGGTCTTGACTGTCACAGCACCACTTGGTGAGCAAAGACATGATTGTCACCTACATTCTACTTCACCTGAGCAAGGCACATGCATTCTAGCCCATATTGTCCAAGAACCAAAAGACAGAGGTCACTAGTGGGCAAGAAGGATAAGGGGAAAGATGGCCTTAGGACTGGCCGTCCCTGTGGTAATGCAGGCTCTCCATGTTGTAGATGTGTGGCTGTCCCTTCTCCACACTTGGCTCTGTTGGCCTCCTCTGTGAAATGGGCACAGTTGTTGCTTAGCTGCAAAGATCTGTTCTCTAAAACACTCTAAGTAAGGCTTCACACTCACAAGATACCGAAGGAAGGATGGCTGCTGCCCTGACTCCCGAGAGGCTTCCTCCTTAGCTGTCTCTGACTCTTGGCCCATCTTAACATCCTCCAACTCTGGAACAACCAGGACTGGGCTCTGGCTTCTGCCACAGTTTGGCAGGTACTAGACTAGCCCATTTAGAGCCCCATCTGTGGGACTAGCTCACCTAAGTTGCATCAATTTATAGGAGAGATGAGAGCATCCACTCCCCTCCTCTCTCTGCAGCCCATTGCCTTCCCAAGGGCTGTGTCTTTCTTCTCAGTCCCACTGTGTTCTCCAAGGACGGGGTCTGGGCAGGGATTTGGAAGTTAGGATGTCTGATGTGAGGTTGCCCTGTTTGAATGAAATGGCATAGCCTGTCACTTGGCCACCCCACCCCGCCGGGCTCCTCGTCAGCTTGAGGATTGTTGAACATTTGTATCTGCCTGGGATGGATCATATGGGAGAAACCAGGGGGTAACCTGGTTTATCTGTGGCCCCAGAGTTGCCTAGGCATACGTGACTCAAAAGAAAGAACTGTCATGATAGCCAGGAAGAGAGAGACTTTGGGAAAGACAGACAGAGCTAAGGATGAATAGGTCCGTGGCTAAAGAGCTCTGCCTGTGGGGTTGATACACAGGCCAGCAAGTGAATCAAGACACTCCTAAACTTTTCCTCACTCCATCACAAGCAAGGGTAGTAGAAGCTCCTAAGTCTCCTCAGAGGCCGAAAGTGTCCAGCAACAGGTCAGCCTTGGTGGGCTGGGTTATAGATAGGCAGACCTTAGGAAAGGTATAAGACACCCTGACTCCTCCGCATCTGCCTCCAGCAATGGGCTCTGAAGCCTCCAGGAAGGGACTTGGGCTGGGGAAAGCAGCAGGGGTCCTGTGGTCTTCTCTTCTGGAAGCTTCTCTAACTTTCAGTTCCCTTTTGCAACTGTTTTCTTTTCTCCTTGGGGTCTAATTAAAGACTTGGAGCCGTTTACAGCCTGTGGTTGGCTTTTTATTTGACGCCTTGGCAATTACCTTCTGCCTTAAAATAAGTTTCGATGGAACGGGATAGGATTTTCCTTACCGGCTAAGTTCTCACTTTAATTTTGCTGTGTGTGTGTGTGTGTGAACGTATGTGTCTGTGTGTGAGTATGTGTGTGTGTATATGTATGTATGTCTGTGTCTGTGTGAGTGTGTGTGTGTGTATGTGTGTCTGTGAGTGTGTGTGTCTGTGTGAGTGTGTATATCTGTGTGTGAGAGTGAGTGTGTGACAGAGGCTCACAACACCTTCCGCACTGTCCCTTTCCAGTTCCTCCCTCCTTGTCACTGTCCCCATCTCCTCCCTTGGCCAAGGCAGAGGCCTGGACAGTGGGAACGGTATGTCCTCAGCTTTGCTCTGCCTTAAGGAAGCTCTGTGACAACAGGTAGGTCATCTGTTGACTCTGTCCCAGTTTCTTCATTTGTGAGCGGGGCAGGGGTGGGCATGCCCGAGGCTCCCGTCTTTCCACAGCTCTACGGGGTGGGAGGAAGCCACCAGCACTAACCCCTGTACCATCCAGCCTCATTTCTCCTCTTTGCTGACACACCTTGAGTTTGAACAAGAGCACGTGGTCAAGTTCCCAAAGCTATTGTACCCTTTTCTGCCTTAATTTACCACTGTATGAACAGGCGTGGTCACGCCACTTCAGAGCCAAGCCCTCCAGCCCAAGATAATTAGTGGCTTTTCTGATGCCCCTTGCTTAGAAGAGACAGAGCCTCTGGATCCAAACCCGAGTCCTGAGGCTTTAGGTCATTCAGAGACGAGGAAATCAGAAATGGACAGAGAGGACTGGAAAGAACTGATTCCTTGGGGTGGAGGGTACAGCTTTGGGGAGTCAATATCTGGTCACATCAAGCAGCTGTGTGAGGTTTCTTTCTGTTAAGCCAAAGCAAATGGTGATGTGCCAAAGACAACCAGGTCACAGCAGGCTCTGATTGCCATGTAGAAGGCAAAGCAACTCATTCTTTGAAGAGATCTAGAAATTTTTTAGATTGCTTTAGAGTTGGAGTGATGGGTAGGTGAGTGGGTGGATGGATGGATGGAGCCTGGAGCTGAGCCTGAGCCTGAGTCTGATATGTTTTGTCCTGGGGTTCAGGGGAGGAAGGCAGTGGATAGGGGTACACACCCACCCAAGAGGATATGGCTCTGCTGGGTGCCTGGCAGCTGTTTAAACAAGAGCTGTTAGGATGGATGGCTCTTGTTGGCTTCCCCGGATAGAGTGAGGATATGCTCTTTTGTCACCGCATACCTTCCCATAGTCTGAGAAACCTAGGTACCAGAGAGCTGGGCCAGGACCATACCTTGACTGTCTCCGATATGCCTGACACCTATTTCACGTGTGCACACACACACACTTCCAAATCCCGAACCTTGGACATGCCTAGGGATGAAATACTCTCTAACAGCCAGAGTAGCTGTTTTTATGTGCTGGGAACAACTTTGTCTTATTTCGGGGACAGGGTGGGAGCAGGAGCCCCCAGGTATGAGGTCTGAGGCAGTTGGAATCGTGGAGGACGAGAGTGCCTGAGTTTCCAAGGACTGATTAGATGGTATGCCAAGTGTATTAAATTTTGCAGACATTTTAACAGCAATATGCTAGATAGTTGGGTGTCCCCTGAGGCGGCTGGATTTTTTATATCCTTCACAGAAGGTCAGACCCCTCTTCTGCCTGCCTCTCCCCCCTCCGCCCTAAGCTCTCTGCTCCTCTCTCACTCACCCTCCCCTTCCTCAGCAATTTCTCTTGCTTTTTGCTCTCTGCTTGTGGGAACCTAAAGGGCAACTCTGGCCCCTGCCACAGAAAACACTGGGTCCTTCCTGCCCTTCTGCAGGGAATGCTGGGGGGCTCAGGGGCTCAGGAGGGGTGTAGAGGGGACTTGGCTTCTCCTTTGGTGTCCCCTACCCGTTGTCCCCCCATTTCAGAGACTGTTGTGAGACCTGCTTCCTTCTCTCCTCATTTTTATAGAAAAAAAGGCAGGAAAAGAATCCATCTGGCACATGAATAATTGAAATGCTCAACTCTTCCTGTGGCTGCTGTTTGTTCTCAGCTCCCCTGGCCCCCGCCCATCCCCCTGAGCTCGGGTCTCCAAGTGGGGAATTGTGGGCATTCTTTGGAGGGGCTCCGGTGAAGCTCCAGGCTCTCCTTAACTGGAGCCCATTTTCTGAATTGCTAGGCCTGAGCGAGCGATTTGGATGTGCAGTTTCTTTCTCACTGTCTACGGGGACAGCCATCCCCTGGCCAAAGTCTTCCCAAATATCAGTCAAAGTCACGTGGCTCACTTGGGCCTCCAGCTTCAAGGAATAGTTTCCCTTGACCCTGACGGCTTCCTGTGTTCCCTGAGATCCTCTGCTTCATACCAAGCTCTTACTGTCCCTCTGCCCTGAGGGATCAGTGCGTTCCTGGATCTTCAGGGTCTCCTGTTTGGGGACTTCAGCCTCTGTGGCACTTACTGGGTGCTCTCTCAGCCCCTCATCCAGGCTTCCTTAGGTGCTCAAGACTACACAGTTCTCGGCCCACCTTGGCCTCCTTGGCCTAGCCAGGGATCACCCACTTCTCTTCAGCTTTACTCAGCTTTACTTTGCAATGTAAATCCACGAAGATAAGAGCTTCAATTTTATTCTTTACACATTAGGGGAGCATTGCAAGAGGCGTGGGAGATTGGGCCTGGGCTGAGGACATCACTGGCTCAGGCCAGCCTTGAGCAGGCTGCCTGTCTGCTCTCTGGAGTTGGGACCAGGTACAGCCTCGAGCCTGGTGTCCAGGTGGAGAATTCATCTTCTCTTTAAAACTGCTTAGAAGAAAAAAAAGCAAGAACTTTAGTGAGTTAGTTCTGGATGAAGATGGGCCTGCAGGTGACAGTGAGCCAACTTCTCCTGTCCCCTTCTCCCATCCTGCCTTCCTGTCCCGTTCTGCTCAGCTGTGACTCTCCACCCTTATCCTTGATCCTTGCTTTGTGAAAAGCTGACCCGGGCATTGTGTAGTTGTGTGAAGTGTAAGCATGGGTCCTCTGTGTGAAAACTCAATACTTTTGTTTGTCTGGGATGTAGTGTTAGTGTCCCAGACGAATTAGTGCCTCGGAGCCATGGGCCCTGTGGCTATAAAGGGTTTGGGGGCACAGATGACACTGGAGGGCAACGAGGGGGACCCTTATTCCTGTGCCTTCTGGGTTTGGTACGTTGTTTCTCAGAAGATAAACCTCTACCCCAAGAAAGAGGGTACGTAGAGACAGTACCAGAACATTCTAGACTCGTCTGGATTTGGGGAGAAAGAAAAACCTAGTCAGCAAAATATAATTCTGATGAAATCTACATCAGGGTTGTTAATATATAGCTATAAAATGTATATGTATAAAGTGTCCAAAGTCGTTTGTGAGGACTCCTACACCTGTTACAATAACTGCAAAATGTCTGGCATTCCAGCCCCTGGTAGGGATAATTAGATATTTATATCCAATAAAACTGGTTTGGTGGGGGAAGTCATTTCCCTCCCTGTGAATTCTCAGTTGAGGGCGAGTTTCGGTGGTTGGTTTTTTTTCCCCCCCTCTGACAATAAAACCAAAGGTTTGGCACCAACAAATGTATTTCCCGTAAATATCTAAATCTTTCCCCCCCCAGCTCTGTTAGACGGGCCCTGTCATGCCAGCCTACCCTCCTCTCCCGTCTGTTCATATATACTGGAGAAAGCGGCACACAGTCTGGGATCCTCTGTACCCCAGGCTCCAGTTTTGACCCAGAACCAATGTGGGGTGGGGGTGTCCCAGGCATTTGGTGTCTGTCACCTGTCCTTTCGAGCCCAGCTCTAGTAGGTCCAGTGCTTTGCTTTTGCTCTCTCTTCACATACTTCCCTGGGATGGAGCTTGTTTTATTAGCCCAGAAAAGCCCAAACTAGATATTTTTCTGATTTTTGTTAAGCACCTTCACTGGTTTTTAATTTCTCTTCCTTGACTTCCTGTTTGTAGACTCTCCTCCCCCTTCTTCCTGCTCTCCCCCCCTCCTTCCCCTCTTCCCTCTCCTCTTCCCCCTCCTCCTCCCTCCCTTCCTTAGCAGTGTTGAACCTCCTGGCTTACAGCCTTCAGGTTCCCCACTATGAGCAGTGAGGCCCCAGGGAAGCAGTTGCATCATTGCCCTGGCCCAGGGAGACCTGCCCCCACTCTATCTTTACTCCCATCTGTTCTGCAGAGGTGAACAGATGGAGCCAGAAGGTACCATGGATGAGCTGGGATTTTTTTTTTCTCTCCCATTATATGGATGTAGAGCTGAGGCTCTGGATGATGCAGATGGCTGGAGCGGGGCCAGCTTAAAGTTGTTTGTTTGTTTGAGACAGGGTTTCTTTGGCTGTCCTGGATCGAGCTCTGTAGACCAGGCCAGCCTTGAACTCACAGAGATCTGCCTCCCAAGTACTGGGATTAAAAGCATGCATCACCAAGGCCTGGCTTGGGTTCTTAACCGAGCCGTGCAGAGCAAGGCCAAGTCTTTGCCTTCAGGATGGTTCTGGCAATAGAGAAGATGCAGGGCTCTTTGTCATTTGTTCCATAGTGAGACTCAGGGCAAGTGGCTCACCTCTGTGAGTTTGGTTGATGACATAGGATTGGTGCTGCTTCCGATTTAGGGCCACTGAGAAGAGGAATATGTGATCTCATGCAGGCTGTCACAGCTAGAGCTGGGGACATGGGAAGATTTCCCAGAAGACAAGGAGTCAGCATCCACCAAACCCTCCAAGTGAGGACATACGCAATTAGCTGTGACGTAGGACTGATACCTTGTCCACAGGCCCCTGTTGGTGAGAGCTGCTTTTTCCTGCCCCCTGACTCCCTCTCAGGAGAGGTCAGAGCACTCTGTAGTCTTCAGAGATCTGTGGTGGCTTAACTTCACCCAGGAAGGAAAGGCTCTGAACCAGGGAGGAACTAGTTAAATATGAGTGCTAGGCTGGCTGGTCAGGGCTCCAGGAGCAGTTTGCCTTCCAAAAGGACTGCCCAGAGAAACAGAGAGATGGATTGCTGAAATGACCGACCTAGCCCCACTCAGCCTACGTGTTTGGGGCCAAACTGTCTGGAGACTACAAGGACTAGTAGGTGGTTGATGGAGACCAGATAAGAAGACACTGGAGCCAGGTGGTGGTGGTGGTGCACGCCTTTTATCCCAGTACTTGGGAGGCAGAGGCAGGTGGATTTCTGAGTTCGAGGCCAGCCTGGTCTACAGAGTGAGGTCCAGGACAGCCAGGGCTACACAGAGAAACCCTGTCTCAAAAAACCAAAACAACAACAACAAAAAAAACCCAACCAACCAAACAAAAGCCACCCTATGGCCTTTTGAGGAGGCTCTGGAAAAGATCTGCTGATCCTAGGGGAGATACTCAGCTTGATTACAGAATGATAGGTGGCGAAGATAGCCCTGAGGTGTAGCTCAGGCTGCTGTGGTTCACCACTTGCACAATGCACTCATCCCACACCCTTCCTCCATTCTGGTCTGCCCCTCGCCCTTGACAGAAGGTCCTGTGTGTTCATGCTAGGCATGGCCAGCAAGCCTGAAGATGTGCCCAGCAGTGATATACAGAGAATCATTGCAGAGAAGCTTCTGTGACACCCCTGCCCAAGAGAGAGCAGGAGCAACCCAGACCACCTCAACGGGGCAACTCTTCCTGGCCTGCAAGTTTCATGTAGCCATAAAACCGACCCCGGCCTGGAAGCAGAGGCCACCTTCCGAAGACACCTGGATGACTTGTTCAGCATTGTCCCCCGGCCTCTTTCCTTTGCTCCAAATCCTAAGCAAAATTAAGAAAGAAAGAGAGAGAGAGAAAGAGAAACAGAAAAAGAAAGAAAGAGACTGCACCCAAGCTTCCTGTTACTGGCTCCCGAAGAAGCCAGTCAGATCTCCCCTTGTTGAGAACATTTTGACAGCATAAAATTGCTGCCGGAATGTGACTTTAACGAAAAGTAAAAAAAAAAAAAAAAAAAAAAAAGAAAAAGAAAAAAAAGAAAAAAAAAGAAAAAGAAAAAAAAAAACCTTCCTTCATGCATATGGAGTTTTTTGGAAAAAAAAATGGTATTTTAATGCTTTCTATTAAATTGGGACTAAAAGTGGTGTCTTAATTTGCATGCATTAGCATATTTGCATATAGATCACTGAAATGGTGGAAGAGAGAAGAGCCTTTAAATGAAAATTCTTTTAAAGGCACAGGCCTGCCTCCCTCTCCCGTTGGGATTTGTACTTGATCTTTTCCTTGCACCTAGAGCCCTCCTCCTGTCTTGATCTCCATGGGAATAGGCAGGCAGCTGCCCTACACTTAGAGCCTATTCACTGTGGAGCTAAAGGCTGGAAAGCCCTGCCTCTTGGTCACCACGGCCCTGTGGCTTTCTAGGATAGCCAGAACTCATGTTGGCCTGTCCCAGCAGTGGCTCTGCGGGGAGGGGCTTGCATCCATCACCAACACGCTGTCAGCCTGGCTCCCTGGGCCTCTGTAAGCCCTTGTCTTCCTCCAGCTTGGGTTGTCTCCTGTCACCTTTCCTAGGCTATGTTTTGTGTTAAGGGTCTACCGCAGACACCAGTGCTGACGGCTACTGTCCTGGGCTTATAGCTGTTTTGTACCAAAGGAGGGGCAGATGCTGTGCTTTCTCTGGTTCTCTTCTCTGCCAGCTTCCCCTGCCCACCGTCCTGACCCAGAAGGCCCAGGCTGCTGTGTCTCCTTTACCCTTTAGGTCTCTAGTCATTCAAACATCCCTCTTCAGACTGCCTAAAGTCACCCCACCTCCTCCTCAGTCATTCTCCTTGCTTGTCCTCCAAGAACTTGTGTTTTGCCGATTCCATGATCCATCCCTTCTCCAGCGCTTCCATCCTTGCCTAGGGTAAAAAAATGGGGATCGGCATCCATCTCACTTAACCAGTGCTTAAGAGGGATGTTGAGCATGTAGTAGGTGCCAAGCGCGCGTTTGTTGAGTAAGGAAAAGCAGGTCAGAACCCTTGCCAGAGCTGGGCTGGTGTTCTCAGGGTCACTGCCTGACTGTGCACAGCAGCCTCTGGGCTTCACTATGGCTCTCTGTAGGTATCCTGAGCTCAATCCAGGAACAGGGATCTCCAGGCTACTCAGAGGCACTCTGGATGGCAGGCAGAAGCAGGGATCTGGCCTCGGTGAGCAGCCAGGGAGGTGGTTTGTGTGCAATGTGCAGCTGAGGGGAACAGTTTTGACTAATGGAGCTAAGAGTCCTCTTGTGGCAGCCCAAGGAACCCCAATCCTTACAGCCAGGTAACTCCCGCAGACATCTTTCTTCCGGGTATGGGAATCCCACAGGAACCTCAGCGTGTGCAGTCCAGAGCCCCAGCATTGTGGATGTGGATTGTGCTGCTGGCCAGTTTTTGTATGGCAGCCCTGGTAGCCTCTGCACACAGTCAGGTGAGGTCTAACCACTAAACTAAGTTCAACACCACCTCTGATGATCCCCATTCTGATGGGCGGGGATTTCTGATAGGCCCCTCCAAGCTGACAGCAGCCTTGGGCTCCATGCCCAGCCGGAGGAGGGGAGGACCCAGAGGAGGTGAGGGGGACACCCAGGGTTGGAGAGGGGCTGTGCCTCCACCACTAATGAAAACCGGAAACCAATTGAGCAGGACAAGGTGCCCAGCCAGCAGGTTGTGGGAACGAGGGACCTAATGGATGCGGCTGGTACAAGGGAGCGGATGCCCCATTGATCGTCCGGTGGCTATATTTATCCATCCTGGGTCCCTGGCCCAGCAGCTGGATGGTACAGGGATAAATAAATGGCTGCTGAAATATTCATGAGCTGCACATGCACATCCGTGGTCAGGGGGACTGCCAAGGGCCTTTGCTTCCTTCCTTCATCCCGTCTCTGCAGAAGCTGTTCAGGGAATTCCTCCCGCCTGGGCCAGGTGAAGCTTGGCCCAGCCTCACTGGGCGCTCAGCCCAGCCTACCACCTTGGGAACACCTGCAAGGCCTCGGGCCCCTCCTTCTTGGAGCCAGGCTGATCCCCTGCCTTGCTTTGTCCCTTCCCTGCCCCATGGTGATGGATTGGACATGTGGGGCCATGGCTGCTTGCTTGACCCTGTGTGCCCCGCTGGAGCCCTGCAAAGACAGACTTGTAGCTCGTTTGTTCCTGTGTTTCCCAAGTGGCCTGGCATGGTGCGGATTCGACCTTGAGAGAGGGCCATTGTATGTTCAGAGGGAGGCTCAGAGGTGGGTCGAGCCTCAGCACTGCCCCCGCCCCCCTTTTTTTTTTGGTTTTTCAAGACAGGGTTTCTCTGTATAGCCCTGGCTGTCCTGGAACTCACTCTGTAGACCAGGCTGGCCTTGAACTCAGAAATCTGCCTTCCTCTGCCTCCCGAGTGCTGGGCTTAAAGGCGTGCGCCATCACTGCCCGGCTGAAGCACTGCCCTTTTAAAGCAAGTGACTTTACCTCCTAGGACTCAGGTTCCTCATCTGCAAAATAGGGTTAAGAGTGATGTGGAAGCCGGGCAGTGGTGGCGCCCGCCTTTAATCCCAGCACTCAGGAGGCAGAGGCAGGCGGACCTCTGTGAGCTTGAGGCCAGCCTGGTCTACAGAGAGAGTTCCAGGACAGCCAGGGCTATATAGAGAAATCTTGTCTCAAAAAACAAAACAAAACCAAAACAAGCAAACAAAAAGAGCAATGTGAAATGTTTGTGGATCTGAGCCTGCTAGAATTGGAAGCCAGGTGCAGTAGGCTGAGAGAATAATTCTGGGCTTGTCTAGGCTGTTGAATTAGCCTTTCCCAGGAAGGGGCCTGAAAACCTCACAGATTTGCCCAGCTTTTCAGAGTCTTACTGCTCACTTGAGTTTAGATGTTCTAGTTTGTGGCTCTCAATATCTCTGTCTAGGTAGTACTTGGCCACCAGAAGCTCTGTGACCTCCTTTGTGTTATCCAGACTCTGAGACATTGGACCAGGAGTGAAAGAGACAGAGAACGACTCTGGAGCACATGGCCACCAGATATTTGGGTAAATCTGCCTGGCAGGGAATGGCACGGGGGTGGGCAGGCATCAGAGCCTGGCTGAATTCCACCCAGCAGTGTTCCAAGCAGGGCTCAGGATATTTCCTATCTGCAACAGGTTGGGACCAGGATATGGGCATCAAGAACATCACCATGCCCTGGGTCATGGTTAGCTGCTAGCCTAAGTGCCCAGGAAGGTCTGGACTCGGTGCTTTTTGGGGATCTGCCTTTAACTCTTCAGTTCTCCCACTGAAGGAAAGGACCGTGTGGTGAAGGTGCCGCCATTGATACAGTCCAGTCACTTGACCAGATCTGGCTAAGCAAGCACATTTTCACGCAAATGTGCCCATAACTACCCATAACCACAAGGCCTCTGGGTGCCTACAGCTCACACTGTCCCTTTGGTGACACAGAGCTGCATACCGCTTGCCTGTTGGGTTGCACAGAACCTGTCCTTTGGTAGGTAGATGTCCATGACTTGAAAACGGTCTGACTCCATTTAAGGACTGAGGGTTAAACTGTGATTCTCTGAGGGCTCAGAATAGAGAGAGCAGGAGTCATCGAGCCTGGGTGAAGACAGAACTACTGTCCCTGGCACTCAGCTAAGAGGCGCCTGCCAGCCCACCCCCTCCCCCAGCCAAAGTTTGATCCAAACAGAAGCAAACTTTGGGGACAGCCTTGGCGCTGCATGGAGCCAGGCTGGGCCTGCGAGTGGCAGCGAGAGCAGAGGGAGGCAGCCCAGGCAGCCCTGGCGCCTGACTCCGCGGTCCCAAGTCCCCTCCCTGAGCTCCCGGTCCGCGCCCGCGTTTACAGGCGCCTCTCTAGTCAGCTCAGAATGCAGCTTGGGGCCCGTGGCGGCTCAACCTTTCCCTCTCCCAGAGCCCCGGTCTAATCAACCCCTATAATTTATGCAGAAAATATGATTTATATTTAATTTCACCACACTTGCATTGTTAATTTGAGATGTAATTAACCCGTCGCCATGACAACTAATTTTGTGATGCCGTAAATTACCGCCGTCTTTTCATCAAAATTCAGTTACTTTGGCTCCTGTGTGCAATGTACTGATGCAATTAGGTTGCTAAGGGCAACTCAAAAGTGTTCAATTTCTTTTGTGCAACTGCAATGGGATAGAAGCTCCCTTGCGTCCTCCCAGGGTCCCGTCGGCCATGGCAGGGAGCTGGGGGCATGTGGCCGCCCTTGGAATGCTGGTAGAAAAGGCTGACTGGGTGGGCGCCCGCTGCCTCTGCTTCTCTGCCTCGCACCCGCTTCTCAGGAATTGTTTTTAAACAGTGGCCCCTGGACATATGCCCCAATTCCCCACTACAGGATCACAAGGCTGCGGAAGGTTTCAGCAACTCTTAACGGGGCCTCAGACTTTCCTGTCCCAGGTATCCTGGCGGTCCACCCAGAAAGTGCCAAAGCCACCTCCCCTTTCTTCTCTCCCGGTGTCTAACTTGTTTATATAGATCTTTCTCCCTCCCTCCCTCTTTCTCCCCCTCTCTCTTTCTCCCTCTCTCTTTCTCTCTCTCTTTTTTCTTTATTTAAAACAAAAACCCTCTGTGTTGCTTTTGTCACGTTAATTCCCATTTTGCCAACACCAGGGGCCCAGGCAGACGAGTTACCAAGGAACACAAAATTTTAATTAGTGTATTTTAATCATTCAGGCTTCCCGAGCTAATCCACACGCCCTAGAGAATTCCCGAGATGCAGCTCTGCCCTGCTTTACCATTTATTGTTGAGTCTATTATAATTACTGTTAGCAGGTGGGGACTGGGAGATGTTTATTATGAGTTTTTCATCTTTAGTATAATTACCGAAAAAAACAAAATAAAAAGATGTCGTTGTATTTTGTTTCCTAGGATTTTTTTTTTTCCAGGGGAGGGCATGGCTGTGAATTGGTTTTTTTTGTCTGTATTTTCCGAGGCAGGTAGGTGACTTAAGAGTTTTAGTGCCAGAAGACTCAAGTTCGGCGCCGAGCCCTGCTCCACACTCCAGAGGCCTGGAAAGTGGAATGGGTACCACTCTGATGGTCATCTGCTCTACTAGGTCCCAGGTGTTGAAGTCCGAGTGAGAGTAAGGTCTGAGGCTAATCGGCTGAGGGTACTGGTATACCTGCTTTGGGCTGGTGACTCTCTGGGTCTGGTCTGTCTGGAGATCTGGCCAGAGTGCACCTGTTGGAGGTGAGCCTAATATGCTGATTAGTTATAAACTGGCTGTTAATATTTATTAAGTGTGTACTATGTACCAAGCCATACATCTTTTTTTTTTTTTTTGGTTTTCCGAGACAGGGTTTCTCTGTATAGCCCTGTCTGTCTTGGAACTCCCTCTGTAGACCAAGCTGGCCTCGAACTCAGAAATCCGCCTGTCTCTGCCTCCCAAGTGCTGGGATTAAAGGCGTGTGCCACCACTGCCCGACCCATGTCATCTTCTTTAGCTGCATAATTTTGCTAAATCCCTCAGCCCCCCTCTGAAGCAGATACCAGTGTCAAGTCCTATTTTACGTGGGAAGGCCAAAACACACATCCTAAGCTAAGAAGCAGCAGCAGAGAATTTAAACCCAATGTGTCCTCAGAGCCCAGGCTCCCTCTCACTACACCACAAGCAGATCTTCCAGGTCTCCTCAGAGACACCTCCTCCCAAAAGCCTTCCTGGGTTTCTGGAGGGTGAGGAACATGCTCCTCGGAGCTGTAGTTGCCTGGTGACTTCTCCTAGGGCCTGACTGCTGGGGGGTGGGGGGGGTAGAGAGTTCCTTCCACCATCTCTGTTGAAGTCCAGCAGCTGATGCCTCTAGTACAGGGGCAGCTTTTAGGAAGTTTGTGGGGTAGGTAGGTGTGCGGGTGGACCTGGTATCATGCTGCACTTGACCACTGTAGTGCCTGGGTCTCTGCATGTAAACATCCTTCTGAAATGCCACTCTCAGCAGAAGCCAGGGGCCTCCGAGTTTCTGCTTCCCACTGGAAATGGTAAGTTAGGAACTTAGGTCAAGTGCAGGTCTCTTTCTGGAAACTGCGCAATGCAAACCCTTAATTTGGCTTCTGTGTCCCAAGGATAGATGAGAACACGCATGTGCACACACATACACACGGAGAGACACACACACTGAGACACAGACACACATGCACACACATGCACACATGCACGAACACCATGTTGGAATCTAGAGTTTGATCTTCCTTCCTTCCTTCCTTCCTTCTCTTTCTCTTTCTTCAGGGTCAATTTTCAAATGTTTTTCCCCTCTGAGTGATGATTTTGAAGTTTTTCCGGAAAATTCCACATCTCTGCACTAGCACCCAGTTGGGCCTGAAGGCCATTAACCTCCCCAGACAGCATGGAGCAAGATGCCTTGCTTCTTTCCAGTCTACTTCCCCAGGGATGGAGGACCAGATAATTAGCACATCCCTGGGAAAGGGCCCAGGGCATGCTGCCTGTTACACGCTGGTGGCAGGACTCCTGTTAAATTCTAAATTCTTGGGTACACCCCCACCTCACCCCTGTCCCAGTTCCTCTTCAAACTTGTCAGGGCAGGAGGGTTTACCCAGCACCACTGTCCCCTGGAGACTAGACTGGATCAAGCCAAGAGTGGACATGGCCCAGTCTCCCAAAGTGATGGATGTCTTTAGGTATTATCCAGTAGAGTGTAGCATCTGACCTGCCTGAGCCTAGCACTCCTCAAGGTCACCATCCTGCCAAGTGGTGCAGACATTATCTCAAATCTGAAAATACTCTAAAATCTGAAACTTGAGTGCATCCATGACGCCCAAAGTGGAAAACTACCTGCCCCCGACCTCACCATCGAAGGCAGAAGCATTTAAGATATTGCTGGCTATGTAGCCCAGTGGGTAAAGTTCACACTGTGCATGGGTGTTGCCTTGGGACCTATGCCCAACACTGCATAAACTGGTTGTAGAAGCTGGAGGGTCAGAGTTCAAGGTCATCTGCTATATAATGAGTTTGAGGCTAGCCTGGTCTACATGAGACTTTGGGGAGTGGGGGAAAGAAAGAGGGTTAGTGAGATAGCTCATCTGGTAAAAGTGCTGCTGCCAAACCCAAACCTAAATTGGATCCCCGAGACCCACACAGGAGAAGGAGAGAAAGCACTGAGAAGTCTGGAGCTGGTCAGCTAACTCCGCATACACACTGTGGCATGTGCGTCCACACAGACACTCATGCAGGTTTCCTTTTTAATTTAGTTAGGAAAAAAATTGAGACAGGATCTATGTAGCCCTGGCTGACCTGGAACTCCATGTGTAGACCAGGCAGCCGTGGAACTTTTGGTGTAGACCACACTGGTCTGGAGTTCGCAGAGAACTGCTTGACTCTGCCTCCCAAGTGCTGAGTTAAAAGGATGTGCCTGTGAACTAGAAAGTATCTAAATATTAGTCTTAGAAAAATAATGCCAGGAAGGAAGAGAGGAGGGGGAAGAGGGAGGGAAGGAGGGAGGGAGGGGCTGTGTGTATAAGTTATATATTAACACAATGAATTTCACTTTTGGTCTTTAGCACCGTCCTCAAGAAATCTCATGATATATATAAATATCCTGAAGTCCAAAAACATCTAAAACTCTGGAAGTACTTTTGGTTCCAAGCATTTCTGAGAAGTTTTCCACCTGCATCTCTATAGGAGATGATTTTTCATCAGATCCCCCCCTCCCCCCAGAGGCCTCAGCTCAGCAAGCCCTTGCCAACTGTGGGATGAGAAAATGGTCCCTGCTGATCCTCACTACAGTCTGAGGGCATCAGTCAGCCTGTGGTGCTCTAGGACAGTGGCTCCCAAATGTGCTGGCCCTTGGAATTCTCTCTCTCTCTTTCTCTGTCTCTCTCTCTGTGTGTGTGTGTGTGTGTGTGTGTGTGTGTGTGTGTGTGTGTATTTTGTTTTTTCTGGACAGGGTTCCTCTGTGTAGGCCTGGATGTCCTGGACCTCACTCTGTAGACCAGGCTGGCTTCAAACTCAGATCCACCTGCCTC
Source organism: Rhynchomys soricoides (assembly GCA_019843965.1). Lineage (NCBI taxonomy): Eukaryota > Metazoa > Chordata > Mammalia > Rodentia > Muridae > Rhynchomys > Rhynchomys soricoides. Next base: position 1,402,126 of record JADRCH010000224.1, on the reverse strand, counting down.
TGCCTCCTGAGTGCTGAGATTAAAGGCGTGCACCACCACTGCCCATCTTATTAATGTATGTATTCATTTGTGGAGGGAGTTGAGACAGGGTCTTGTCATGTAGCCCAGGCTGGTCTCAAACTCAAACTAATTCTATCTTAGGTTCCTGATGTTGGTATTACAGATGTGCACTACCCTCCCCCCCCTTTACAGTCTTAGGTTCCTGAATGTGGGTATTCCAGATATGTACTAGCACCCCCTTTGTAATCTTGAAAAGTAATGAGCACAAAATTTTAATTTGTATACATTTATTTATTAGTATTTATTATATTAGAAATTAAAACCGAGATTAAAAAAACATTTACTTAATACCTTTAAACGTAATCATTGAAAGCCCATTACATTGCCAGGCAGTGGTGGCCTGCTCCTCTAACCCAGCACTTGGGAAGTAGAGGCAGGCAGATCTCTGAGTTCCAGGACTACCCAGAGAAATCCTGTCTCCAAAAACAGAAACAAAACAAAACAAAACAAAAAAAAGTTCATTACATTAACATACAGGACACATTTTTGTAGGAATGATTATTCTTCAAAACAAAAGTTTTGTGAGAATATCATTGCTGCCTTATATTTGTGTGTGTGTACATGTGTCTTTGTGTAGTATATGTCCCTATATGTGTCGTGTGTGCATGTGTTATGGATGTGCATGTCCGTGTCATATGTGTGTTTATATGTGTATGTGTGCTGGTTATAGTATTTGTGTATTAATTAGTTAATTAATTAATCATTAGAAGACTCTCTCACTGAGCCTGAAGCTTGCTCTTTCAGCTCAGGCAGCTGGCTAGCAAGTTCTCAGTAGGTGCTGGGATTATAGTGGTGTGTAGCTATGCCTGGCTTTTGCAGGGTTTGGGATTCGCTTTCATGGCAAGTGTTCTTACCCACTGAACCATCTCCCCAGGTCCTACCTTACATTTTATGTGTCTGACAGACACATAAAGGTGGCTGAATTCTCTCTGTGCTTCTGGGATCAGTTGGGGTTTGCTATGAGGAAGTGCTACTTTCCGAAGCAGCACAGGCACTTGGGAGGCAGAGGCAGGTGGATCTCTGAGTGTGAGGCTAACCAGGGATACCCAGAGAACCCTGTCTTGAGAAAGGAAATCCAAAACCAAAAATAAACAAACAAAAGCACTGTTTCGTGTGTGCGTGCGCACATGCACACACACATGCACACACACATGCACACACACATGCACACACACACGCACACACACATGCACACACACCCCTTTGCATCATTGTAGATATCCGAGTCTCCTTTGCTGTTCCCACCAAAAGCAAGTAATTCTTTCTCAGAGGTTCTCTGCCGGTGCGGAATTTGAAACCGCATCAGTGAGCTTGAGTGCTCTGTGTGGTCTATCTCACACTATTGCAGTAAATCCCACTGGTCTATCTCACACTTGGAATGACTCATTTCCCAGTTCCGAGATTCTGTAACTTTACACATGGGTCACTGAGGGATTCTGATCTCGACGTTGACACATTTCATTATGTGATATTAAAAAAAAAAAAAAAAGCCACAGCTGTTAATATCATCTCTGATCTCATCAGAAAAGCTATTAAGTATCAGGACACTGTCAAAGTCACCAGTGATACAGGTTTTCCAAAAGCATGGTTTTTTTTTTTTTTTTTTTTTTTTGCTGGAAGGCTCAGAGTTTGACACTGGTGACAGTTCCTATCTGTCACCCCCCTTGAAGTGGCAACCGCTTTAGAGAATGCAGTGCTCCAGTGCTTCTGTGTGAGGAATCCTGGTGTCTTTCAGGGGAGACTGGGGTTCCCCCCAAAAGGCGGCTTGCTCTACTTTCGGCACTCTCACACTTTCTTTAACTCACCCAGGCATTGGACTTGGGTGTATAAGCAAAGGGCCCCACATCTCGTCCATTCCTGAGAATCTTAGGGAGAGGGCTGGGGAATGTGGCTCAGTTGCCTGAGTACTTGTCTAGCATGCATGAAGCTCTGGGTTCGATCCCCAGCACGGCATAAACCTGCTTGGTGGATGCGCATCTGTAATCCTGGCACTAGGAAGGTGGAGACAGGTTCAGAAGTTCACAATCATCAGCTGCGTAGTGAGTTCGAGACTTGCCTGGCCTTTGGGGTAGTCTGTCCCAGAAAAGAATCAAAGGGTCAAGATCTTGTCCACATTAGCAGTATTTTGCCTTGGGTGCTTAAGTGACTTTGTTTTGTGAGATGAAAGGGAACAGAGCTGGGGGGGGGGAGTGATGGCTGCTTTTGCCCATTCCTGCTGGAAGCCCTCACCCCACCACCACACTGTTAAGTCATGTGGTAACCACCAGTTATCATGGGGCCTCCGAGAACTGCTACCCTCAGCCATTACAGTCTCCCGCTTGTCCAGGCATTAGCTTGGTGTCTGCTGTCTGACAGGACACTGTTCTTGCTCTCTGTACTTGGAGGTTCTTGGCTGATTTGGTTCAGCCTCTCCTGCCTACACCTGTCTCCTGCCTCTGAATTGCCCATCTGAAATGAGGCTATGGGGGGGGGCATAGAGGCTTTCAGGGGGCTCTGGACAGTGGAGAGGATTCTCTCTAAACCTCACCGCTCTACAGCCAAGTCCATGGACTCTGGCAGTAGAGAGGCATTTCCCTCCTGAGGTTACCTTGCCTCTCAGGGATCAGACCTCTCTTGAACTTAGACTCCCGCCTAACCTCACGAGGGGGGGGGCGGGGAGTTTCCCATCAGACACCTGCCTCTTACTCACTGGAGCAAAAGGCAGGCAGGCTCCTTCCCTCCCTTTCCCCCTCCTCCTCTACTCTCCCCCTTCCCTTCCCCCTCCTCCTCTCCCTCCCCTCTTCCTTCCTCTCCCCTCCCCTTCCTCTCCTCCCCCTCCCCCTCCCTGTGGCTGGCCTCAGCCTCTCTCCTTCTGTCCCTTCCCCCCAGCCACCTCCCCCAGCATGGCGGCTTGTCCAAGACACTGAGTTTTGTGCCTTCCATCAGGGCACCCTGACAGTGCGAGAAAATAGCTGTCCAGTGAGGGGGGCTGGAGAAGCCTCTTGGTTTCACCTCTCAGAGTCTTGTTTTCCCAACTTTCTCATCCCAGCTCCTGCGGAACAAAGGGCCTCTGGCCCCGTGTGCTGGGCCGGGCCCAGCAAGGGGACTCACCAGCGACTTTTTATTGAGTCTTCAAGCGTAGGCCAGGCACTCCATTAAAAAGCCATTCCCTTTTGTCCTGCCCGGCCCCCAGCTGTCCCCCCTCTCATGTGAGGGTCGGTCACAGTTGTAAAACAACAACACACAGAGTTGGCAACTAACGAGGCTTTTTTTCAAGCCCAGGTCTCCATGGCAACCTCTGTCAATCACCCCTTAGGAGTGCTTTAACCTGACCAAGAGAGGGAAATAAAATAATAATAATAATAATAATAATAATAATAATAATAATAATTTTAAAAGAAGCAGCAGCCAAGAAAGAGAAAGAAAGCAAGAGAGGCCAGTAGACAACTGGGGGTGGCGGTGGGGGTGGGGAAGTTCAGGAAGTTTCTAGAACACACATGAAAATTTAATCAGGCAGGTCTGTGACAGGAAGGGACAGTCACATTAATTCACACATATACTTTCTGCATTGCCCTAACCTTATGAAGACTCCTAACATTGTTCTGTGGGCCATCAAATGATGGTTGTCTATGGGCAGACGTGTAAGAAGGAAAGCCTTTCCCATGGGCTGCTACAGGAAATGAATGGTACCACGGGCCTTAACCCAGAGGTGCTCAGTTGATGGCCTCAAGCCAATAGAGACAGCCATTTGGCACTTGGCTGAAGTCCACCAGAGTGCCCAAGCCCTTCTATGTGCGGCCCAGTGCCAATGGGGATAGCCCACAGTACGTGGTTGGCATAGTGCCTAAGGGACACTTGAGGGACCCCATCCTGGGCACCGTGTAGGGAAAGGCTACGATCTTCCATTGTAATATTTCGGAAGGGATGCCTAGTGTGGTGGGCAGCAGTAAGGCCCTTCATTCTTCACATGCTGCTGTGCCAGCAGATGCCCAGTTCTGGGCACGTGGCATCATGCCCAGGGTGAGTTCAACCTTGCGCATGTTGGCATGATGCCGGGCATGGAAAGCCTGAGTCCTCCCCCCACCTCCCACCTTGCCCCCTGACACTCATACATGCTGTCTGGCTACCAGCCAGGGACTCCACAGGTTCCCAGGTCTGAGCAGTCTGGGCACGGGCTATGGGCAGCCTTGGCAGCTGCTGCCTGGCCCTTCTACTGCCTCTGATTAGGAAGAAGGCAAAGGCTGGCTTCTCCGGCCAGTCTTCATTGCTCAGTATCCAGAAATCTAGCGTGTAGACACTTTGTCTGCCTGGAGTGTTGAGAGGGCAGAAATTCCTATCCTGGCTGCTGGCACCTTGGGGAAGGTGTTTTTGTGGTTTTTTTTTTCTCTCATTCTTGGAGTCTAGAGGCTCAATCTGAGGCCCGAGTGGAGCAAAGAAGGTGCTCTTGGAGCACAAAAAACTCCCAGAAGTAGGGAGTCAAAGAGGTGTTAGCTCAGAGCACTGTTGGACAGTGCTGGATTCCCAGAACCCCAAGGATAAGATGCTTAAATCTAGGTGTTGGGAGAGGCTGGACTTCTTTCTCAGACTTACACACCTAGTGTCAAAATAGCAAACATACTTATGAGTGAGTAGATAAATGTTGAACTAGAACACTGAGTTTCAGGGTTATTTGCTGTACATAAGGGCTATGCACTAGGCTCCCACGACAGGTGACAGCCTTACGGCTCCACCGCCCGTTTGACACCCTACCCTGGTTACTGAGCTTCCCCTGCCCTGATGTGGACCCTGTAGTAGACCACTCCCTGCCTCTGCCTAGCTCATCCACATGTCTCCCTCTGCCTCTCTGTCCATCCTCTCCTCAGGCCTGGACCCCGGCTCCCTCGACTTCCCTGTCTATCTTAACTCAGTCCCAATCCTTCTTGCTCCAACGCTCTGCTCACTTCTAAAGAAGATGAAGCAAAGCCCTCTCTGGTTGACTCTTCTCATCGCCCTCCCCTCTGTCCCAGCGTCCACAGTAGGAAAGCTGGCTGGGAACTTGACACAGTGCCACTTCATGACATCTCAGTGGGTTTATAGCAGTTGACTAATCCCCTGAGCCCACTTCTCTAAGACAACACACAGACCAAGAAAGATCCCTGGGCTCCTAGGCACCTTGGTCTCGTCTTCTTCTCTCCTTTCATGGGAGTCCCATGTGCCTGGTTTGGGAGTACCCTCCAGGGACTATAGTGGCCTTGGTGTGTGTGTGGGGCCCATCTGTTTCTCTCCTTTCTGGGTGCCCTGGGAAGCTCCTACAAGGAAGGAATGCTAGCAATCTGCTGGTGTAGTGAGCTGGCACAGCACCCAGGCAGGGCTGTGCTGTGCCAGAGCCTAGTAAAGACATTGGCAAGGGCTGCCTTCCCCATGCCTGGAGTTTCCTCCGGCCGGCTCGGCGTGCAGCCTTCAGCTTGGCCTGGGGCAGGACAAGGACAAGGTGGCCTCCTCATCAGGATCCAGAGGGCTGTGTCTCTTCCTCTGGCTTAGGAGAGGGGAAACAAGATGGCAGTTAGGGTCCCACAGCAGTTTGTGGAGGAAGACACAGAGTGGATGGAGAGGACAGTGTCCGGGGCTCTCGCTGCCAATCTGTGGCTCCAAAACCTGGAGACCAGGCTTCACCTCTCCCGGCTTCTTGTTCTCTGTAGACTGGGGTGTGAACTGTCCCCATCTGCCATTTCATGGGTCAAGATCTTAAAAAGCTTCATTCTGCCCTGGACATGGTAGCCTTTGCTGGACATGAACTTTCTTTCTTTCAGTAATATTAAACCCAGGGTTTCTGCATGCACTCTATCACTGAGCTAGATTCCTGAGTTTGTTTTGTGTTTTCAGATGTGTGTGTGTGTATGTGTGTGTGTGTGTGTGTGTAGATATGCTTGCTCGTGTATGTGGAGACTAGAGCTAGACCTTGGGTATCGGCTTCCATCACTCTAAGCTCTACCTTGTAGATTTAATATATATGGGCATCTTGCCAGCGGGGTGTCTGTGCACCACATGCACTCCTGGTGCATGTGGGGAACAGAAGAGGCCATGAGATCCCTGGAACTTGAGTTACAGACTGTGGTGAGTCACCATGTGGATGCTGGTAATCAAACCTGGGTCCTCTGGAAGAGCAGCCATTGTTCTTAACCCCCGAGTCATCTCTCTAGCCCCTCCATCCTATCTTTTAAGACAAAATCTCTCACTGAACTAGGAGCTTGTCATTTTGGTTGAATGGCTGGTCAGCAAGTTCCAGGAATCTGCCTGTTTCTGCCTTCCCAGCCAGACTGTGGGTGTGCACCTACCACATCAGGCTTATGACTGGTACTTGGGATCCGAGCTCAGGTCCCCATGTTTATAAAGGGGGCACTTGATCCACTAAGCCGTCTCCCCAGACCCTGATTTCCATTTTTTAAAAAAATTTATATTTATTTATTTATTTATTTAGGTTTTTTGAGACAGGGTTTCTCTATATAGCCCTGGCTGTCCTGGAACTCACTCTGTAGACCAGGCTGGCCTGGAACTCAGAAATCCGCCTGTCTCTGCCTCCCAAGTGCTGGGATTAAAGGCGTGCGCCACCACTGCCCGGCTTCCAATTTTCACTATTAATTAACTTAAACTTTTTATTTTGAAGCATGGTCCAATTCAAGGATCCCAAGCCGACTTTAAACTTACTCCTTTCAGCCTTATAATCCTCCTGCCTCGGTTTCTTGAGTAGCCTGGAATATAATTGTACGCTGGGCTACATATGAACGGGTAGGGTGGTTATAAGAACAAGAACGGACCCATTCTAAGGGTGGTTTGAGGTGTCCGCCAGTTAACAGACGGAAAGTGCTTAACACCGAGTTTAACTATAGTGAATGCCAACTCTCATCGGTTTGGTTACTGTTTCTGTTGCTATTTCCCAGACCGCTGAGGTGAAGCTTTGCTCAACCCTTGCTTCTGAGTGACTTGGAGAACATAGCTCCCTCCAGAACTCACCCGTCCTTCTAGGACATTCAGCAGTGCCCGCGCGCGCCCCCCCCCCCCCCCGCCCATACAATTAGACACCTACCCCCCTTCATGGTCTCTGGCCATCATTTACCTGTCCAAGATTCCCGGGCACCTTCCTCTCTAGGGTTTCCTCTCAAAAAGGGCTTCCCAGCCTGCCCTCCCCCCAAGGCCTCCCCCAGGCCTGGAGTCTAACTGTGTATTGTAACATAGTAGCTGAATGAACTTCAGTTTCAAAGGTTAATATCAAAATCTGGAGTGGATTACCTAAAAATTACTTACAACACCATTAAAATTCTGAACTCTTTTTGTTGTGGCTGTAAATTAATTTAAAATGTCAGGTTTTTTGAGAAATCCAATAAGAGATTGAGCCAACAGAGCAATCTGCAAACTGTCTGGCAAAGAGGAGAAAGTGTGTCTCTTCAATCGACAGGGAAAAATATGGAGCTTAACTGGAACCATATGGCTGAGTACTTGAGAGAAGTCTGCGGAGAAGGGAGGGGGAGGGAGAGGTGGGCAGGAGCTCAGCTGACAGCCACACGCACACAGCAGGCTGGCTGTGGCCTTGGCATTGGCACAGGAGAGGGGCCTGGCGGACGCCTGGCACACAGCCTACTTGGCTGTCCAATGTCCACAGTCATCAGGCAGTCCTAGGCTGCAACTCAGTCAGGTTGGTGATCTGAACACTTTCTCTCTATGTCCATCCAGGGCCTTCTGGCCATCTGGGGATCCTACTCCCACCCCTAAAGGGGTTTGAACCCCCCATCCCTTGGGGGAGAGCCTGGGCATCCAGCTTCCCTGCCCTGAACAGCCACCTGCGTGTCTCTGAGGGCTGCCTCCCCTCAGTTCTCCATGGGCTCCCTCCAGGCCAACATGTGGTCCCCATTACTCCTGAATTCCCCCAGATTTACAACACATTAAGTAATTTGTAGGTTATTTCAACTCCAATCTGCTAAAGTTGAGAAAATCAAAATTAAATTCAAACCACAAGGAAACTTCAAAGAAAGAGGAGGAAGAGAAAATTTGAGTGCCTTCTCTCCTCAGGTCACAGTATGTCTCCTTTCTACCCCCCTCCTAGGGTCCCAGGCAGCCCCCACCCTTGCCGCCCTTCCTCTAGGCCTCCCCTTTCCTGGCCTGTCTTTTGCCCCAGGGCCCTTCCCCACAGCCTGTGGTAGGCAGTGTCCGGGTGGCTCTTCGGGTGAATGTGCTCCAGGGGTAGCTCTGGAACTCAAGGTGAGGCGGGAGGGGTGCCTGGTTTGGCGGAGGTAGGTAGCCTCTCTGTAGGGTCCAGCACTGCCCGCTGGCCTCCCAGGAACGCTTGCTGCTACTGGTGGGTCCTTCCTGGCCTCCAAAGCCGATCTGCTCACTTTCCTGACCCGTTTTGGGGGGTAATCTTCATCGTGCTGTTCTGTCTCCCGCAGTGCCTGGGACAGCTGGCAGCTGGTGGGCACCACCTGGTCCCTCCATTTAATAGCTCAGGTTACTCTGTTTTGTCTCTCTACCCTTTAAAACAGCCTTGTAAATAAGCAAACACTCGGTGCCAAGCACCTTCGGCATTTCGCCAAGCTGGTAAATATTTTAGTAGTGACTTGGTAACAGTGGTGCTCACTTTGATTCCCTCGGAAAGGTTCTTGGTGATGGGAAAGGTCCGAGGCTCTGGGAACGATTTGCTGGTTATTTATACTCGACTCTGACCACGTGGCCTTCGCTCTGTCCCATGAACCACATGCTGGGGTATTTTTAATGTTCGAGGGGGCACTTGCCCTTACACCTTTCAGCAAGGATATGGAGAACTCCTCTACCTTCTCTAGAAGTACCCCATGGCAAAAGAGCTCTGGGCCTGCAGTTTGGGAAAGTAGACTTAGCCCACAACCCAAAGGGACCTGGGAGACATGACTCTTGCCAGAGTTTGGCTGCGCACATGGTGTGGATCTCCTGATGGTTGTCCGGGAGGATCCTCCTGTTGATCTTCCTTGGGAAAAACCCTAAGGAGCAAGGAAAAGAGGCCTCTGGGTTTGGGGGCATGAGAATCCCAGGAGGTATCAAATTAGAGTGGCCACCAGAGATGACCCCAGAAAACAGTTGTGACCCCAGCCAGGAGTGTTTAAGAGATGAGCAACAGATGGATGAATTCTCTAGCATCTAGTTTCAGAGGATCTGTTCTTACCACAGGGAGAGGAAAGTAAAAGACAAGGAAGACCATCAGTGGGTAGGCACAAGCCTCTAGCCAGAGATGCTACCTGGATAGATACCCTGGAATCTAGGCCTTCCCTCTGGGCCTGAGCAGGAAAACCTGCAAAGCACAGGGCCTCCCTGCCCATTGCCAGGAAGCTGGTCTATCCAGGTTCAGCTTTGCTGTGTCCAGTGAGGCCTATGCTGCCTGAGGGTAGGCTCTAGGGAAGGAGAGGGTGAGGCAGTGGGGTGGGCATGGACGTCTGGCTTTAATAGATCCTCAGAGCCACAGCCGCTCACTCCTTTGTTTTATGAGTGCTTTTAATGTACAGATGGGTTTGTTTTAAAGGGGCTCTAAATCATGGCATGGCAAGGGCAAAGTATTGTGCCTCAATGGCTGTGTGGTGAGCTTCCAAGAGGTGGGCACAATCAAAGTACGTATAAGACCAGGCTTTTCTCTCTTGACTAATGTAGTAGACGGGCCAGGGGAAAGTGTGTGATCTGCGTTCAGTAAGACGGCCCAATGTTGTGATGTGTAGAGCACCCTTTTTCTCATTCCACTTCCAAGCTGCCATCTATAAGGAAGGGTGGGGCCTTCCCACTCCAGCTCACAGCTAGGGTGCCGTTCAGCTGACCAGCTAGCCTACTGCCACTCCCAGCCGCCTGCCCTTCCTCCCTGGGCTCCTGGCGCCATGATGCGCGCCACCCGTCTGCACCCACGCACACCCTATTGGTGCTCAGCCGCCGTGGGCGCGAGTCAGGTGAGCAGCAGACATTGTAGCAGACCCAACTCACCTCCTTCCCCGGCCGGACTGGTGCCAGGGCTGTGCTCTTCCCGGAAGGCTTCCAAGCACCCCCTCTCGGCATCCTGCTGAGCCTGTTCTCAGGGTGCGGGGGCAGGTCTTTTGGGGGGGGAGAGTGTCTGCCCCATGCTTCCCTGGCGCCAGCTCTTCCTCACGGCCCTGGAGGAGTTGCCTGAGGGAAGCAGCTGGGCTGGAGCAGGGGCTGAGGTACTTCTGGGATGGGAATCAAGAGGGAAGACACCATCTTCCTCCATCATTGGTTCTTTTAGCAGACACACGCAGCCTTGGACCAACCTATGGTGGTGCTCACTGCATGCTTCCTGCTTGGTGGCTTCTCAGTGTGTTGGATTTTTTTTGTTGTGTTCCAAGATGTAGAGCCCAACACTCCGGGCAAGTCCCAAGGATTCCATGACAGCTCAGCCTTGTGTTTTGACTGTCCAATCTCAATCACATTTGGAAAGTTGGAAGCATTCTGTGGAGAAGACAGAATGGGGGAAGAGACCTTCTCTTTGGTTTTTCTGAGACAGGGTATGGTTTTATGTGCAGTCCAGACTAACCTCAAACTTGCTTTATAGCCCAGGTTGGCATTGATTGTCTTGTCATAGCTCCTCAAGTGCTTGGGTATAGGCATGTACCACTATGCCCAGAAGAGGCCTTTACTCCCAAGATGTCCAAGCTCCACAGGCAGAGGCCAGTCTCCTGAGGTGCTAGGCCCCAAGTTTGGTATCCTGTTGTCTCTCACAGTCCTGGCCCCCGTGTGGGGAGAAGGCTACTCTAGAGGAGCTTGCACTGTCTCTTAGCCTGGTGTTTGGAACTACCAGAATGCTCTTCACCTTTACTGGGTCACTTGAGCAAGGTATGCCTTTCCTTCTGACTTTCCCTTGGCCTTTGGGAATAGGAGTCCCTTCTGCCCTCATTCCCTTCCCTGATGTCCTTAGAGCACAGGAGGAGGCAGAAACCCTAGGTCCTTTGGAAAACAGTGTCATGAAAGCAACTCAAGGAAGCTGGCAGTCAGGACCACTTACCCTCCCACTTTGTTGACCACATGGGGGCAGAGCCAGGGCACAGGTGTCTGTCCGGCTTCAGCAGGTATTTACAAGCCTTGAGATTCGACAGAGTCTCTATGTCTTCTGAAGGAGGGGATGCTGTGCCTCCGTTTCCCTGGGTGGTGTAACTCAGTACGTTCCAATGATGACCTTGAGGTTTAAAAAAAAAAAAAAAAGCAACATGAATAACAAGAAAGAGAAGCAGAGCTTGATGACTGAGAGGACCCAGAGAGGCATCCAGGGACACCTCTACCTCATAGAGAGGCCTGTTTCTACTTCCTTTCACCGAGGAGTCTCAAGGTTAGCTGGGCTGAGGCTCTGTGGTGATTCCACTTGTGAGACGTGTAGACGATGGAGCCCACACTTCCCACTTTTGCCAGTGAGCACCTAAGGCCTAAGGTACAGCCTAGCAAAGGAGATGATACCAGTGCGGCAGAAGGTCATGGACAGACAAAAGGGGACCAGAGCCACATGGACCCTCCACCTCATCCAGCCCAGCACGGGGTCTCGTGATGAGGGGGACGCGCTGGCAGGTAGCCAGTTGCCCTGTTTCTCCTTGATGCCTGTGTGGCGTGCGTCCTGGTTTCAAGCTCCCCGAGAGCCGGGAATGGAGGAGATCCTATGAAAATGATGATATGTGACAATCAGTCACAGCAATTAGTGTTTTGGTTAACAGGCCTTTTTTGTTTTCTCTCACCCAGACAGAATGTCACAAATAAATCCTCTCCTGCATTTGCATATTAATTGGATCGGAGATGTCAAGCATCTTTCATTAAAGAAAATGATCTGCATATTTGGAGACATAAAATAGTTATTTTGATGGGTTTTTTTCCCTAAGATCAGGGGGTGGGGGAGGTAGGTGATAGGAGTTTCAGCATGGAGGTAGAGCGGAAGCAGAGCCAGCCAGCCCCTCTGTCTAGTTAACCCTCTGCAGTCTGGACTCGATGGGCCAAGGTTGAGCAGAAAGATAATTAGTCCGTAAATAAATCAAGGCTCCAAGGGGCCCCTGGGCCCAGCTTGGCTGTTAGGCAGAAGGTCCCTCGCTAGAGTTATGAGTGAAGAGATAGGCTTGGTGCTTAGTCTTGTTCTTAAGTCCCTCCCTTGGGTACTGACCAGGGTATTTCCTGAGACAGCGGACATGAGGGCGTGGCCTGTCTAGCTGAGTCCCTCCTCTCCTTGGGTCACTGGTCAAGCCCAGTGTCTGCTTTCCCCCATAGCTCACCCATCTGTGTCCCTCTCTCCACGTGCTGTGACCTTCTACTTCCTGTGTCCTTCTCATTCTTTGCTCCTCGGCCTGGATGGAAAGGTTTCTGGGAGCAGCAAAGGCAAAACTTAGAACCATTATCACTGAACTAGAAATAACCCAGAAAGCTACAGGGCCCATATTAGGGCCTGAGTCCCCGGGAAAGCAGAGGGAACAGGCAGATTTCGACAGGCGACTGTGACCGTCCATGTCATTCTCGTTCCTACGGGAACCATTTGTTCAGGTGGGCAGCAGGGATGGCCTCCCTGAGACAGCACTGAGCTCCCCCAGGTAAGCTCTCCATTCTGTCAGCCCCAGGTGCACTCCCTTATCAGATACCAGTCAGGAAATGGTTGAGGTGCTGGTGACAGTGATGGCCACTGTCACTTTCTGCACACAGAATATGTGCAGAAACTTTGCTTAGGGCTCTGCACTCACTGTCTCCCATTTCCACAGCCCTCTGAGCCAGGCACTCTCCTCATGTACACTTTACAGATAAGGAAACCCGACCTCAGAGAGTTCAGATAACACGCCTAGAGGTGCCCATCAGAACTCAGAACTTACAGCTAGAGTGGGGCTCTCTTTGGCCAGGTTGTGATATAGTGGGGGACCTGTGGCAGAGTAGCTCCTGGTCTGATCCTAGCCTGTTACTTGGGCATGAAGCTACTCTGTGATATAGTACAGCAGGTTACAATGACTTTCTGCATGGGTGGCCTCTTCACCCCATTGAGGAGACAAGAAGAGCTGCCATCCTCCTGGAGATTAGAAATGGCTGTGGGTGTCTTCTGTGGGCTTGCCCCCCCCCCAGATGGTTTCTTCCACTCATACAATTTACAGTTTTGCTTAGAATTTTGAAGTGTGCGTCTCCGCCATTTTTACATGCCTCAGTCAGAACACACACACACACACACACACACACACACACACACACACACCATGGATCAGCCTCTCCTCATGCCCTAGGTACATGGACACCTGGACGTCCCTGGACACCATGGACACCTGGACATCTGTGGTTTGGTACTGCCTCTCCAGTACCCAGACTCTGAAATAGCAACCCCCCAAATGCCAGCTGCAGAGGAGTGTACTTGAGCCGGAAGACACTCCCCTAGCATAGGATCAGGGCTCTAGAAGGCCTTCTGAGCCAGGGGATGGGGTCATTGCACCCCAAAACTCCTGACAGCTGTGCCGCATCTTGTTCCTTGGCTGTCCTCTGGAACCTCCGTGACTTCCAGTTGTACCTTCTTTTGGTAGGTGAGGAACAAAAACAGGGGTCATGTGTTCCCTCAACTTTAGGGATTTGGGATTAGGAGCCTGAGGTGCCCTCTGGAGGAGCAAGAGAACAGGCAGGGTATTTTCTGGAGTCTGGGGGAGTTCTGGAGCAGCTGTTCCTGTTAAATGCCAAGAAGCCAAGTTGGTTTAATATGGTTGTGGCTGCTAGTTTGATAAATCAAAATAATTAAAAATAATAAATTTGATTCTTTACCCAGCAAGCTGTGTGTGGGCACAAGACCTGGGCTCTTGAGCTAGGACTGGGGAGGTGGGAGAGGACCCTGGGGCACAGAAATCATGGAATCATAACCGAGGAGGTAGGCAGAGACTGACCTAGGGGTCGGCTCTCAGAACTGATTAAGGGAGAAACGTCTTTCATGGTAAGAGAATCAGCCAGACAGGCCTGAGCCCCTGCTGGCTTTGCCCCTGGCTGTGTGGAATTGGGCCAACCTTGGTTTCCTCATCTGTCAAATGGCGTGATAACCCTGTGGGGCTGTGTCAGGAGTCAGGGCTTTGCCTAGCAAGCAAGCATATGGTGAACAGTCAGGCCGCACAGGGACATGACCCTCATCCTCCCGGCGCTAAAGGGGCTTCAGTATCCTCTCCTGTCCGCTCGTTGTACCAGTTTTGGCTACAAGCACAAAATCCCAGTTCACAGTGCTCGGTCTGCTAAACAGGCACACAGCTTCCAGGGACTCTTCCTCTCTCCGTGGGCTGTTGTCCTAACACAGAATTGTTCTGTTTAGGAGGACATCCCCTAGTTTAGGGCGTTTTCCAATCACAGCATTCCACTGGTTTCAGTAGGGAGCCAGGAAGTAGTGTGCCACACCCTGGGGCCAGCCCTGGGTTCGAGGTGCCAGCAGCTCTACCTGGGAAAAGCAGGATCTAGAAAGGGTTTGAATCTGTCCCCCATTCCCCACCCCCACCTCCATCCTCAGGAGCCGTATTTGGTGTCAGGGCAGCTGGAAATCTGAACTGAGTGGAGCGGGTGGGGACAGGGAGGGACGAGGTGTCTGTCTCTTTAAATGCACTTTGTGACAGTGTGATAAGGAATTTGATGGCTTTATCAGAAATACCAAAGCTTTATTTAGCAGGGCGAGGTTCACACCACTCAGCTGCACACAATCTGCTGATAAATAGCAAAAAAAGTAGGGGGGGGGGCGTGGACAATAACTCACCAACACCCCAGCTTAGTGACCAAGGAAAGATGAGGCCAGGAGAAAGGCACAGAGGCAAAGTTGGAAGTTGGGGGGGAGACAGAGAACCCACTAGGCGGGTGAGGGGAGCTGCAATGGAGTTCTGTAAAGTGCTGACAGGCAGTTGTCCATCTGTTCTCCAGGAGAGACCCTCATGGACTTCTCTGTTACTAGATAAAATTACTGCGATTCCAGAAAAAAAAAAAAAAAAAGGATTTATTAAAGGTCCATATCCTTCCCCACTGCCGTTCCCACAGGCCTGCCCATTTCTCTACTAGCCTAGCCTAGCATCCATGCCATGCAGGTCTGCCCTCAGGACCTGCTGGCCGGACTGGTGAAGGTTCAGGGCCAGTCTCAGGAGAAGCAGAAAAGCTACGGCCTGGCCCTACCTACTTGTGGCATTCTAGAACATTCTCCTCCTCCTCCTCTTCTTCTTCTTCCTCCTCCTCTTCCTTTTGAGACAAGGTCACTCCATGTAGCCCTGGCTTTCCTAGAACTCACTCCGTAGACCAGACTAGCCTTGAACTCATAGAGATCTGCCTGCCTCTACCTCCTGAGTGGGGCTAAAGGCGTGTGCCACCAGTCCTGGCCTCAGAACCTTTCGTGATACATGCCAAGTAGGCAGTTCTTAGGCATTCCTTCTCCTGTCCTGGCTGTGCTAGAGTCTTCCTGTCTTCAGTGGTATCTCTGTTTCCTTTTCCTCAAACTCTTTCTTTCCAAGCATATAATCCTTTTCCCACCCCCTGCCTGGGAACCCCTTGCCCCCGGCCAGCTTTGTGGCCAGCACAAGGCTCACAGATAGGGCATTCCTGGATGTCCACTTGGCTGTCTCCACACCCATGGATGTCCACACTCCTCCCTCTGCCCCCATGAAGGTTTTGATGAACACAATGCAAGTTTAATTTGTAGCCCCCACCCACATCGCTCTATCTGTCCCCCCAAAGGTCTTGCCTCTCCTAACCAACTGTTTGTGTAACTTCCTGTGAGTACAGAGGCAGGTTCGGTCACTCCATACCCAGCCATGAACCACACGGATAGGAAATGGGGAGTCTGGAGAGAGGAGGAGGTTGTGTCTACATTTTCTCATGACACCCCGATCCAAGAGAACCAAAAGATTGAGTCCCTGTCCCAGGCCCTGCCTATTCCAGGTTCAAAGCTGCTTCTGCTTATCCTAGGCAGTTGGTCACCTCTCAGTGACTACCAGAGCTGGTTGAAGGAAAGAAGTCTCTGCCCCATAGGCCTCCAAAGAAAGGCTTTCTAGACTTTTCCAACAGGACGGTCAAAGACTGCCTTTGAGGCAATTACATGAACCTTGGCTGGCGTTGGCTGAAGACAGCAGTGGACTGACTTCAGAACCTCTCCCCAGAGCCATGGTGGAGCCTAGTGAAGCTTGAGATCCCTTCTAGTAAGCTGACCACTGGGAACCTTAGCAAGGGTGGGCCAATAGGCTGAGGGCCAGGCAGGTCGCCTTACAGGGATCCCTAGGCTTTGTATGACGGAGCAATGGGATTAGCTGGTCTGCTTGGGTAGGGGAAGTTCTGGGCGGAGAAACAGGGGACGTGGGGGAGGGGGAAGCTGGCAAGGGCAGAGGCTGGAGGAAGCTGCCCAAAGGCCGAGGCCCAGACAGACAGGAGGCATAAATGGAAGTGACAGGGTCAGGCCAGACCTTTGTCCTGCAGCCTGATTAGAAAGCCTGCCCTGGATTTCTGAAACTTTGGGATGTTGTCAGACAAACTGGAGCTTAATTCTGTCAGAGCGCTGGGGAGATTAGAATTGACATCCTGGGAGCACATTCCTGGCTGGGCAGAAATCCAGCCCCCCGCTGGGAAAAACCTGTGAAAGCATGGCCAGCCTATGGTGGCAGCAGGGGTGCTGTCAGCACCGGTGGCCACTCCAGCTTTGGGGATTGGAGCCAGGAGTCTCTGGAAGGCTGGTCTGTTTAGATAGGATGCGTGGAAAGAAAGGAGTCTTAGCCAAGCCACTCCTGACACTGATCCTTTCTCCTGGTGGCACTGCCTGGAGCAGAGCTCTGAAGTTTAAGTCTGTAAAATGGGCCAAGTCTTCCTTCCAGACCCCCGAGCTTTGCTTTCCTTCAACATTACCTTGGGAAGGCAAGAAGGATGCTTCCTGCCGAACTGTACCGGCCATGGCCAGGTGGATGGCAGCCCAGGTTAATCTGGTTGAGTTTCCCAGAAGCAGTGCAGTGCCCACCAGCAGAAGCTGAAGCAAACGATACAAAAGGCCTCTGCTACTGTCCCAACTAGGCCTTTTCCACCACTAGCCCTGTTAGTCTCAAGAAATCAGGACATGTCTCTCAAGATACATCCAACCCTTTCTCCAAGCTCCCAGGAAACCTCTGAGGGTCTAATCAAGTAGAGAGTGACAGGCAAGGACCTCTACCGGGAGTCACCAGGCAGAATGACCACCTTCCCACCAAGAGATGGATCTGGAGGACAGGGCTGGTAGCACACACCATGTCCCCAAGTCAGGTTGCTCCCAGTACCACTCCCCACTTCCTTCCTGACTCTAATGACTTTTAAATATTGGTAAATATTTTGGCTAAAGCAGGCTCTCGTGGCAGAGAGCAAAGCTGTGTGCAGTTCAGGACCTACAAATTATTTATTAAAGATCTGAGATGCAGTGCAATTATATGGAAAGATCCCAAAAAAATTAAATAAATAAGTAACAAAATAAATAAATAACAGCCCCACTGGCCTCTTGAAGGCTTGGGGAGCTGCACACATGATTGCCGACTTGATGAAATCCCCCCGGATGTAATGAGCTGATTTTTCTGCTGTTAATATTGCATCTGCTGATGAAGGATTCGTTAGGATAAAGGAACGAAGCTAAAATATAAATGACTCCCTGTCAAGAAGCAGCTTTTGTTTGTTGATCTCCTGACAGTTCCTGGGCCAAGGCAGGGGTTTCTGTGTGCACATGCATTCAGGAACAGGCAGGAGGGATGGGGGACGAGAGCTCAGGGGACCACCAGAGCGCTTGGCTTTCCCTACACCCCCAGTATCTTAGGCTTTCCCTTTGGGTTGGACTGCCCGACCTTGGGAAGCTCTAGAGCCCTGGGGGTGGGGATGTCATCAACTTGGAGTCCTGTGGAGGGAGCTTGTTGAGCAGGGATCCGGGGTGGGAGCAGAAGTTTCTGCCTAGCCAGGCAGAGGGATGTGCAGAGGCGGGGCTGGGGGCATGGGGATTTGTAAAGGCACTGTTTGCTGCCTGTGCACACAGGGGTGTGGTGTTGTGTGGGAGATGGAGACACAGCCAATTGAGGCATGATATCCTAAGGGAAGGTCCATTATAATGTGCCTTCCCTTCCTCTCTGCCTTCTCTTTCTTCCTTTCTGACAGAGTGTAGCCCAGGATATCCATGTATCCAGTGAAAACCTGGATCTTCTGATCATTCTGTGTCCATCTCCCAAGCGTTGGGCTCACAAGTGTGCACCACCACACCCAGTTTATGGGGTGCTAAAGATCAAACCTAGGGCCACATGCATGCTGGACAGTCTATTGATTTAGCTGGGACAAGGGTACATCAGAGGGTGGCTCAAACCCTGCACAGAGCAGAGAGGAAAGAGAACTCTTGTCTGAAATGACCACATCACCCTCCTACCCCAGCTTATCTAATGCCTCTGCTGAATTCCCACATTTGATACCGTCTCTTCTGGGCTCTCTTCTTTCCCCGTTGCATTGTGAATTTTATTATGATAACTACACATGACATAAAGCTGATCAATGTATCCGTTTTAAATGCACATTCAGTGGCATTAGGTACACTCACAATACTATACATCTATCACCAATATCTAGTTCCAGAATGTATGTATGTATGTATGTATGTATGTATGCATGTATGCATACATGTATGTATTTTGGTTTTTCAAGTCAGGGTTTCTCTGTATAGTCCAGGTTGTCCTGGAACTCACTCTGTAGACCAGGCTGGTCTTGAACTCATAGAGATCCAACTGCCTCTGCCACACCAGTGCTGGGATTAAAGGGAGTGTGCCGCCACCGCCACCTAGTAAGTTCCAGAATTTTTTGATCACCCCATACAGAAATGGGCTATCAGTCATCCACCAACTCTCCCCTTTCCCCAGCCCCTGACAATCACCAATCTGCTCTCTATAATCTATTCGCTATAGTCTAGAGCTTGGTTTGTTTTTTCTCATGTAACTGGAATCATACAATTTATAGCCTTCCCTGTCTGGTTCCTTTCACTCCGGTGGCTTCATGTTGTAGCATGTGTCAAGTCTTTATTACTTTTAATAGCTGTGTATAGTCCGTAGTACATATAGATCACGGGTTGCTCATTTCTCAACTGATGGGAACTCAGACTGTGTCTACCTTTTGCTTGTCCTGAATGGCGATTCTTAGGAACATTTCTGTTCTCGTGCTTAAGTCCCTGTGACCCACCTTTGAGGTTTATATCTTGGAGTGAAACTGTGGAATCTCTCCCACAAAGGACCTTAGAATCTAATGTCAAGGGATAGTTTCTTCGTGTGGTAGAACTGTGCTGATCAATACTATAAGGGTTCTCCACAGCTGCTGCTAAGACCCAGGGAAGGCAGGGTTCAAATCTAACTTGCTCACATGATTTTTCCTGTCTTCTTTCTCTATCTCCCTCATGCCTGGCATCTCTATGATCTCTGAGAAATAGGGCTGCAGAGAATGGATTGCTTTATCGTGAGGTGAGATTGGGGTGTCACCTCTCTGAGCATCTGACTGCTGAGGGTCTCGACCCCACGGTAGCTCTGTGTCTCACAGTGGGTCACCCCCCCCCACCCCCCCCCAGGGTTCTGAGTGGAGACTGAGTTGATTCCTCTTCGTTGTACCCTAATGCGTGGAACAAACTTCTTGCTGACTCCTTGGCCAGATCCACATGTCACCTTGATCTCTGAGGCCCTTTGAAAAAAGAGAGAGCATACCAGGCCACCAGCTCAGACCCCTCTTTCCAGAGAGAGCATAAGTCTTATCCGAAGATAGTTAAGGCCTTTGTGGTGGTCGTGCAGGAACACTGGGAAGTGGTTATGTTTCTTTCTCTAGAGGGAATCCCAGGAGCAGGAGGAGATGGCTTTTCTCCTTGAGACATCAAGGCAGGACCCCCATCATCTTCAAAGGCCCCGGCTAGGCAAAAGAACTACTCGAGGGAGCATCCACCCAGGACCTGCGGGCCGAATAGGGAAGGCTCAAGATAGAGACCTAAGGGGAGCCAACTCCAGCACTGGCCAGCACAGGCTTTACCAACTGTAGAATGGAAGGGTTGGGTTGAGTGCTTCTTGCTCTTCTGTTACATTACTGTTAGTAAGAACACTCCTTGAGGAGGCATGGGTTTGGTGGGGCACAGCTCTGTTGGTAATGTGCCTGCTGTGCAGGCATGAGGACCTGAGTTCAGATCTTTAGCACCCAAGTAAAAAAAGCTAGATGTGGTGGCCCATGCCTATAACTCCAGCACTGGGGGGAAAGGGGGGGGGGGGACAAGAGCATCTAGCCAGTTAGTGAATTCAGTGAGCTCTGGGCTCAGTGAGAAACTCTATCTCAAATAAATAAAGGTGAGGGGCTAGAGAGATGGCTCACTGGTTAAGAGCACTTGTTCTTGCAAAGGACTCAGGTTCGATTCCCAGCGCCCACGTGCAGGTTCATCACGTCTTTGGGCACCAGGCACATATGTGGTACCCAGACATACATGCAGGGCAGACATTCGTATACACAATATAGTAATGACTAAGTCAGAAAGCAATAAGGAAGAGGACCCGATGTTAACCTGCTCTGGCCTCCACATTCATGCAAACATCTGAAAAGAGAAAACAGGGAAATCCCTTCCCTGTCTCTAAATGACTAGGCCCTCCTCTTGGCCCTGTATAGATTTTTCAGGATTCTGGCCTATTTTGGGAAAAACCACAGAGCCGATCTAGAGCCCACTCGGACTTGACACTGGACAGCAGAGCCACCTGCCCCTCCTGGCTGGAGGTCTTAGTCCCCTCCTCCTGTGCAGGGACAGACAGCCCGCTCTGGCTGCTGCCCTGTCTGGAGCCGGCAGCCCCCTCATTGTCCTGCTAAACACTGTAAAAGTTCCAGGCTTTATTTGGGCTTTCTGTTTTGCCTGGTTATGCTGCGGCTGTGCCTCTGACACACACACACCCCGGCAGCCTCGCAGGGTGCAGGCAACCGCTGGCCCCTGGATAGAGCCTTCCCTCCCCACCCTCCTTCCCAGTACCACGTTTATTATTCTTCCTTTCTCCTTCTGTTTCTCCCTCCTGGTCTATCTTTTTTTTTTTCCCCTACTCTTTCAACATGGTTTTCCTAAAAAGTTTTTTAATCAATCAAATTTGAGGCAGAAAATAGGTTTTGTCACGCCTGGTCCCGGGATAGTGTGGCTCTCAGTCAGGCTCCTGACAGCTCCTCAATGCAGGAAGGAGGCCAAACAGAATATTTCTCCGGGAAAGTGCCCGTTTCCATGACACTGCCCCTTGTTGTCTGTGCTGCCCCCTCCTCAAGCTGCCCGGCTGACATGGCCCCAGCCCTTGTGAAAGGCCCAGCCGGGGGAGTGGGTCTGTGAGGGTGGGGAGGTGGGCTAGGATAGCAGGGGGTGGGTAGCCAGGCAGCCTGACAGCTGTCCCGAATCTCCATGGCCTGAGAAGGCTGGGGAGCAGGTTGGAACCTCAGACAGGAGCCTGGCCTGAGGCTTCATGCATATGGAGCCAGGCAGGCTGTGGGAGATGGTAGGGCCAGGTCCTAGAGCGGTTTCGGCTGTAGACAGAGGAGATAGTGTCAGCCTCCTTCAGGCCTTGGTATCCCGCTTCTAGTGCATCTTCCCTATCTTCTTTCTTTCTACCCTCTTGTCCATCAAAGATTCTCCCATCATCCTTGGCTTCTTCCTGGTCTCCCTCTATTCTAGCATCTTCAGTCCCTGCCAACCTCCCAGGTCCCTCATCCCCAGACCAGAGCTCTGTGAAAGCCCTCTGAGTCTTTCCTTTTTAGCCTTCTTCCCATCCCCATCTTTTGCCCTCTCTCTTCTCGTTCTCTTTTATAATTAATGATTAGTTTTAATTGGTTTGCTTAGGCAGCCTGACAGCAAATTAACAGAAGCCAGCCCAGGGCTGCAAGACTCAGGTGGAGACCACTGTACTTCAAACCTGGCCAGGGAAAGGGAGGCTGTGGCCTCCATACCGAACATCTCCTGGCTAGTGGGCTGTGTGTACTCAGGCCTCCTGCGGACAAGTGCAGCAGCCAACAGGAGGGAGGCAACAGGCGCTCTGCAAGATGGAGGCTCACGGGGTCAGCCCTTTGTGTGCTTTGGCTTTCCGTCTCCTTAGAGCCCCTCTGTACTCTCATCAGAGATGAGGGTCAGGTCAAAGATGGGCAAGGCTGATGTCTTTAGGCTGGACAGGGTTTGCTTTGGGTGAGGTTGTCCTTGCCTTCATTGTAGTTGGTGGAGTTGGCAGTTTGACATCTCTGGGACCGAGAGCCTACTCTTTCATGTGAGCCAGAAGGAAAGGCCATTGCACTGAGTTCAGTGCCTAGGGAGAGGTAGCCACCATGGCCTCCAAGTTCCAGAGCCCAGCTCTGCTTTCTTCTAATTGTCCTGTGGCGCCTCTGCTCGGAGCTCTCAACCTTTCCATACTTGGGGTTAACCCTGCACAGGTGGACAGAGGAAGGATGGATGGGGTTAACCCTGCACAGGTGGACAGAGGAAGGATGGATGGTTTGGTTAATGAGTGATGGAGGGATGAGATTGATCCGTGGAGGGCGGATGGATGGATAGGGAACTGCCAGAGGCTGGGTGATGGTGACACCTGCCCTTAATCCCAGCCCTCAGGAGGCAGAGATAGGTGGATCTCTGTGAGTTCAAGGACAGCCAGGGCTACAGGGAAAAACACTGTCTGGAAAATCAATGAGAGGGAGGGAGGAGAGAGAGAGGGAAAGAGGGAGAAGGAGAGAGAGAGAGAGAGAGAGAGAGAGAGCAAGAGAGCAGAGATGGTGCTTTGACAACACTTGGGCATTTCTCTCTCTCTCTCTCTCTCTCTCTCTCTCTTTTTGTTTTGTTTTGGTTTTTTGAGACAGGGTTTCTCTGTGCAGCCCTGGCTGTCCTGGGACTCTGTAGACCAGGCTGACCTCAAACTCAGAAATCTGCCTGCCTCTGCCTCCAGAGTGCTGGGATTAAAGGCGTGCGCCACCACTGCCCGGCTACTTGGGCACTTCTGTATGACTTCTAAATATTCATTCCTTTCCTTTTCTCATTTTTCTTGAGGTGGTTTCCCTAGCCTTAGAGACCCTCTCTGAAGGTAGGGGTCCTCTTCTGTGTGTTCTCTCTGCCACCTGTCTTCCCCCCACCCTTACAGAACCCACTGTTTATTTGTTTGTTTGTTTTCCCGAGACAGGGTTTATCACTAAAACCAGCCCTGATTGTCCTGGATTTGCTTCCTAGACCAGGCTTGCCTCTCGAACTCACAGACACCCGCCTGCCTCTGCCTCCCGTGAGCTGGGATTAAAGGCGTGCGCCACCACTGCCCAGCTGCTGAGCCCTACTGTAACTATGCCAGCTTTCTCATTCACTGCCATTGTCTGGTTGTGCCAACCACTCATTCCTACAGGTCAGAATAAGAAGGCATTGGCACTAGGAGGGGCAGTGCTTCAGACCTGGCCATGGAAAGGGAATTATACTACCAGAATGAATTGACAAAAAACGGCCTACTGGGTACTTACTGCTCCGGTCCTTCCTGGGAACCTAGAATCTAGCTAGTGTCCCAGATCCAACTGAGAGATGATGAATGTTCCTGCTGCTGTGAGCCAGCCTCCCTGCCCTGGACAGGCAAGGATGAGACTGTAGGGCATATTTCAGCGCTGTGTAATATGTGTCTCTGCCCCTCCCCCTCCCCCCAGCCCCAACCAACTCCTGGAAAGTTTCCTCCCAGATTGTTCTGTGTGATCAGATCTGCAAGTTGCTCTCTAAGCTTCTTGTCACATTTTGACTTAATGAAGTGCAACTGCTGAGGGATTTGGGTTCAGCGCTCCGGTCTCCTGCGCTCCCTTGTTGTCAGAAAACAGGGGTGGTTGGGGACGGCAACACTGTGCTGTAAGTCGTTATCATTCCGGTCAGTCTGTTTAACACAAAATTAAACAAAGAACTAATTAGTGCCTCATGAATTAATAAATGCACAGTTGCCGGGGAGGAGGAAGGGGAAGAAAGGTGGTAGAAGGGAGATACTGGAGTTGTAGAGTTGGGGGCTTTGGGGGTTCAGGGGAGGCTGGCTGAGGTGTCTTGACAGAGCTTGGGATGGACAGGACATGGTGAGGCCCCTGCCAGGACCTAAGGCTCATTGGCCCAAATGTGCCCTCTGACAGCCGAGCCCACCTAGCTCCCAGAAGCATTGGCTTTGGGGTCTTCATGCCTGTTCCCCTGGTCGAGCCTGTAGTCTTTCCACTCAGCACATCTCTTCTCTCCAGCTCTGTCACTTTTTCTTGAGGCTCCCATCCACCTCTCCCACCTCTGCCTGGCACCCATTTGCTCTCTGTTGCCTCCTACTTTAGATGTCTGTTCATTTCCCTGCAGACCCCTCAGCTTCCACCTCCCAGACCCATGAGTGCCCTCGGCCCACAGCACACAGCAAAGCTTTCCCAACCCACTTGATGACCAGCCAGTTCTCAACCCATTTAATGCAGCCTGCTGAGCACCCTCCGACCCAGCAGCCCGCCATAGGTTGTAACACGGGCCTAGCAGAGAGTGGAGTTCTCCTTAAGAGGACATGTCAAGTACAATTAGCTTTATCTGTCTAAAGATGTCCTGGGAATGAGAGAGCAGGAGGTGGGACTGGGTGGCATTCTGGGAGCCCTGGACAAGGTCACCTCATCTCCTGCAATCCTCCCAATCTGATTTGGGGATTACATAGCCTAAGGAAATTGGTGTTACTCCTCTTGCATCATTGATAAGCCACGAATGAAGGAGAGTGGAGAAAAAGGGAACAAACAGCAAACACTTTGTCCAGCAGGACAGGTGCCAAGGCTGCGGCCTAGGGCCCGGCCCAGGCAAGGGCAGATGGGGCTGGTGGGTAGGTACAAGGGCCCTTGGGACTTCCCTCCTCAAGTGGATTCTGCCTCCATTTGAACCTGGGTCCCCTGTTCTAAGCTGCAGAGGACCCCGAGCCTGCAATAATGATGAACTACATTCTTTATTGGTTAAAGACCCTCACCGGTGGTGTGCCTTGCCTTGTCTGAACCTTCTGTGGGGGTTGTCTTAATTCATCAAGGGGGAAGGTACTGTCCACAGTCTGTTCCTAAGGAACTAGAGCTTCCCGATGCCTGGCCTTGCACACCTACCCGGGGCACTCACACAGTCACTTGGGGACAGTTTGGCACTTGCCATTTTTGTTTCTAGGGCCCAGGAGAAAAGAGTCAAGGAGTGGTTGGTGCTACGTTCATTGTCTCCAGGAGGACTCACTTAGCTACTGAAGTTTCATGGGAGCCTGAAGGCCTATAACCAGCATATGCATGTGCACTCGTACATATGTGCGTGTGCCCCCCCCTTCACACACATGCATACCTCTGCCTCCACTGAGCAGTGTGAAAAGCACTCTGGCTTTCTTTGGGTAGCAGCAATCCTTGGAGCCATATTTCCCATGTAAAACCCATCAACAGCTACCACTGCTTCCCGGATTCCCCATCTTTGGTTGTCATATACTTAAAGTGAGTCCGAAACAGAGCCCTTTGAGCAAATCTGAATCACTGACCCCTCTGGCTAGCCCTGGAACATCAGCCCTTCAGTCCATAGGTGGCAGAGAACTCTTGGGCACATAGGGGTCATGAAGCATACTTTGGGAGGAGGGGAGAGTGTGTAGGCTTCCTCCTGAAAAGGCTAACAGGCTTTTCTTTCTCTCCAGGATGAAGTGACCCCCTCCCCCAACTGTGTTTGAGGAATCTCTAGGACCCCGTGAGGTAAGGCCGGAGTTCCTTTCCTGTTCTGTGTTATGTGACAGCTGGTGTGAGATCACCCTGGGCTGAGTTCAGTTCTTCCAAGCATCCAAGACGGATGGGATGGGGTGTTCGTAGAAGACAGGGAATGGGAACCTCGTGGTTCCTGGAACCTGTCAGGATCAATGGGGGCCCAGCAAGAGCTGCTTGGCTTTTATGCTGGAAACGGGCTGGGGATGGATGGATTGGCGATTTGGAGCAAGGAATGAGTTCCAGGAAGAAGGAGAAAGAAGGAGGAAGAAGGAGGAAGAGGAGGAGGAGGAGGAGGAGGAGGAGGAGGAGGAGGAGGAGGAGGACACTCGTGCCATGCTTGGGCTTCACTCCAGCCGCCCTGTATGTCCATTGTAGTTAGCTATCTCAGGCTTTCCGGGAAAGTTGTGCTTTTAGCCATCCGAAAGAGTTTAATGTCCTAGACCCCCAGATCTGCCTCCTCCTCTCTGAGGTTGAGTTGCCTCCATACCGGGTAAGAACTAGCTGGGAAGAGGCTGCCGGGAACTGTAGGCTGCTATACACTGCCTTACCCTAAGCCCAGGGCTCCCTGGAAGCCAGGCACTCAGGACTGCCGTGCTCTTCACAGGCTGTCACAGTCCCCTGGTGGCTCGAGAACTGCGGGGCCACCGGGCCTTGGCCCCGGGCAGTGCAGTGTCAGAGGTGACCGGTGGAACGCCAGTGTTATGTAAATAGCGGGGCCTGCCCGGCGGGCGAGCAGGCTGGCTGCAGCCATCCATCATCCCGGCTCGGCGGGGCGGGGGACAGACACAGCACCGTGCGCTTGGCTCCAAACCTGTTTGTTTTCCCTTTGTCTGGCGCATTTCGGGGGCCAGGCTCCAGTTTTGTCCCGCTGGCCTCCTCCCCATAGGGAGGACGGGGGAAGGGAGGAGAGTCCCTTGGCTCCCACCGCGGCATCCCTTTCGGACTTCAAAGGCTCCCCCCAGCATTGTCTGCGCCTGCGGGCAGTGGCCCTGAAAACGTGATCAGAGGCGGCCCGGTGTAGGGCAGGCCCGGCCTGCGCCCTGCGCTCTCGCTGGGGCCCGTGGATTCCTCCCTTTGCTGCCAGCACCACCCTGGTTACAGCGCAGCTCCGGGGCGCGCACTGGCCTTTCTCTCCCGGTGCCCCTTCTGGCTCCCTCTGGTCTCTCCTTCCTGCTCTCTAGCCTCGGCCTCACTTCTGTCTCGGGGCATTGAGACTCTAGAAATGACCAGAGCTGCATGCAGCCTTCCACTCTTTCCTCGACTCCTTAAGAATCTCAAGCCGGTCGAAGGGTTTCCCAGGATGCTGTGAGACATAAATAGCCTTCCCATGCCAGTTCTGATTCTCAGTGCACCCCACCTCCCACTCAGCATGGTATCGGACACAGGAGAGCAAGCCTTGCTTCTTCTGGGGACCTCTGCCAGATTAGGTACAAGGTTCCCAGGAATCATCTAAGGATCCTGAAAGGCAGGATGCTTCCATTTTCTGGACAAGTCTCAGGAAAACGACAGTTCCTAGGTCACATTTGGCCCACAGCCTGTGTTTTGTAAATAAAGTTTTATTGGACGGGGGTGCCCATTCGTTTTCATATTGTCTATGGCTGTTTTCACTCTGCCGTAGCAGAGCCAATTGACTACAGTGGAAACAGCTTAGCCTATGAAGCATAAGATATTTACTATCTGGCCCTTCTACAGAGAAGGGTTTGCTGACCCAGATTCTGGTTCCTGATTTTTGTTCCCTCTCTGATAAAAATATACATGAGATTTGCCGTTGTAACCTGCCAACATGTGTACATCCATGGGGTTAAGTGAATTCTCAGTGTTGTGTGGTCACCAGAGCGAGGCTGGGATTGCATAGCAACTCTATGCTGGGTGTTGGTTTCAGGCTGCGCAAAGCCCTGCTTTGCTAGGGAGTCTCTGCCCCTCCTCTGCCTTCTGCTCTGTTCAGTTCTTCTAACCCTAGAGCCCCAGCTCTTCTCTCCTCACCGGCCCCTCAGAACTCAGTGCATTCAGTGTCCCTTCTATAGCTATTACCAAGCGTTTTAAACACACACACACACACACACACACACACACACACACACACTCACACCCCGGCCCATTTTGCAAGGCTGTTGGGGTATGGGAACATAATGCCCAGAATTCAGCAGAAAGGGCAAAGGGTTCCTCTCAGCCAATATCCCCAGCAGCCACAAGATGTAGCACCCATCTCTCAGACTATGGAGCTTTCCCTGACATCCATCTGGAAAAGCTCAGAAACTGAGCCCTTGGAGCCAGCAAAGCTGCAGACCTCTGGGAAAAGAAGGGAGCTGGGGGGCGGGGGCGTGTACTAGGCAGTCCTTGGCCCCTCACACTTGTTGCTGGACCCTGGGATGTAACCCAACCTCTCAGACCATCAGCTTCTGTAAAATAGGGGTCCTGCCCACCAGGCTCTGCTCCACAGGCCTGAACTGGCTGGAGCTGCTAGGAGGAGGTAAACCAAGGGAAGAGTCTGGGTTTCAGCCTGTGAGGGTGAAGGTGCAAAGTAGCCTGTCATTCTGCTGAGAAGGCCCTGGGTGGGGGTCACTTAAGTGGGTGCTTTCCCTGTCCAGGGTCAGTGATCCAAGCTGGCCTAGTTTGTCACCATGACTGGAATGGGCACCAGGCTTCACGTCAGAGGGGGATTCTAGGAGGTGTGGGATGGGAGCTGTACAAGCCGGTTCTCTGGGTGCCTCTTTGGTTGGCTCTGCTGAAGTCCCTCCCTAGTCTCTACATATCTCCTCCCCTCCAGGCCTTCTCTCTCTTCTTCCCTTCCCACTGCTCATCTCATGCTGCCCCCACCCCCAAGGCTCCCTCTCCCGACCCCTTTCTCCTTCTCATCTACTCGGAAGGCTTTACTTTACTCCCTTGTCACCCTAATTGATTGCATTAACCTTTCAGCGTATCGGATTTCCCCGGCATCGTGCAGAGAGCCCTGCGCAATATGCTTATAATCTGAGCCATAATGGACAGTTTGCAGTCAACAAGCCCCTTCTCCCATTGGCCCCGTTGACATCTCTCTTGCCCAGGCCACCATGGCCACTTCTCCAGCTGGCAGGGGTGGAGCTATAGAGTGGAACCTAGGAGGAAGTGAATTCAGGATAGGTTCTGCCAGTGTGTTTCCCTGCCTCTCCTGTCTCCCTTGCTTTTCTTTTCCAACCTCCTGCGTCTAGCCTTTGTTGGGTCCTCTTGGCTTGGCTTTCTTGCTTCTGAGACACTGCCCAATAAGTGGCTGCATTTTGGATTTTGTCAATGAGAGAGTCCCCTATTGTACGCAGACACCCGGTTCTGGCTTTATCGTCCACATTGGTGTCAGGCTTGTGTGACTAGGATAGGTGGCAAGAGATGTCTTGAGGTCTCAATTTCCCACCTGTCTTTGTCAAGAGAAGTGACTGACCCAGTAAGCCTGGAAAAGCCGCTAGAATGGACTGGTGGGACCTGATAGGAGAGTTGGAAGAAGTGCAGAGGAAGAGAATAACTTTGTAGGTGGACTCCATCAAATCGGTTTCTGGAGGTGCACCTGCTAATCTAGCAGCAGGTAGAGGAGCCAGCCCTGCACCAGCTGCCTGATCTTAGGCCTGATCTTAAGAACCCAGTCCCAGACTGAGTCCCCATTCCCTGTGGGTTCCAGCTAGGCCCTGGGCTCAGCAGCCCAACGGGTGAATCTTCACTCACTCACGACAGGATGGATGTCAGGTTGAATACATTAGTGTCAGCTGAAGGAGCAGGACCGAGGCTCCTATTAGCCTGGTGGTCCTTCTCTCCAGCCCTCTGCCCAGCATCTTCTCTTACTGACCATCTCCACCTCCTGCCATCTCTATCACTCCAAAGGGCACGCTTTGGCAAGAGAGGGCTGGACCTCATTCCTTCCCATTCTCTCCCAAGGATTTTGGGGGTGGGCAGAGGGCACAGCAGGGAGAAAAACCAAGCAGCGAATTAAAGTTTGTGATTGTCAGTGTCAGGAGAAGCTAAATAACCCTGTAACTAGCATGAAGGTGAATTCACGATCTGCTGCACATGGAGAATATGAACGTCTGCAAGACAGCAAGTAGAGCTCGGGAGTCCGCCTGCCACAGTGGGCAGCCTTCTCTCCAGGGACCCGAAGGAGGCGGGAGGAGGCCACGCACTTCCCACCCCCTGGCAGGGAGCAGCTGCCCAGGATCTCCCACCAGGCATGGTGGGGTGGGGTGGGGGGAGACAGCTCAGTGGCTTGACAACATGCTGGCCAGCAACCCACGAAGGGGATGCATTTGTAAGCACCAGCAGTATACACTTACAGTCACCGGCCCAAGCCCCATATTAACAGTGGATACCACTTTATTGAGATATAATCCACATGCCATCAAATCTGCCCATTTTAAAATGTACAATTTAGTGGTTTTCTGTGTGTGTGTGTGTGTGTGTGTGTGTGTGTGTGTGTGTATTCACAGGGGTGTACAGTACAGCCATCACTACTACTGGTTGTAGAACTTGTTTGTCTCCCAGGAAGAAATCCCTATCCTCCTTGGCAGTCACTGACCTCTCTTCCCCACCTACAGCCGTAAAGAACTGCTAATAGTTCTCTTTAGATATGAGGAAATGGAAGCCCAGAGACGGCCAGTGCCTTACTAGGATTACACAGTAATCTTGGCTGTGTAATGGCTGATGGAGCTTGCATTTGAACCCCAGGCAGAAGCATCCAAAGCTAGCATTCCATGTCCTGGTGGCTGCCCCCACCCCATGCCCTACCTTATATTTTTGACACTTTGGGCTCAGACATGTATATACGCCATCAGAACATGTAGGCCCAGGCTCCAACATGAAACTCTCTTCTCCCCAGGTATGCTCATGACTCGATGCAGAAAAGCCTCCCACGTGCACACCCTCCCTCCCACAACAGCCAACATCCCCCCCTCCTTTTCATCCCTTGCTCCTTTCCTGCCTTGTCTTTCCCAGCCCTACTCCTGGAAGGGAAGCTTGGCACAGAAACTTCTCAGCAACAGGGCAGCTAGAGTGGCCGAGGAGACCTAGGTGGCTTTGGTGGTGGCTCGGGGATCTTAACATGAGAAATTCCCTGTGCCTCCTGATAATTGTAACTGAAATCCCAGCATAGCGTTGTAGAGCAGGGCCCTGCCAGAGGGGCTGCCAGCAGGACTGAGGCCCTCTTTCCCAGCCTGTCTTTCTCCTGCTTTTCTTTGGCTGGTGTTTCTCAGCCAGCTTCTTCCCACCTGCCTCTCTCTTCTCTCAGGTCCCACTTTCCCATCTCAAAAACTTTAAAAAAAAACAAACAAAAAACCAAAACCAACCAACCAACAAACAAACAAAAAAAACCCACCACAACAACCGTCTTTTGTAGCCAGTCTCTTCGAATTTGCAAAAAAATTGGAAATTTCTATGAAACGTTCACTGTTTCTGATAAGTGACAAACCCGAGGACCAGAGACAAAGAAGTAGACATAGACACACAAAAGAGAAAGAGTCTGCTGGATTGGGTTTGGGCTTTCTTTTTTTTCTCCTTTCTCCCTCTAAAGCGGAGGATCCGGCCCGGCCAGTTTGGATGTTTATTAAGAAAAAGCCGAAGATAATTAACTTTTTTGTTTTTGTTTTGTTTGCGGGTGCCTCCCCTGCTGGCACTCCAGGCTGCCTGGCAGATCTGCCTGCTCCTGTTCCTGGGTGCCAGGCTGCTTACAGAGCTCTGCTGACTCCCCTAAGCCTGCCGGGGCCATCAGCTGCCTACCCAGCCACCTAGCTTGGGCTTTAGGCAGGGTAGACCTTAAGCTGCCACCAATGCCACCTCTCCCGGCTCCCCTGAAGCACAGAGCACCCTTTAGAGGCCGGTAAGTGGTGTGGAGGAGGGGCTACTGCCAGCTTTCTTGGCCAGTGTGTCCCTTAAAAGGAGAGGGGGCAAGAGCGTCTCTCCATGAGACTTCTGGCCAGTTTAAGGCTGCCGACTTCTCCAGGGAGGAAAGAGAGGGCGGAATCAGTCTCCTTCTTGTCCCAGGAAGCTGGTACTTTGTCAGGACCCATAGACCCTCAAAGTGCCTGTTAAAAAGTCTCTGGGACACAGGGCCATCCTGTGCTATCTGTTCTGTTCTCATCTTTGACCCAGCCTTATCCATCAGGGGGACCACTGGAGTGGTTTTGGGAGCCACACTTAAATGAAGCTGACTGTCCTCCTCCCACTGTCTGTCCACCATCCCCAATCCACCAGCTGTGGCCCAGCTCACTGAGCAAGAAAGTAGCAGTGAGAATTTGTGAGAGACAGAGCTGAAGACATCTCAGGAGCCAAGCCTGCCAAGACAGTGAAGATGGCTACCTACAGTCCTAGCTGGGCTTAGGGGTGTGGCTTGCTCCTCTGTTGGTGGGTATGTCTGGGCCCCTCCCCTGCAAGGGTGCTCCTCTCTGCCCCCCGCCCCCCCAGACTGCATTCCTGCCAAGCAGAGAGGTAGCAGCAGTCACAAGGTCCCTCCAGGTAGGGAGACTGCTCTGGACTTGGACAGAAGAGAACATTTTTTGAAGGGTTTTGCTGGTCCTTTTTTTTTTTTCTCTGAAATATAAGGATGTGCAATTTTTTTGGTTTCAATTTAGCATTGGAGAATTTTATAATTTAGTAATTAAAATCTCTGATAGGCTTTAGAAATTGCGGCTAATTGAATTTAATGGGAAGATGATTTTCAATTTTATTTGATTACCGGGACCCCTGGCATCGGTATTTATGGGAAAAAAATGGGAAATGTGCTGTGTGGGCTAAGATGGCATAATTGAATTAGGGATAATCGGATTTCTCCGTCATGAATTTCACTATAATTTTCCCATAATTTTCCATTAGATATCTAGTTTACAAATATTCACAAAGAAATGAAGCTCTTTCGGAATGGAGATTGCTGGCTAACAGGATTACGGGCCGAGCGTGCGGCTGTGCCAGCCCCTACCCTGCCATAATGTGATCCCTGTGTCTGCCTTACACTTAGCGTGGCCTTGGTTTCGTGCTTCGCCACCCACTGTACTGGAAGCTCCGTCCATCCTCCCTTTTGTTTCCTCTTCTGTGCTCCTCCCTAGCCCAACACCCACCTCCAGGGCTCACAGGTTCTCTGCTACCTGCTGGCTGAGCCCAGTCCCAGCTGAGGCCCAGGCCTTATGGAGATGGCTCAGCCCTTCTGTGTCCTTCCCTCCCACCCCCATGCTCCCTGTCCACATTTAGTTGGCTCCCTGTTTTCACGATACTCTAGCTCCATCCCTTCGGAGCACCCTGAAATACACAGACGCCCTCGCAGGTGCGAACACGCTTATTCACATGCACACACAGACCTCTGGCTAAGGCTTCTGTGCCCTGGCCCAGTCGCCTGAGAGGGAACCAGTTTATTGGGATCCCGGGGTGGGGTGCAAGAACAAAAGGAGCCTTGTTCAAGTTTATGTGAAAGTTACAAATTCAAAATGAGAGCAGATAAAGCATGAGATACCTG
The DNA here is from genome assembly GCA_019843965.1 of Rhynchomys soricoides. NCBI lineage: Eukaryota > Metazoa > Chordata > Mammalia > Rodentia > Muridae > Rhynchomys > Rhynchomys soricoides. Next base: position 1,368,954 of record JADRCH010000224.1, on the reverse strand, counting down.
GTGTGTAAACAGGCTGGCGAGTGAGACGGCCGCAGGCTCGGGAGGGAGGGAGGGAGGGAGGGAGAGCAAGTGGGCACACGACACCGGGCAAGAGGATTCTAGCCAACATGGCAACCTGGCTGGGGAGAGTGGGGGCTGCTGTGGCCCACTTGACCGGATGACGTTTCCAAAGAGGTTTCTATTCTGCTTGGGGTGGGGTGTCCTAGAAAGACCTGGAGGCTCTGAGCCCCAGGCCCTGGAGACCAGTAGAACTCATGCAATGTTCTCACGATGACTGAGTTCAGGCTCTCAGAGTTGTCAGCACATCAGAACAGTGAGGAAGGAATAGGAGAGCTACAGCCCTAAAAGACACCAGACATCTAAGCTTCTCCCATTGGTGCGTACACATGCTTAGGAACAGAGAGCCTAAGAGATCTGGAAAGGCTTGACACACAGCCTTTGACCCCGTGGCCCACAACCTCAATGCTCTGTCCTAAATCCTAACAGGCTAAGTTGGCCTCAGTTTCTTACTTCACGGATCTCTTCTCTTCTGCCACATATGGCTCCTCATTCTCCGGTCCAGCCTACTCCACCTGTGGTGGCTGATTGTGACCCACTGCCTCAGAATAGAAGATGCTTTCTGGTTAGCCTGGGGCTCTCCCACCATGGGTCATGTGTGGCAGCCCCTCTTGCTGGCCCTGATCTATGGCCTTCTAGCACTTTTGGCCCTGCCCTGTCAGCCATACCTTGCCAGCCTTTGCCCTTCAGAGGCTCCAAAGTTATTATTCTTCCCTAGGTAACTGGAAAGGAGAGGTGATTTCCTGTTTATCCAAGCCTTCCTATGGCTCAGCCCTGATTCTCATCAGCTGAAAACCAGGACATTGGGAACCAACCAGAGACTTTGTAGGTTCTCTGTGCAGGGAGCTCCTTGTCTGTGTAGACACCTTCACCAGCCTCCATTCCTGATGCCAGGCCTTCCTTCTTTACCTGGTTGCCCACACCAGGCTGGGGTGTGGGACTAATTGCCTGTTGTTACAAGCCAGAGCTACAGGGGCGCAGAATCACTGTTGGGCTCTGGGGAGGATGGGCAGCAGCACCCACAGGTTCCCCCAGGGCAGTTCTGGACACAGAGATCCCACAAGGAAGCTTGGCTGATGGTTCTGTCTGGCTTCCCTGGGCCCAGCTGTTGGGGAGCATGTGGCTTGGTTTAAGGAACCCTGTTTCCTTACTCAGGGTTTTAGGGCCAGGGGACACCTGGTAAAGTAAGGTCTTTGCACCTAAGGATGGGGATGGATCTGAAGCATGGAAGGAAGGTGTGTGACAACCTAGACCAAGGTTGCCATGAAGGTAATAGGAAGGGTGGCAAAACAAGAGAGGGATACCCTATTCTTTGTGGAGCCATTTAGAACTAAAAAACAGTGAGAAGAAAATTAAGGGAAACATAGGAGAAAGAGCAGATTGTTAACTCCCTTGACGTCTTTGCCTCAAGGCCTCTTTGGGCCCCTCCCTTTGCAAAATAGAAATATTGCAAAAATAGGCCAACGCCATTTTGCTGAATGCTGCCCAGACCAAGGAGAGCCTTAAGCCCATTCTCCTCCCCTCATAGGAAGGCTGTTTGGCCCAAGAGAGGACAGGACGGGAGGGTGAGGTAGACAGCAGGCTGGGCCACCAAGGGACAGGAAGCTGAGCACAGGGGAAACAGGCCTTGGGTTAGCAAACCTACTGAGGTCCTGCTCCCTTTAGGAAGCTTCCTTGAGCGTCCCCAAGCCAGATGGTAACAGAGAGTCTTGAATACCTGAGGTTATAGCATGAACCATTTGGGCTTGTCTGGGAAGGTGGGCTTGGCTGAGAGACTTCCAAACCCAGGGAGAAAGGGAGCGACAAGAAAGACAGTGCTTAGTCCAGCCCTAAGAGACACCAGAGTGGGCAGGGTGTGGTCCTCAGGGAACAGGTGTCAGGATCCTGGCCAACTTGCTTGAGGGGTGCCTGTGTTCAGGGATAGAAAGGGAGCCCAAGTGATGACGTGGATCTACGGAGGAGATTGCCTAGAGACTGTGAGGGAAGAAGAGGGGAGTGGGGAGGAGAAAGGCCTGGGGACTGGAACATGCGTGGCCTGACATGGAGGGACTCCGGGGCCATCTTAAGGGCGAAAGCAAAGCGAAGCGGTGGAAACTTAAGGCCGTGCGGTCTGCGGGAGTGCGGTGGCCAGCGCGAGGGAGTGCGCGCGGGGGGTGGGGGGGAGAGTGGGAGGGGAGAGCGCGAGGCCGACGTGCGAGTTTCTCCGGCACACCCAGCCGCGCCGCCCGCAACTCCTTTCTTCGTCGAACTCCGATAGCCACAACAAAATGAGGGAAGTGGGGTGAGCAAGGGAAACAAAACCCCTTCCACACCCACCCCAGCCGCGGCCCAAGGGCACCTCGGAAGGGAACGGCAGGAGCGCGCCCGTGCCTCCAAAAGTCTCGCACCTGCGCTCGCTCCCGCGCGGAAAAAGTTTACGCGGGCGCGCACAGGGTGGCCGACGGCCCGAGCGGCCGAGGAGAACGCGAGGGTGCGCGCGCCCGCGGCGGGAGTCGGCGCGTGAGCGCGGGTGCCATCTCCTCGCTCCGCTCGGGCGCACGACTCCTCCACATCAAGCACACAACACCTCACAGACACACCAGCCTCTCCCTCCCTCGCACGCGACCCCGCGAGCGCCGGCCCCGCCTCCCTCTCCTCTCGGAGCTTTGGGAGAGTTGCCGCCCGCCCTCCTCAGCCCGCCCCAGCCTGGGCGCTGGGAGCGCGGGCTCTCGAGGGGCGTGTGCGCGCGCGCCCATTCACCTTCGCACCGCTGCGAGGCTTACGCGCGCGCGCGCGTCTGATCTTTCACCTGCGGGAGCCGCGCGCGCTCCCGGCGAGGGGCGGTGCCATGGCCACCCTGCCAATCACCTCGGCGCCTGGCAGCGCCCGGCCGCTCCCGCCCGCCCCGCTCCCTCCTGCCAAACTGTTACCCTGAGTGTTACCGTCAGGAGCAATGACATCAGGATTTTAAAACAACTTGTTATTCGGGGAGTAATCAGTTGCAATTAGGCATTAATTAAGTATTATGAAAGTTGATTATTTAAGTGAATTCGGCTTTCGACTCTCCGACTATGGTGAGTACCGGCAGCGGGCGGGGGAGGGCCGGGCAGGGCCGGAGCGGCGACCCCTGCGCGCTCGGGACGGGATGTGGGGGTGGGGGGCCCTCGGCCTGGCGGGCCCGATCCCCAGCCGAGCGACAGCCACGGGCAGTTTCTGTTTTAGTTGAAGGAACTCGGAGCTGCCGGGAGCGTGCGGGCTGGAGCGTGAGAGCGAGCGTGAGGCGCGGAGCAAACTTTCCCCGCCGCCGCCCTCCCGACCCGGCCCGGCCCGGCCCGGCCCGGCGCGCGTCCTCCGGCCCGGGATGCGCTCGGCCCGGCGGGGAGGGACAGCGGGCGGGCGCGGACAGGGGGCCCGCGAGACACTAAACATTCTTTTCTCTCTTCTTCTTTTCATGGCGTTTCTCGAAGAGTTTGGGACCAAGGAGCAGAGAATGGATCTTGGAACAGGTACGCGCGGTGGGAACCCACGGGGAGGCTCTTTCACTTTTCTTTCGGTTCTTTGACGGAAGTTAGTATTTTTAGCCCAATGAGCTAGCAGCTGAGCCGAGGGTACCGGACAGGCGCCAGGGGTCTGTGCCCATGGTCCCTGCTAGCCCTGCTTTCTGGATGGTGATATTGTTATTTGTCATTCGCTTAGTGACTGTGACTAATTTGATGCTTGTCATTATGAAAGAACCGAGGGGACAGGGAGCTGGGGGCACCCAGAGAGGAGAGAGAGAGAGAGAGAGAGAGAGAGAGAGAGAGAGAGAGAGAGAGAAAATGAATATGAGAATTTAGGGGTTTTTTTGTGGGGGATTTTGTTCTCCGTGTTTTTTCTCTTGTGTTATTTTAGACATTTTTCCCTTTGCAAAGATCTGTGTGTCAGTGTATGTGTGTGTGTGTGTGTGGTGTGGCTTATGGGGTGTGTGTTTTTATTTTTTTAGTGGGGGGTGGTTTAGTTTTTGAAAGCAGCGTCCTGTTGGGAAAGGTGGTTAGTCTGGTTTCGGGGCGACTGTCTCAAGGTAAAGGAATTTAATTTATTTGGGACAAGGCTGTGTCGGATGATCAAGCTGCTTATTACAGCTAATGAGTGTTTTTCACTTGAGAAGCCGTGGGCTGAGGTGGCTGTTATCAGTTCAAAGTAAGGGGCCCAGGACTCTCTCTCTCCCCTTTTAGTGACTACTCTGGGAGTCGATGGGTAGGCCAAACCAAAGACTACATTTAGATATCTGGGTCTGAGGAGCCTGGCATGGGGCTAGCTTCAGCTAGTGCCCCCCTGGCCTGGGCAGAGTTTAGCCTGTGACTTTGGTTCTTTCTAGTTTTGATTTAATCTTATTCAGTAGTTCTCTTTGCACCTAAGTCCAGTGCAGCTTGACTTAGTTCTGTGGTCTTCCACCAGCCTCCTCTGTCAAAACTAACTTTGGGCCAGGACTCTCACGTCCTAGGTTGTCAAAATCAGGGCTCTTCTTTAGTGTCTTAAGAGAAAATTAGGTTGGTAGTTCTTCAGAACTGATTCCTGACCCCTGCTGTTTCATTTGAAGAAGGAAAAGTGCTGGTATTAAGTGGTTTTTAGGGTTGATGTTAGTCTTGTCCAAGTTCAGGACTGCATACTCCCATGGGACCCATACAGTGGCAGCTGCCTCTCTAAGGCAGAGGGGGCAGGAGGCAGGAGAGGGCAATCAGGAATGTGTGTTGGGGGGGGGTAGGGAACCTTCACAGAGTGGTTAGACTGTAGGGGACAGGTGTGCTCTTGACTAATAGGATGGGGAAGTCTGGAGACATCTGTGCCCAGGAAGGGTACAACACCCCCTGCTGGGCAAATTTGGAAAGGTGTCTTGAAGCCATTGCTGCCACCTTGCCCCTCCCTGGCCTCCACCCCACAGAGAACCAGCCCGCCTCCACCTCTAATCAGGTGTCTCAACACCACCCTCTCAGGACCCACCCCCTTTCTTCAGAAATGGGGCCCCCACCCATCCCAGCCAAGAAGCAGACCTCAGGGACAGGCCCAGTGTTTGGCACCACCCTCTACCTGGCACAGGAGAGCCTGCCAATGGGCCAGCACGAGGGACTGAGCCATTACTCAGCTGGAAGGCGGGCCCTACTCTCTTCCTTCTGACCTAAGTGCCAACTGGAGCTGGCTCCCATCCTGCCATGCCTAGTCTCTCCTAGGCTGCCATGGAGGCACGGTTCCATATCCCTTCTGGGGAGTGTCATGATGGCGAGGCAGAAGGCAAGTGACAGAGCCTCCTGTGGCACCCTTAAGGGCTCTGGGGAGACTTACTGCTCTTCACACTCCAGGGACAGGCCTTGGAAACTTTTCCTAGAAGCCAAAAGGGCCAGGAAGTCAGCAGGAGCAGGGCACTCCCAGTGGGACTCAAGTCTGGACTCTGGCCACACAGAGAGGAAAGGTCCATGGTATCAAAGTTCAGTTTTCCTGGAGGAGTTGTCTAGTGATACCTCCTGTCTCTTCTCTGATCTTGGGAGTTTCACCTCATCTCAGAACTTCAGAAGAAAAGCACTTTCCTCTCACTTCACAAAAAAAGGGAAAGCAGACTGAGACTCAGGCTGATCTGTCCTTCCTGAGCCTATCTCTGGGGCAACTCTGTCCTCCTCTTCAGGAGCTGAGAGCATCTCCCTTGACCTCCCTGATGCACAGGGACATGCCAAGGCTTACTGCTGGTACGGTACAGTGCCGAGCTTCCAGCCTTGGGGAGCAGCCCTGGTAGCTCCAGCTAAAGGCCTTAAGCAGGTAAAAGTCCCAAAGAGTTGCCAGTACCAGAGACCTCCAACAAGTCCTGGATGATGGGCTAACTGTCCTCTCCACCTTTGGACATGTCTAAGTCCTGAAGCACTCTGACCATAAGTAATTCAGTGGCTGGAGAGGATTGAGGTTTCTCAGGAGGGGCAGAAGGATCTGAAGACCCTCAGGGGCCATGTGGACCCCTTTTCCTCCACCGTAGTTCAGCCAAGGGCTGGATCAATCTGGACGTCTTTAGCAATAAAAAATGCCGATGTCGTCCTAATTCACCAGGCCCCGAGATGACAGCAAATTTACATTTTTTAATTAAACTAGCAGCCAGTTTTTATGAGAGGGGGTTGGGTTATGCAAATCAAATGGTTGTGTACGGAAGATTAGGAGAGTTTGGGAATAAATTCCACAAATGCTAATAAAAAAAAAAAGGGAAAGAGAGGGAGGGAGGGAGGGAGGAGAGAGGAAGAGAGGAGGACATGGTTCCATTAGGCCCTTTTAGAGTGATTTCCCAGGGGAAGGGCATAGGGAGGGGGAGGGGGAGCAGGGAGGAAGCTTTCAGACACAGGTAGAGCCATCCTGTAGTTGGGAAGCTCCCCAGGATTAGCCCCACCCCCACCCCAGGCTGATTTCTGGGCCTAAACATACCAGAGCCTGGGTAAGAATCGCTATGTAAGAGCAGTAGATCTTTGACAAAACTTGTCCTTGGTCATCCGGGATCTCTTTCTAATGTCCCTCTTGAGAAGGAGAAGAGCTATCCTGCAGAGGATCCAAGGTAGGCTGTTCTGGGTAAAGGGCCAAATAGGCAAGAGAGCAAGCTCAAAGGTATGGCCGCCGAACCCAGAGGGAGCTGGTGAGGGGCTGCAGTACCCACTAAAGCGTTATGGTTACTGCCCTGTCATCCAGACGAGCCATTGGCAGGACTTACTGAGCCAGAACTGTTTGTCTTACTGGGACTGCAGGCCAAGACCCTTTCTGTCAGGCAGACCCACTCCTCCCATGTCGTATAGCCTTCAGTGATAGGGAGGTCAGAAAAGATGAGGCCAAGAGAGCTGGTCCAGGAAACAGCCTAAGGCCAGAAGAAGAATGGCAACAGACTCCCCCTGGTTGTGTCTTTCCCACAAGAAACAAAGAATTTGGCTCTCCACACTCAGCCCCTGTGGCCAGAGTATCAACATACAGAACCTCTGGGCACCAAAGTTCAGAGCCAGGTGTTGCCCAAAGTGGAAGTGTCTACGAACCTTCATAGCTCTCTGTATACTTAACTCAATGTGCACCAGGGAATGGGAATGGTCTTGTGCCGCTTTTAGAAGGATTTCATGTTGGGTTGGGTAAAGTAGATCGCCCTCGATTTTCCTTCCTCCAGACTGTACTTGGCCAGATACACCCACTCAACCAGTCTAAGCTAGGGCCAGGCTGGGCACCGGTTTTGCTAGTCTGCAGGGGGGCGGGTGTTCTGGTGCCATCTTGGCAGGAAGGAGCTATCAGAGCCAAGGACAGCATGGGCTGTCTTGGAAGTGGTGTATTTCCTGGTACCATTCAGACAGGCTGGCTGTGTACCCAGCAGTGACACAGGGAGGGACTTGAGCATCAGATGACCTTTAAGGTCTTTGACTACCAACTTGATTTTGCTCAGTGGGGCAGGCATCCAGGGAAGAGTCATGTGGTTAAAGCAAGGAACATATCATTGGTCCCTTCGTTTGTAGAGAGCATTTGAGACACCAGCAGCTCAGGGCTGTGAACCAGTGCTGGTAATAGTTACAATGCAGGATAATAGACCGATCATAGCCATTCTCCTCCAGAGACAGAGACAGAGGCAGAGGCAGCAGAAGCAGGTCTACAAGGACCCCTACCTAAGACCCTGTTCCCTGGTAGAGACCAGAGAAGGGAACCCACAAGCACATGGGCGGTGTGGAGGGTGTGGGTGTCGGTTAGACATTTCTCCCTGCCTCCCTGGCACGGCTGACGCTCCCCACCCCCACAGCCAGGGAATCTGGCTGAGTTGCAGTTTGAGTTTTTATGGTGGAAAATAAATAGAAGCACCTTTGCAGGGCTGAGTCACTGCAGCAGTACCTCTGCATTAAAGCTGCTGCCCCTGGCTCAAGTCCCTGCCCATTTTCCCAGGCAGTGAACTGGGTGGGCCTCTAGACTATTCTCTCTGGACCCTGCTAGGTCAATGGTACCTCTCAATCCCTCCATCAGCTACCTTGGTCTAGCCCACCCTTCTCAGAGAATCAGGTCTTCAACTCATCACCAACCCCAGGCCCCAGGGTTCAGCCCTCCTAAGCTTGTTTTTAAAGTCTTGATCAATCACGACTGCTACCACTGATGTCTCTCCTTCCCCTTATCCTGCTCTTACCTACCTTCCTTTCTCCTGGTCCTCATGATCAAAGAGGGAAGGAAGCGGCTCCAAAGTAATTACCAGAAACGGGTCCCCGAGGCAAGCAGCAGCTGGTGCGGAGGCCAGGCCAGGGCCTAGCAAGACTAGAAAGGGGCTGTAGGCCAGTGGCCATGGAGTGTGGAGGAGAATCAGTTGGACAGACTGCCTCATTGTGTGGGTCGTGAAAGGTGGCAGACTGGTGGTCTGCTGTGTACCTGGCTGGCTGGCTGTACTTTACACCTTAGGCTCTCAGACAAGTTCTTGTCAGGGGAGAGCCCCCGGGAGGGCGATGAAGCTACAGTTCAGTGAGTCCTAAGGAACTTTGCCGAATCGGGTTGTCCAGTTGTAGGCAAGCATAGTGTAAGAGAGAGATGCTATCTTCTTATACCAAGAGGTGCTGGAGATAAGGACCAGGCTGTTCATGAACGAGTGGCTTTGGAGACATATTCCTACCATCCAGGTCTTCTAGACTTCTCCCTGCCTCTCCCTTCCACTCTGAGAGCAGTTACCTTCCACTGTGCAACCACATTTTTCTGTCTTTTTGCCAAACCACCTGGCTCTGGTAGGTAGGTCCTTCCTACTCACCTTGCTGCCCCACACCCCTTGACAGCCTCATACCCAGTTGGCCCTAGAAAGAGATAAGAGATAAGAGGCTGGCTGGGGCCTGCTGCTCTGAGAAGCTGGCTATACCCATGGTGTGCCAGGACAGCATTCATGTTTGTGTGCCTCGGTCCCCAGGAGGCCAAGGCCAGGGACCTTGTTTTCTCCTACCACTGTAGCTTTTAATGCTGACCATTAGCTATGACCATTAGCTGCCGTGTTGACATCTTCTCCCAGTGTTTGGTATGGAGCTGGGGCCCATGCCTTCCCACCGTAAGTGCTGATGTAATTGATTGATGGAGATTCCTCTTCCCCAAGTGCCTGCCGGGCTTCTGAGTGGGGCAGAAGGAGGAAGGCAGGAAATGTCTGATTCCCTTAGGATCTGGGTTTTTGCTCCTCAAGAGCTTCTAGAGCCTGCTTTACAGGAAGGAATGGGTTGGAATCATGGGTTGTGTGAGGGGCAAAGGGAACAGTAAGACAGCTGCTACTATCCATGACAATGGTATGTAACTGTGTGGGCCCAGAGTATAATCAGGTCAAGCTGCTGTCCGTGGAAACAGGAGAGCAGTAGCCAAAGTAGTTTGGGCTCTTCCTCTCCTTCCTCCGTGGTCCATCTGTCCCGTCTCCCCTCCTGCCAAGCAGACTTCACTCCAGGATATCTGTTCTCTAGGCTAGGATCCCTCCAGGATCTGACTGGTATAGGCAGGAAGGCTAGAATGAGGGATCAGCCCAGACTGCCAAAGCTTTAGAGCTCTGCCTTATGTTTGGGCCATATCAGAAGAACTATGGTTTTTAAAACCACCTCCCAGGCTTGCTCTCTGGTCCCACAGGCCCTACCAGAGGCCTAGGTGCTTGGCTAAAGAGACCCCTTCCTAAAGCATGTATGTGGCCTGGGCCAAGGCTAGGGTAGCCCTTGGGTTTGGAGGAAACAGCAGAGAGGAGCCACATACTTTTTGTTTCTGTAGATACCAGGGATTCCCATAGAGTACATTCCAGAGTTGATCTTTTCTTACAGGACTCTGTCCTTGAATTAAGGGAGACCCCTGGGAGGGAATTGCTGCCAGGAGACTGGAGGAGCCAGGCAGAGCCGCCTGCAACAGGGATCCCCACCTCAATTGGAGGCTGCTGAAACTCTGTGTTTCTAGACTTCATGGTCTCAGCCTTCGTTTCCCTCTGACAGGTGCCTCTCTCCCTGCTGCCTGAGAGCCCAAAGCCACAGCAAGCCAGAAGGCCTGGTCCATTGAGGATTGACTGGGTATTTTTTGCTGACCAGCAGGGGGCACCCTACTGTATCTGCCCCAGTCCTTTTAGGGATCTTGGCATTTGGGCAGCTCTGGTCCTATGCCTGCTGGCTCTAGATGGGGGAGGGGTAGCCTACCTTCCCCGCCCCCAGAGGTTCCTTAGTTGAGTTTGTTTTGCCAGGGTGACCTGTTTAATCATCTCATTTTCTGGTGGCCGTTTATTCCTCGTTTCCACGGTTACGGCCCCATTAAGGGGAGAAGCAATAAGGCAGCAGTCAAACAGGTAATAAAAACATTAAAGCCATGTGCACAGAGAGAGGACGGGATGGGGGAAGGGGGCTCAGTGAGGTGAGACGGCCCAGGGAGCAGCCAAGGTAGAGGCTGCCTGGTCTGGCCCTGTCCTCCTCAAGACCCAGAATTCAGCTTAGTCCCCAGTCCTCAATGCCCTGGCAACAGGCTGTGTGTTGGAGGTGAAGCCGGAAGGAGCAAAGCAAGAGAGAAAGTAACAAAAGCTCCCCAGGACTGTCCCCAGAGAGTCGCATGACCTGTTCCAGGCCCCACCTCACCTCGTTGGCCAGGGGGTGGGGGCTAATTTCTGACATTGTTTTGAGCTCTAGAATTTTTTTTCTGCCAACTTTATCAGAAAGCATATTTGTGGTGAGTGCTGCTAACAGGGCCAGTCTGGTGAGTAAATATTCCTGGTGTGGACGGCCCTGTGACCTTGAAAGGAAGAGCATAGCAGTGGGTGCCAAGAGCATTGGAAAGAGGAGGGCCAGGCGGACAGGAGCCCTTGTGCTGGGGGGAGACCTTCCTAGGAAGGAGTTCTATGAAAGTGACAGGGCCAGGTTTGTACTCAACAGACCCAGTAGAGGTCTATCCCAATCTCAAGTGCCATGCCCTTCAGGCTGTTTACGGGGCTTGCCCTTGGTAGATGGGCTAGTCCTTGTGGCCCATAGAAGAGTTGCTGGCCAGTTCTCCCAAGGGCTCCCTTCCTCAAAGTGGATGCTGAAAAGCTACTAGGAAAGCCAGCCTTTCTCCCAGCTGCTTTGTGCTGGCCAGGGGGAAACGCCAAGAAGTGTAAGGATGGTGTTGTAGCATCTGTGCCTGTGTGTGCTGGAGCAGCCATTGTTGCCTTGGAGCCCAGGGCCAATGCTCAGAGAGCAGGGAAGGCCAAGACCAGCCCTAAGACCTCTCTGGTTTGTGGAGGAGACTGCCTCCTCCTCCTCCTCCTCCTCCTCCTCCTCCTCCTTCTTTTTTTAAAAATACTTCTATAGTCTGATCTCTTGCAAATGCACAGAGGCCTGTGTGTCTCTGATTATTAATTTCAACGTTGATTCTGACTAGAGAGGGGGAGAAAGGAAGTGTGGGAAATGGGGGAAACCCTTTGGCTGGGAACTGTGCTTTGGGAACGGGCCGAGATGAGTTAATATTCCGATCAAAGAATTAAAAATAGAAAATGCTCCCGAGGCACCAGCTGCTGAAGCTTTCAGCAACTGTCACCAGTGGGTTCAGGGGGCAGGTGGTCTAGGAGGGAGCCTCTCCACAAATGGCAGAGTTCAGAGATTATAGTGTGGCCACTGCTCTCTGAGGATCAGAGCCGAGCTTGGGGCTCTGGGTCCCTCCAGCTCTCTTTAGGAGCAGCAACAGGGCCTGTGCAGCTTCAGGGCTGCCCTTCTCCCCTGCAGGGCCTGGGTAGTGTGGTGAAGTCATCGCCAGATGCCCTGGTAATTATTTTAAGAAACCAACTTAAAATAAGATGAAAACTTATATTCCTGGGTGAGGAGTAATTTCCCATCTAATAGTAAATTAATGAAAGGCTTATAGCAGGCGGCCTGGCCAGGAGGCATACTCATCTGATAAATCTGAGGTTTCAGGCCCACTAGCTCTAGACCTGGGAGTGTCCACACCCCAGGCCAGGCCTCACTTCTGATGTCCTCTTGGGATGCGCCATGGTCTGCTCAGGTACAAGACACATTCTACATGTGTTTATAGAACCTGCCTGTGATATGGAACAGCTTTCAGAACTCCAGCAGAGAGGCTGGGGTCTTATTCTTAAGCACACACAAAAAGGCCCCCAAGTCATCAGTTCCACTGAGAAGGAACTTCAGGAGCAGGTGGCACACAGACTTTGGGAAGAATATCTACCCTTCAGAACAACATGGTGGACCATGTAAGGTCATCACCTACTCCAGTTTACCTAGGAATAGAAAGACCAACATTCTGACTCCCAGGTTCCACAGCAACTAGGACAGTTGATGAGCCTCGATCAGAGGCTATAGTGGAGGCTGCTACAGTCCTCCCTCAGGGTCCTGGAGAGTCTAAGGACCTCCAGACACCCGGACAGGACACATGGGGTTCCTGTCGTGACATTGTTTTGAGTTCTAGAATGTTTTTCTGCCAACTTTATCAGAAATCATATCTGTGGTGATTGCTGTTAACAGGGCCAATCTGGTGAGGCCTGGGGGGCTAGAGAAGGGTTTGTAGCTCCTTTGACACTGAGACTGCTGTCCCTGTGCATCACAGATAGATTGGGGGTGGACGTGGGTTGCATGACCTCGCAGCACCTTCTGTCTGTCCGAGAGACCCCGAGAATGAATGTCACGCCTAGCACTCATCTCTCTTAGCAAATGACAAGGACCTATGTTTCAGCCTGTTTCACAGGTGCTGGGTAGCTTAGCCAGAGAGCCGCTTGTTTAGAAAATGTTCTACACATAGTTCCATCTCTAGCACTGAAGAAAATAAAAATAAAAACGAAACAAACAAAACCCAGAAGACACAGGTGGGGAAGTAGGAGACCCAGTCACTGGCAGACTGTTCCTAAAAGCCAGGAGACAGACACAGTATAGAGCTTCCTTGCCAGGGGGAAGCTGGCTTCCCTGAGGGCTGTTCCCTATGGCAATGTCGAGGGGAAATTACAAAACGTTATATCCCTGGGTATTGACTGTGTTATTCAGCCTGTGTCCCTGAAGGGCTCCTGATCCCAGTTAAGTCCACTTTGTCCCTTGAACTCCTCCTGGGCACACCCTGCAGTGTAGTGGCTGATGCAAATGCCTGCTAAGGTTTACAGAAAAGCTTACTTTGCTGCAGGCCTTCATCCCTCACAGTTCCTGAGACAGGGACTCTCCCCTTGTCTGCAGGGAGGGCTGCCAGGGTGGGACACTCTGACTCAGCCCTGGAGAAACAGAGGTGAGCTCTTGTGGAACCCATCATGAGCTTTGTTCTCCTAGGAGACAGGCCTTCAGGTTCATGTTTGTACACTGTACTTTTGTGAAGGCAGGGAAGAATGATGGGGGTGCTCCCCAGCGGCCCACTGAGAGACCCCCGTTAGTCAACTCAGGAGCAGGCCCCCACTGCTCTCTAGAACTCACAGGGTTACCTTGGAGTGGCTGCTTTGCAAACAGCTGTCTGATGGAGTGGGGCTCAGCCTGAACCTTGAACTAGGTTTGTCCCCTTTTTGTGGGTTTGAGAGAACCTGAGTGGCTTGTCGGATTTGACCGTATTATGAATTAGGAGATGGGGAGCATCCTAGCATTCTTAGAGAGACTGGAGAGTACTTGGGGTGTACGTCCACCCCACCCAAGAGGAAGAAGCTGTGAAGGAGTAGGGATAAGACTTCCTAAACAACCCAGAAAGGAGGAGTCTGGGAGCGAACCAAGCTGGAACCACAGCTGCTGTGCTTGGGTGAAGGTAGATAACATAGATGTGTGGTAGCCGTTGTCGGTCAGGCTGACAGCAGTGAAGTTCCTTGACTGACTTTCTCTAGCCTCTGGGTCCAGGCAGCAGGTGGGATAGGCTGGAGGGCAGGCGATGGATGACCAAGCTAGAAGTGCCTGCCTCTTCCAAGCCAAATGTGCCAGCTCCTGCCAGTGGGGTCATGACCCTCTTGAGAAGAAGGGTCATCCTGGGACTCCTTGGAAGTCTGCAGATGGCAGTGGAAGGGACCTCCTGATGATCCTGAGGCAGGGCTAAGAGCCCCTGAGAAAGAGCCTGGATGTTTTCAGTTTCCAGGTCCCTTGGGGGCCCAGGGGCAGATTGAGACAGGCTCCTTGCAGGGGAGGTGTTAACAAACATCAGGTGATTAAACATGACAAGCAGTGACATTTCTGTTCAGGGTTCTCAGTCCCGGCAAAGCCAAGAATGAAGCTATAAACCCTGACATTTTGTGTTATGCACTGAGAGGATTTTAATAGACCTCGCTCCCTCTTCTCCACCCCCATCACATCCAGTATCCCACAGAGCACCCCACTATTCCATTTTGCCTGGCCTCTAGGAGCCTTCTGTACGGGTCTCTGCCTTGGGCCTCAGTCCCCTGTACCTGCCGGTCCTGGCCAGATGCCCCACCCCGGCTTTGACCTTGCCTGTTGTCCCTCTGCAAACCCCTCTTGCCTCCCTCCGCCCTCCACTTTCTCACCTCCTTTTTTGGGTCCTGATCTCACAGCCTGTCCCTTAGCTGCGGCTGTCCCAGTTGTCAGGGACAGCAGGTGGCTGTCCTTGTGCTCTCTTTGTGCTCCTAACATTTCCAGACAGACTTTGAGAGCGGGTGTAGGGAGTTTGTGGAGCTCGGTATGGCTCTCCCCCATCTTTCTGTTTTAATCTCCTTTTCTCCTTTTTGGGACAAGGACAAGGCAGAGGGAGAAAACTGCCCTACGCTACAAACAGTTGCTGGGTTTATTCAGAAAGGACTGACCCGCAACAGTTGTTCCTTTTACAGAGAAATTCAGGAACAACTGGGGCCGTCTTTGTTCTCTGGGCCAGTCCTCTGAAGGGCATTTAGAGGTGAGCCTGGGGCTAAAGAGGCCGAGAGACTCTCTGTGTCAGTTGAGTCCCACCCTGGGAGTCCCCACCCCAGCGGGCAGGAAAGGTTTCTAGAGCTAGGCAGGGTCTGGTTCAGAAGTCAGGCCACACCCTGGGTCCTCGGCTCTGCCCTAGTCTACGAAAGAAGCTCTTAGCGGTCTGTGTTCATTTCAGTAAATATTTATCGGACAGATGCAGTGCCGAACGGTAGTTCTGTCCTGTGGCTCTCTCGGTCAAGTGAGGTGGATGGAGGAGTTGTTACTCCAGAGGGCCCACAAACAAGAACGGGGTTCAGAGATGAGGGCAAGAGGTGGGGGTGATCTAGAGGGCTTCTCAGAAATGATACGGTCACTAGGGCCCCTGAAGGATGCCTAAGAGAAGGGGGGCCAGGCCCAGAGTTGAGGAAGGTTTCTCTGCGCAGGGGTCAGTGTTCCGGAGGCCTGGGGCACACTGTGCATCTCACAGGTACTGCCTGGCTTGGAGGAGAATTTGAGCTGTGTCACCCCACAGTAGGTGTCTCTAGGACTCGGAACTTACTTTCTTATCTACCCTTTCACCTCTGCCCGGCTGGGCCAGGCATGATGGTCTAGGTAAAATGGGAATGAGGCTCACCCCGATTCAGTAGACAGAGAGCAGCAAGAAGTGGGCGGATGTCCATAGACTGTGGCCACTGTAGCCTCCTCTGTCTCTTACTCCTTGGGGTGATGAGTCACAGGTAAGGAGGTAAGAGAGACTGTACAGACCCACCTGATGGGCATGTGCAGGAAGCAAAGGAACCAGGGGGACCTATGTCTCCTTCCTTGCCTCGGCCACCCAGCAGGGTCAGGTAAACTCCAGGAGCTCCCTGAACACATGCTTGCTGCTCCTTCGCTCTCTTAGTGGTTGGGAAGCGCCCAGTGTGTTCTTGTTAGCCTACAGGCTCCTGAGATGTTCTAGGATCCGGAGGGCCAGGGTGAGCAGTGCCTATAGGGATTCAAGATGCCTCTGAGAAGAATCTCCACAAACCAGGAGGAGGAGGGTTGTATGGGCCAGTATGAATTAGAGCAGGAACAGAGGGGAGCGGACTGGGGCTTCCCAAAATACAGGCTCTAAGATCAGCCGCTCATCCATCAGAAGCTGGCTCACACTCTGGTGTTAGACAGCCACAGCCACACTTATAACCAATGGGGAGCTCTAGGGCCTGTTGCC
The DNA here is from genome assembly GCA_019843965.1 of Rhynchomys soricoides. Classification (NCBI taxonomy): domain Eukaryota; kingdom Metazoa; phylum Chordata; class Mammalia; order Rodentia; family Muridae; genus Rhynchomys; species Rhynchomys soricoides. Next base: position 1,352,928 of record JADRCH010000224.1, on the reverse strand, counting down.
TGGAAGGGTCTCACACAACCCATGGGCCACTTTTTCTTTACTGGTTTGCCTCTGCCCAGGAGTCATGCTGACACACTGTATCAGCACATTGGTTCCCTAAAGGAGATCAGTTGGTTGCCCATCCCAAGATGGGCGTAGGGGGTTTGAGGCAGTCTTCAGATTTACTCTTTCTCCACTCCACCCTGCCTTTCTGACAAGCTTGGTCCAGGTCCGCCTTCACTTCCCAGAGTCTAGCTGGAACTGTGTGGACCCTCTGAACTATCATCACTTGACAACTTGGCTGGGGGTCATGATGAAGACAGGAGGGGAGAGAAGTCCTGTAGCCCAGACTTGGCCTACTGCCCCCGGAGGTCCAGAGCCAGGTTTTATTATAATCCCTACATCCTGTTGCAGATCCTTAATCAGCTGGATCCCAGGTTGGGCTGGACCCTGTGGTGACACTCAGGGCTGTAGCATAGAAAACCTGAAGTGGAGTTTCTGGAGCAGGGGTTGGGGCTGTGAGGATAAGGCAGGTGGCAGGGAGGAGAAGGGAGCCAACAGAGCACAGGATGTGGACAGAGCCCAGACCCACCACCCACCAACCAGGCTGGGGGAGGAGGAGCAGCTGCTGCAAACTGGGAACCATGGCTATTGGGGGGGGGGGGACAGGGAACCGCCAGTCTGTGGGGGCTGCTGTGCTGCCTTATGCCACCGAGACAGCTGGCCCTATAGTCGCTCTGACAGTGGGCAACAGCTCTCACCGAGAGTTGGTAGAGGGAACCCTGGCCGATGCTGGTTCCAGGGTCTGTACGGACAGGCTAAACTCCAAGACTTGGAGTGCTCCTGCTCTGCCAAGGGCAGAGGCCCAGAGTTACGAGTTTGGGTAGCCAGGGTCTGAAGCTCTGTTGAGAGGCAGCTGGTAAGGGGAAGAACCCCAGGATCAGCCCTACCTTTCAATTGAAGCAGATCTCCATGTCAACCTGGCCTTTTAGTTCAACCTAGTCTTGATTCTTCTGCATGAAGTCAGGAAGATCTAGGGGACAGTGAGAAGGACACCCCACCTGAACCCTCAGTCTACGGTGTCATGGTAGAAAAGATGAGGGGACATGCAGAGGCAGCTATTGCTGGATAAGGGAAGCCAGAGTGGGCTGTCTGGCAGTGGGTGGGCAGACGGGTGTCTGTCCTGCCAGGGGCCCAGGCTGGCTCTGTAGACAGCCTCTTTTCTGTATGGAAATGAAGAATTTAGGCTAATGGAGCTCAACCATCTCTAATTTTGCGATGGCAGGAGGATTTTGATTGAAAGTAATTAAGCAAGCTAGCTGTAAAATTAATTAAAGCAAAAGGGGGGGATTTTTTATTGGATTGGATAGCGATATAGCGTCTGTCAGGCGGGGGACGGATGGGGGTGACCTGAATCCTCTGCCCTCCCCCTCCCACTCGGGACGTTTATGTCACTTTAATCTCCTTACAGCGGCTGCTGTGCATTTGTTTGAAATAATCAAGGAAATATGGTCAGAAATTGTCAGCTTTCAGATCTAATTTACCTGACTGCCCCTGCGCAAGCCAGCGAGGCCTGGGGAGTGAGCAGGCGTGAGCGGTGGGGGAGCCACATGGACTCCAAGCACACTGGGCTCTTCAGCCCACACCCTAGGCCCAGGCACTCTCCAAGGGGGAGGGAAGGCACTCCTAGGCCAGGGCGGGGGGCCGGGGCTCCTTTCTGGGCTTTGCTGCTTTCTGGAACAGACACTCCCACCCCACCCCACCCCCACCTGCTGCCTCATCCCCATACTAACCAGCTTTAGGATTTAGGGAATATAGGATTAGGGGGGGGGGGTGATTGTAATTCCTTATTCCAGATGGCTGACAACTGCTAAACCCGTCCACCAGGGCCATAGTTTTAAAAATACTCCTAAATTAGTCCCCTCATGTCCTGTCGGCAATGAGGTAAAGGGATTGAGGCAGTAGGCCGCAGAGATGGTGAGGAGGTGCTGTGGACTGTCAGGAGCTGCCTCCCCACCTCTTCTGGGGCCGTGCCTGCTACCCAGGGTCTGTCTGTCCCAGGCCTTTCTCCTGATTCCTAGATAGTTCTTGCCCTACTTCCACAGTACAGCCCCAAAGGACTGTGGGAATGCAGTCCCTGCAACAGGAAGGCCCCCTCCACGGGTCTCCACGGGTTGTTGTCAGAGTCCTTGGAGATCTAGGGTGCTGGACTTCCTGCCCTGTACCCTGTACCCCAGAAGCTCTAGTTCTTGGAGGGGTGAAAGAGTGGGGGTGGGGGGCTGAATCCTCCCAGCAAGGAACCCCTGCTGGGACCAAGGAGAGACTCAGGAGGCGTTAGTGTCCAAGGTGGTGGAAGGTCCCTTAAACAGAAAGGGGTCTGGTGTCTTCTGGGCAGGAGAGGACTCCAGATAGGAATTAGGTCTTAGGCAGAGAGTGACCCTTAGGTCTTGGCCTTGTAGTTCTGAAGTTTGGTGCAGATCTAAAACAGCCTCCATCTTGGTAGCTATTCTCTAGGGTGGGAAGTCACATGGCTTCCCTCCATCAGGAACTCCTTGTCCAGCCGAGACTCCATGCCTGTGCCCCTGGGGCAGACAGCAGGTTGAGGGTTCTAGAAGTAATTCCAGCTTGTCCACTGTACAGTACAGCCAATAGAAGGGCTCTTCCCTGCCTGCCTTCCCTGGTGCTACTCAGACACCCTCTGCCTGGCCCCCTCCCACCAGTGTCCCCTACCCTGGAGGTACCGCCCACCCCCAGCACAGCTCTGGGGCAGGGTGACTCAGGATGCATCCACCAGCAGTGAAGGAGTTTGAGTGCCTTCCCAGCCAATGGAGGGAGACAGCTGGAGGCTGGGGAATATCACCTGCCCCCTTTGAGCACTTTCTGCTCCAGCCTCCCCTCTCCCCTTTATGAGTCACTGGAAATGGGGAAGGATGGGGAATGAAGCCCCAGTGCACTCTACCCAAAAAGAAGGAGAGCAAAGCTGTGGGCTTAGGACCTGCACGTCTTAGGGTACAGTTGCACACGCCTGATACCCAAGTGGCACTAAAGGCCTTTGTAACCCCACCATCCTCTTCTGCCTGTGCCCAGAAACAGAGCCCTTGCCTTTTGGATCCTTCCGCTTCCCAGGACCCAGAGCTCATGGGATAGGAGGTTAGGCTGAGTCTGCCTCAGCCTCGCCTCTTTCCTGTGCAAATGGCTCATAGTTATGCCTGCTACACTTGACCTTTTGATGAGGAGGGACCAGCCAGGGACCTACAGCAAAGGCTGGGAGGGCCTCTGGCCTTAGGGCAGGGCTTATTTCTGAGCTTACTGATGGTCTGGAGCTGCTGATGGCAGGTGCTCTGAGGCTAGTCCGGCTGGTGCTCTGAAAAGATGAGGAAGCACAGGGGTGGGGTGTGGGTGGTGCTCTTTTTTCTTGAGGAGGGGAGAGGGGCCTGAATGTGAATGGGGATGCTGTACTGTAAATCCATTTAGGATCCATCCGGTTTGGTGAAGAGGGAGCTTTGACTCTGCCGTGGCTCTCCTTGAAGAGGAAGGGCAGTAGTGGACAGTGTCAGGCCACAAGATAGGCTCTGGGCTCTGGGATGGGAAGCTCTTGGGGTGACCACACGATGCCCCTCGACAGGACCTATAGCGGAGAGGGTACAGGAAGTGTGGAAAAAGGAAGTGAGAGGTTCAGAAGTCAGGGGCCAGCTCAGCAGTACTTGGTGCCTGCCACCTGGCTGGCTTGGATCCCAGCTTCCTCTTCTCTGGCTGGCCCCTCAGGCTTTGAGATGCTGGCCTCATCTCCCTAGGGCCTTTACCTGGCTGGGCTCATTGTGGTTCTGCCCTTCCGTGGATCTGAGCCTCTTGTGTGGAACTTGTCCTGAGGGCGGGAGGGGGTGAGGAAAAGGATGAGGAGGAGAGGCCCTGCTAGCCCCAGAATGCTTGGGTTTTCCTGAGGTCCCTGCAGATCTTGGGTTCCTGAGGGCACAAGATCTTCACAGTGGGGGTCTGCCTGAGCTAGCTTTCTGGGTACTTCCTTGCTTTAGGTGGGGCTTGGTACAAGAAGGAGAGCTGGTCTCCTTCCCCCAGAGCAGACTAAGGAAGGCCTGCCCCACAGAGTCCTTACACATATATTCAGGAAAGTTCTCCGGATGTCCTGCCACAGGAGCTAGGGATAGAGTAAGGAGGGTACCTGCCTGACTGGTGAAAGTGGCAGGGGTCCAGTTCCAGGAATCATTAACTCTAGGGTCTTCTAATGCCAGGTCCCTGCTGGAGTTGGCTAGATATAACCAGGCACTGGGCTCCCGGAAGTGCCTGGGGCCAGGCGGGGCCATGCCACCAAACCTTCTGGTCTGACAGACACCCCCTCCCTCCAGCTGTCCGCTGTCACTTTCTCCCTTGTACCCATGTGCCCTTCCAGGTACACTAGACCGGCATCCTGTTCAGTCTGGCCTCAGTTTCTCAAGTCTCCCTGGCTCAACCCTTGTCCGTCCTCCGTCCCCCCTGGCTCCACACTCACATTTTGCTGCCAGCGCAGGGCACTGAAAAACTGCTGGCACTGCCAAAAACCCTGTGTGCGCTATGACTCCCCAAACATCCCTTTATTTTTATTGTTCTGTTAATTACTGTTTAAACTTTAATAAGTCACTTCGTCAGGAGGGGGGACCTGCCGTGAGCTTTTCTGTGCAAACATGGGCCGGGAGTGACTCGGGGTAATAAAGCCCTTTATGCTATGTGGGGATGTTTAGATTGTAACAGAAACTTGTTATTTTAATGACAGTTGGGGGGATCTGAGCACAGAAGAGGAGAGAGGTGGGCTCTCCCCTTCATTCCCACCAAGGGCCTGGAGTAACCAGGCCACTCTAAGGCAGCTCACTTTCTGCCAAAGCAGAGGGTCCCAGGAGCAATGAGGCCCTCTTGGACAACCCACTGGGCAGCTACTGATGGAGCTGGGCAGGCAGACTTCAGGAGATGCCTTCAGAGGGAGCCTGGCACTCTGGGGTGGGAGAGCCTGGGCAGATGAGGCAGAAAGAGAAAGTCCAGTCTCCACAGATGGGATGTAGGAGACCATGACAGTTGCTGGATCTTTGGGCAGAGGCTGGCAGGGCCATGTGAGGTTGGACTCTGTGCCTATCTTCCTCCAGGACTGCAGAGAAGGGGTCTCTCTGTGTAGTTAGCGTTGAGCACCATAGACGTGGCACCGTGTGTTCCTCTGTCCCAGACAATCACCCCTTAAGCATACTCTATTACAAATGTGACACTGGGGCTCAAGACAGAGGAGACATGCTTGACGTGTCAACTATTTAAGAGGAGTGAAGTATCTACTTTGGGTTGTTTTCTTTGGAAACTGCCAAAGTCCTGGTGTTGCATATACCAGGAGGGTGGGGGTAGAGGTGGTAAGGTCTACTCCGAGATCTGAGATGGTCTCATCAGCTTGTGGGAAAACTCGGGCAGGACTCACCCTCAGACCCCTCCTTCCATCATGAGCAACCAGGAGGGGTCACCAAGCATCCTGATGATGGAGACTCCCTACCATCTTCCTCATGTGGCTTGTGTTTCTTCATCCTCAAGGCCTAGAGTGAAGACAGCAGCTGCTGCTGCCTTAGTTTCCTCCACAGTCACTTCTGTCACATATCTGCTTCCAAAGTAGGGACCTCCCTACCCTAAGTCTATGGGGATTCCACCAAGACTCCAAGACATCTTAGGATAGATTTCCCTGCTTTCTTCCGTCCATCTGTCTGTCCATGTGTGTGTGCAGCCAGCCCTGGCTATATCACTGTCTCTGGAGCAGTAGACATGAAGGAGTCTCATGCTCACTATCAAGGACCTGCTCCTGACTGGTGTTGATGAAGGGGGGTGAGACTGGCAGGGGAGTCTGCACACCAGCTCACTGGTCTAGCTCTGACTGCCTCACATGGAAGGCACGGGGGGGGGGGGGCGCGAGGGGATGAGGGACTGGCTCTCCCATGCTCCTACCTCCTGCCAGGCAGGGCAGAGTCAGAGGTTTAGGTCCTGATGCCCTCAGGCTAAACGGACAGCCCCCAGATGGTGGCCGCTGCGTGGACCACGAATCGCTGAGGTTTTCCTTTTCTGAGCAGCGCTTTTCCCTAAATTGTCTTTGACTGCGTGCATGGGTAATGAAAGTTTATGCCCTTGTTAGAAGGACAGGCGGCCAATTCCAGTTAGAACTGGGGCTGTCTCCCTGCCAGTCCCCTCAGCCCCCTCCCCAACAGGGAGAGGGGGGTAAGACAGACAGACAGACAGACACACACACAGAGAAAGGTGCTGTGTGTGTGTGTGCGTGCGCGTGTACGTGCAAGAGTGCATGCACACTCACAAGATCTCCAGTGAATAAGAAGACTGTTAGGGGAAGGGAGAGGGGACGAGAAAGAAGAAAAGAAAAAAGAAAAAATTTCCATATTTGTGTGCGTTGCTTTAAAAGCATTTTATCATGTCATAAAAAAGGGAAAGTACTCTCAGAAATTGATCCTCTCTGCCAGCCCATTGGACAGAAGGACGTTGGGATGTTAATGGCCATCCTGCTCCAGGGTGGCTTATTAAAAAATTTATACATAAATGCTTAAAATTGCATAAATTATTTAAAAAAAACCAACAAAGTAAGCAATTTGAATTCCCTCTTTTCCACCCCTCACTCGGTCCCCCCTTTCCCAGCCCCTCCTCAGGGCCTTCCTGGTCCCCAGGCTCCTGTCCTTGGGGAGTTCCCTTCTTTTTCCCACTTCCCGCCACACCCCAGACACAGTCTGCCCTGCCTTCCTTAGGGGCTTCCCTGCCTCACCCACAAATTAATGAAACAGCCAGCCCACCACCACCAAACACTCACATGCACACGCGCTAATAAAAACACCACTAATAATGCCCCAAATCTCGAAATTAAATATTAAGGCCAAAGGAGGCGGACGTGGAGTGGGGCCTGCCGCCACCGTCGCTGAAGTTGGAACTGATGAGTGTGTCTCTCGCAGGCGTGGAATGTCACCCACACATCCTGGAGACCGGAGTGGGGAGTTTTATGATGGTTTTTCATTGATTTGTTTCCCCAGCGCAGCTGCCGACCTCTATTGAGGGACAAACATAATCAGCACTGACGCAAATTAGATGGTTATTCGTTTTGAAAATTGACAGAAAAACAATAAAAAAGATGAAATGCTCCCAAATCAATAGATATAATGAAATTCAAATAATCCGAGAGATGAGGTCTCCATGGCAACTGATAATGTGGAAAAGAAAACAATTTAATAAAGGACAGACACACTTTGAAAACAGATTGGGCCCGGGGAGGGGGGCGGGCTGGCGGGCGGGGGCTGGAGCGCGGGCGAGTGAAGGATCACTGTCCGTCCCAAGGACACCCGCCATAATTAAGCGAAGCTTTCGGCCCCAGAAAGTGCAGATTCAGGTTTTAATACACAAAATTATTTCAGGAGCAGTGAATCGGAAAGTCGTTTGTAATGACCTTCCTGAGAGGCCCGGGCGCAGGGCATGTTGGAGGCTGGGCGGCCAGGCCGGCTGAGTTATGGCATATTTGTGTTTTTATAGTGCAGAGGGGAGGGGGTGGTGGTGGGGAGGGGGGGGAGAAGGTTAAACAGTATTTACAGCTCAGTTGTTTTCAGAGAGGAAAGAGAAATAGAGTTCATGGAGAGATGCAGCGGGCAGGAGGCGGGCGGGTGAGCCAGGGAGGCCTCCGATCTGCAGGGAGGGGAGGTGGGCCCAGCAGGTCTCCCCCTTAGGAGTCTGTTTCCCAACTATGGAGGGTACTCAGAGCTGCCACCCTGCTCCAGTTCCCGGTATGGCTCAGCTAGCAGTGTCTTTTCTGTCTGGGGCCTCACTGAGGATGGATGGCAGCCTCTCTAGGTCCAGGCTTTGGACCCCCAACTGTACCTACTCAGTAAAAGGGTGGGGTTTTGCTGCAGCTACTACCAGAAAGTCGCCCTGCTGAGTCTCATCTTCTGAGTCTGCACAATACCATTCATTTAGGTGTTGCTTTCCCTCTGGAGCCCTGCTGGGACCCAGTGGGCAAGAACCCATGTGAGCTCCTGAGGACCACTTAGCCTCCTCTTGGGCTCTGCCCCTTCTCACAAGTACTGGCCTTGAACTCAGTTTCATCATGTTTGAAGACCTGAGGGCCACAGAGAGGAAAGGGACCAAGTTGGTCCTTTGTACTGCCCTCCAGAGCCACTTGCCTGCAGCAGGGTAGTTCGGGATTAAGAAACCATCCCTGGGAGGGTCTGGCATCTCTTCATGCTGTCTCCCCTCTGGCATCAGGAACTGTGTTTCTGTTCTATTTCCATGACCTCAGAGCACTTTCAGAGCCTGGGCCACTCTGTGGGCCCACATGTGCACATAATATAAATACACAACCATAGAGACATGCACACATATACATGTACACATGTGTTTTGTGTGTGTGTGTGTGTGTGTGTGCAGCCAGGCACACAAATACAAGTAGGCAGGCACAAGTGTGTGTTTGCTCACTGTGTGTTTTAAATCTCCCCTGGGTGGTAACTCTCCTTTTTTCTCTCCTTCCCGTTTGGCTGTGACCTGGGGGAGATTGATAGCCAGCCTGTGCGGTGGATGCTAACAGTTCCCCTGATTTATAGAGTTACTTACGCTAAGTGAGGCCACTTAGACGCGTCTGGATAGTAAACCTTTTAACTGAACTAAAAAAAATAAATAAATAATAAATAAATAAACAAAGGAGGGCAAGCTAGGGCCCAGTGACCAAACCCCGCCCATACCCCTGGGTGGATCTGTTGAGGGCCAAGAACCCTAGGGTAGAAGCAACCATGCCTTCCTCCCACGAACACTCAGAAGCCCCTGTGTTCCCAGGCAAGGTTGGGATCAGGCCCAAGAAGGGATAGCCCTCTGCTAGGGTACAGTTCCTGGGTAGAAGAGCTAGAGGAGGGGCCTGACTGTTCGTATGGGAGAGGAAGGAAATGAGGGGTCTCTGTCCAACACCCTTCTTCACTTACTGGCTTCCATGTTACAGCTGTGCTTTTTGCCACAGTGATGGCTCTTGTAATTACTATCGAGATTTGTTCCCACATCTGTACTGAGCAAGCCACTGTGTAGGAGCCAGGATGATGCAGGAAGCCAGCCGCCTGCCTTATTTTCACAACATAGCCTCCTGTCACAAGCCAGGTGCTGGCCTGTAGAAAGCCTCTGAAGCTGTGTTGAGACGAAGGCACAACACTATCAAATTGGGGCTTGTAGTCTGTGAAGTTTACGATGCTCATGGGTAGCCAAGGCAGAAACCTCCAACAGCATACCACTTCCGAGACCCTGGGACAGCCAGCTGAAAGGCCGTGGGAGGCATGTGTAGGGTTTAAGCCCTGTGTCCTTAGACATCTGAGCCTGGTGGGAGTTTTACTCTAGTGCTGACTGGGTGACAGAAAGCAATTACAGGCTCATTGCTTCTGCTCATCTGGAAATGGGGACAGCACAAGTGACAGACAGAGTGGGATAGGAGGGAACCACCAAGGTATGTGCCCAGGCATATTCCCCTGCATAGCCGAGGTCCTGTGCAGTGTCGCTGGCTATGTGACACTGTGGGCTAGGAAAGTCACCGGAGCCACCCAGTGGTGCCCATGGCCCTGGAGCTTCTGGCCAAAGGCAGGCAAGGCCCCATGCACCCCCACCCCAGGGGACTAGCTGCTGGCCCCTGCCTCCCCACCTCCTGATATACAGCGGGCATTAGGCCGCCCAAAGGGGATACTGCATCCTTAGGAAGAAATATGTCCTCATTTTTCTTAAACACCGTTTCCACTGAGTGAAATGTTTAGAAGGGACGCACAGGGAGAACTTTATTTCCTACCAGGGAGTTCAGAGCCACCAAGCAGAGACCATAAAGCACCAGAGCCCGGTGGCTGACAGGCAGCCTGGCCACAAAATACATTACTCATGGGGGTGGAGGTAGGGGGCTGCCAAGCCTGCCCAGCCCCACAGGACTGTCCCCACTCCAACAAGACCAGCAACTCCTATAAGGCTTTAAGTCAGTGGGCACCAAGACTCTCCTATTGTGCTCAGGCTGTTTGTGAGAGAGGGTGTGGCTGGACCAGGTGAGGAGGGAGCCGCTCTTCATCTAGCCCTGGTCTTTACTTCATGGTCATGGAGGCTAGGGGGCATGGGCCCAGGTGCAGCCCTCTGAGCCCCCCTTTCGCACTAAAGCTGGCAGGAGCTCTGGCCTTCTGAGGCAGTGAGGAGATTCATGCCATATCGGGCCCTGCTCCCGAGGCTCTCTCTTCATTCGATTTCTGAAGCTGGCTGATTTGAATATTTATAAATATCAGTAAATTATTTATTGTAGCAATCTGCTGCACCATCTTACCCATCACAGTTAACACTTTAGGGGCTCCAAGTTACGGGGACAGGAAGTGGGGTTGAAGAAGAAATGGGATAGGGGACGAGGGAAACTCCTGTCGGGAAGCCGGGGATGTTTCAAGCCCTGCCTCAGTGGCTCTCGTTAGAGTGTCTTCATGCTCTGGGAGGTCTACGGCACCAAGATCAGCTTCCTTCTCTTGACACATGGGATTATCATGGTGCCTGCTCAGCTGTCCTTAGGAGTCCCCGCTGGAAGCTGTGGGCAGTCCTGCCTCTGTTTACTGGACTGCGCTTTTCACTTGGATGCCTGCTGGGGGCTTATTGAGTTTTAAGCCTCATAAGGAGAATTGGGACCCAGGGAGCTAAGAGGTGCTGAAGAGGAGGTCAGAGGGACAACCTCAAGCCTCCTGTCTGTCCTGGCCACCTACTTTCCTGGGTCAAATGGTCTTTCCCTGTCTTAGCATCTTGCTTGAGATATGACATCACACCAGTCTGTTGCCCCTCTCAGGACTCGGCACCCTTTTCCAGCCCTTGCATCCCAGGCCCTGTTGGCACAGACAGACCTCACCTTGCACTTCTGCAGTGCTTCTCCAGGGAGAAATCTGTCCCAGGCTCGGAGCTCACCATGGGCAGAGCCAGGCCATGTGCTCAGGACTCTAACCTGTACGGCACACTTCCTAGTGTTTACCCTGCTGGGATCAGAAGCAGGCTGCTAGGATTGGAATACTCTGTCCAGGTCCTCCTCAGCTACCCTGTCCTCTGCCTGCCTTCACCAGCACCCCTGAGTCTGCCTGTCTTTGGGTGAGCAGAACGGGAACCCCCTGGTGCTTCCTACCCTCCAGCCCAAGCTTGCCTCCTGGGCAGTATTGTTCCCAGAGGAAATGTCCAATGTAAATAATGTCCAGTGTAAATAGAGCAGCGGGCAGGCTGGTGGTGGGAAGGAGATGAAAGGGGCAGTGACAGGGCCGGGGACGGATGGCTTCCTTCCATTGAGGCCTGGCCATGTCGTTTATATTTTAGGGAAGAAAGTCAGAGGAATGTTTACATGGACAGGAGTCTGGGGTCAGACCAGTGGAGGTGTGTGTGTGTGTGTGTGTGTGTGTGTGTGAGAGAGAGAGAGAGAGAGAGAGAGAGAGAGAGAGAATCTGTAGGTCCCAAGGCCTTAATGGAGGGGCTGGTTGAAGGTTCATGGGGACCGGAAGGCAGGCAAGCTGCTCAGCTCTCAACCTCATACATAAGACCCCTCCTGCCATCCCAGGCTCACACACACGCATGGGCACTTATGACCGTAAGCCTGGCTTTTGCCTGTGCCTCTCCGTCCCTGTGTCCTGGGCCCAAACGCTTCTCCACTTCCACCCTTGGGACCATCAGTAGAGTCAGGGGGAGGGCAACATCTGGAAGGCAGGTGGTCTGGGCAGAGTAGCAGCTGGAGGGCAGGTGTAGAGGGAGTTAGCTAGAACAAAGGGGCCTGGGGCAGGGGGTGGGCCCTGGGTGCACAGCTGCATCGCAGCTGGTGGGGGCCCAGGCAGAGACTCGGCATGAAGCCGAGATGGAGAGAGGGTGGGTTGTGCTGGGTGGGCCCAAGTTCAGGGAGGCTCCAGGATGGGTGGGGACCAGAGGAGGGGGTGTTGCCAGCAGCAAGTGCAACCCTGAGAGCTTGTGCTTCCCTTTTCCTTGGGATAAATATTTATAGATTCATTTGCCGTCTGCCATACACACTTGGCTGCTTACCTTCTGGTAAAAATAGTGCAGGCTCCTCCACTCCTGCCTGCCTCTTTCCTATCTAAGACAGGGACAAAGGCGCCCAGGTGAGGCCTGCTACCCTGCTGGAAGTCATTCGGTCTCATAGAGCCTCTGGTCTACCCAGAGGCTCAGCGGGATGGGGTGTGACCATGAGCCCTCCACTGAGCTTCAAGATGTGAGAGCTCAGGGATCTGTGTTGACAGCACAGACTGGCACTTTGGACAGACGTGACTAGAGTGGGCATTGGCTTGGTCAGGGACCAAAGGCCCTAAAACTGTGACCTCTGGGAACAGGTCTGAGCAGACCTTTCTGTAGCAGCAGACTAGGCTGGCATTACCCAGACCCTTCTGGACCAGGAAGAGCCTTATATATGAGCCGCTTGTGACAAGGCAAGGATCCGGGGCCACTGGGCATTGTGTATTTGAAAGAGTGGTCAATCTGCATGTACAAGTCAGTTATCTTTGTGTAGCATGAGGCCTCTACAGCCACAAGTGGGCTCTCAGGGTATGCGTTTCCATGGTATTTGACTGTCGTGGCCCACAGCCCCTGAGCAAAGCCCCTCACATAGCTTTCTGACCCAGATGGGACATGCCAATTTCCCTGGCAGGAGCTGTGGAAAGTAGATGGGGTCCCTATTTGGAAAAGTATTATGAGCAGAGACCTTCCATATGGCCATACTACAAGGTCCGGCACACAGTAGGACCTCACTAAACAGATGGCTGGACAGCTGACAGATTGCTGTATGGGGTTACAATGTGTCCTGGCCAGTGCATCCCTGAGACTCTAAGCAGCCTAAAGAGGGCAAAGGACAGGCTAAGCAATGTGTGTGTGTGCGTGTGCGTGTGTGTTGGCTTCCTGCTGCTCAGTGGCTGTCTCCAGAGATTAAGCACAGGATCTGTAGCTTCAACTGGTACCAACTTGTCCTCACTGAGGGTCCCCTGGGTTAGGAAGTAGGAACTCTGTGTTTGGGTAGCCCTGACTGAGGTTTGTGGAAAGGAAACAGCCATAGGAAATGGCCAGAGTTGATGTGGGGGTGGGAATGCGGAAAGCAGAGAAGACTGATGGGAGCGGAGGTCCTAGAGAGGTCTCGAATGGCCAAGGGGAAGAGCCCTGCCATCCAGCAAGCAGACGTAGGAACTAGGGATAGGGGACAGAGCCAGAGACCTGGCCTGGCAGAAGAGCTGCCAGAGAACAAGGTCCTCAGGTGGGAAAGGTGCCAGCCAAGAGCTGCCGGGTTGGTAAGGCAGGAGATTGGCACAGGCTGGAAGCTGGCTGCGGCTGACTCTTCCCCAGGGACCTGTGGTGAGGTGGAACATTCAGAAGTAGAGCCAGGCTGCCAGCAGGGCAGCACTGCCACTTGTCAGCCTTACCTCGTCCCGACCCCTTCCCTGCCTGTGCCTGTGTTAATGGACATGTCACCTCATAGAGGGGCTATTTCAGGCCAGGCAAGCCTAGGAAATTCTTTCAGGAATTCTTGTTTCAAAGAGTTGTTCATTCCTTTGTCAGGAACCACCTAGCTCATGTCAGGTGCTGGATCAGGCTGAGGGAGAGCAACTGCTGAGTCCAGTCTGCAGCACCCAGGCTAATACAGATGAGCACATGCTCATCTCAGGGCAAGTCTCAGGGCAATTTGACAGAACTGTGGTCAATCAAGGGGTGATGGAGAGCTACTTGGGGGCGGCTGTGCTTGGTATGTTGGCCTCTCACCTCCATGTTCACCTCCATCCCTGCAGCTGAAAGCACCCGGTGCACCGACCCACCTGCAGGCAAGCCCCCAATGGCAGCCAAGCGCAAAGGCGGCCTGAAGCTCAATGCGATCTGTGCCAAGCTAAGCCGACAGGTGGTCGTGGAGAAGGGAGCAGAGGCTGGCTCCCAAGCCGAAGGTAGTCCACTACATCCCCGGGACAAAGAGAGCAGTGGCCCTGAGTCCGGGGTGACCAGGGCTCCTCGAAGTGAAGAAGACAAGAGGCGGGCAGTGATCGAGAAATGGGTCAATGGAGAGTACTGTGAGGAGCCGGCACCCACACCAGTGTTGGGGCGCATTGCCCGTGAGGGCCTGGAGCTGCCCCCAGAGGGTGTCTACATGGTCCAGCCACAGGGCTGCAGCGACGAAGAAGACCATGCAGAAGAGCCCTCAAAAGATAACAGTGTCCTGGAGGAGAAGGGTTCAGATGGTACAGCTTCAAAAGATGGCAGTGGCCCCAGTGCCAAGCAGGCTTCAGGTGTGTGTCTGGCCGTAGGGGAGGGAGGCTGGGAAGGGGCCCAGTCCCTGCAGAGACCCAGCAGGCAAGGGTGGAAGTCCAGGGAATTTCTCTTTTCCCTCCAAACACTGGCACCTCGTCCAAGCCAGCAAGATTGGAGAGATGGGGTCGGGGGGGGGGGGGGGGGGGCAGGACAGGACCGGTAGCTTCCTGAGTTTGAGCAGGGCCTTGAGGAGCTGCTAGCAGTGAGGCTTTGAGAGGATGGGGGTCAGGTGGGCATGTCTGAAAATAGACTGGACAGATGAATGGGCAGTAGGGGGAGGGGCTCCGTGGGTGACTGCACATAGCTGCACAGGGATGAGTCTGTTTGGGGCTGTGGTACCTGGCCGTGGTATGGGGACCAGTGAGGTTGTGACGGTAGGAACATGAACGGCGTGAGTTCTCATCTCTAAGTCCTCTCTTGGTGGCTGAACTGAGATGTCTAGAAAGGACTTTGTGTCCCCACACCACCCTGTCTGCTTCCCTGTGTCCCAACCTGCCCTCTGAAACAGGACCTCTCAAAGCCACAAACCTGGCTTTACCCAGCCAGCAGGTTCACCTCCACATGCAGCTGCCCTGGACATGCTCCTTTGTTTGACCTGTTTCCCACAAGATGGCAGAGGCCTGGCTTCATCAGTGTCCCCTTGCCTTTAGCACACAGCAGCCTTCCCTGTGCTGCTTCAGGGGAGGGCTGGCATGGCATTTCAGACAGGAGAGGGGTCTCCTCTTGGGCTGGAGCCCTGGGAGTTGGGGCCTTGGCTCTAGTCCTGAGTCTCCTTCCTAGGCTTATTCCTGGAGTCCTGCACCTCCCCTGCCTGCTCCCCTGTCCCCTTCCCCCTGCAGCGAGGGGCGCATCTCCTCCCTGTGCGGGGAGCCCTGCGAAGCCACATAATTATGCATATAAGATATAAACAGAGCTGTTTAATTATCCTTCGCCACATCAGTGACAGAGTAATTAACAAACATTGCAAGATCAATGAGGAGAAGTGTGACCTTCAGTTTCCTCTGATAGGAAAAGCCCTTGCCATTGCCAGACACAAGGTGATTGTGCTGGGCCTGAGGACAGGAGAGGGATCGGGGACAAGGGCTGCTGTCCCCTCAACTCCCTCATGCCACACCCAGCTCCACCATGGGGAGGGCAGTTGGGTAGTCTCTCTTCTGGCCTTCTTCCCCTCCTCCCAGGAGTTGGGAGGTGGGAAGGCAGGAGCGGAGCATGGACTATTGTGGCTGCCACCCGAGCCTCTGGCCTGGCCCCCTCAGCTCTGGGCACTGGGTCCCTGGTCCAAGCCCCATCTGCCCACTATGGGTTTGGCTCCCTGGGACTTTGGCTGTCTGTGGGACCCCCGCTGGTCCCCTCCCTGTTTGATGCTGCCTGCCCTTCAGAGCCTTCTGTTTCTCTGCCATATATAGTGAGGCCTCAGCTGCCTCCTGCTATTTTTAGACTGTTCCCTGGTCCCTGAACCACTTCATCCAGCAATCAGAGCCCACTCCCAGGCCAGCCCCCGACCTGTGTGTCTGTAGCTCAGGCTTGTGCTGACCCATCAGCTTGCCAAGGCAACTGCCTAGAAGCTCCTTGGATCACTCAGGGTGTCAGAGGGATGTCTGACTGTCCTCTTTCGTGTCTAGTGGGGTCTTATACTCTCCCCATACACAATGGCTCAGAGCCCCTCCTAACATATCCTGCCGGGCTTTCTCTCCTGCTAGGGTACACTGCTCCATCAGCTTTCCCTCTGGTATTGCTCTGAGACTTCTAAAGCTGGCAGGGTTGGAGGGAGTCAGGAGTCCTCTCTGGCCATGCCCTTAGGGCCTCTAAGCTAGACTCTGGTTGCGGTGAGTGTGCTCAGATGGATAGAGTGTGGGCGTAGGTAAGGTATGGGAGTCTCTGGGCTCTTCTGTCTCACTTGTCTGTGTGTACCTGACTGGATGCTGGGACTGGCCTACAAGAGGTGTGCAGCAGGGGTGTGGTGGAGAAAGGAGCTTGTATACGATGGGCACTGTGCATCTGCTGTGGTGACACACTGTGTGTAGAAGAGGCCACATGAGGGCACACAGGGCTTACTTCCTCCAGCCCTGCTGAGGCGTGTCCTAGGGTGGCTATGGGACTTATGGGATTGTGTATGTGTGTGTCTGTAAAATTGGGAACAGTGTCTAGGGGTATGAATTTAGCGTATATATAAGTGTGGCCACATTATTACTGGTTTGCACAGGAGTATAGTATGTGAGCTGTATGTGAATATGTATGTATGTCCTTATGGGAGGGGAAAGGGGACAAGCAGAGTTCTCAGGGTGTCAGCTATGGGGGCAGGGGGAGATGGATGCCCTTCTCTCAGGCCTCACCCAGGATCCAGCAGGGCTCGATCTTCACTGTCCCTGGTGAAGCTATCTTCTATGTGAGCAGAGGGAGCTGCCAGGTGGCCAGGGGGTTTGAAGGGCTTGTCTGTGATACAAATCCTGCCTGGAGCAGTGGTGGTGTTCGCTGATTAAACCTGAGTAGGCACACTGACATAGTCCCAGCCTCTCCTTGGCTCTGTTATTGGGGGAAAGTTGAGGAGGTTGAGCAAGAGGTCAGATCCTGAGGCTTCATCTGCCCAGGGGGTCCGTGGATCAGGCATGATCCTCCAGCCAGGCCTACCCCAGACTCAGTGGCTTCCTCTACTTTGAGATCCCACCTGACTGTAGTGGTCCCCAGCCCTACCTGTTCTGTTCCTTATGACCACTGCCTCCGCCTCAGGAAGCAGGTTGGGATCTTGCCCTACTTCCAGTAAAATGGCTTCTCTTTCATATTAGGCCAAGGCGAGAGAGTGGAGACATTTATGAAACTTTGTTTAATGTACTGAAAAGCCATCGGCCAGAACATTTAGGAAATTGATTTTCCTGGCATTGATGAACTCGTTTTATTTTACCCCAGTATTAATTACTTTTTTTTAAAACAAATTAATTTAAGAGTCATAAAACCTAACAAGTGAGCCAAATGTCCATAGATCATGTCCTGCTCCGCCCCTCCCTGTGCCGGTCCCCTCCCTCCACTGGTG
The DNA here is from genome assembly GCA_019843965.1 of Rhynchomys soricoides. NCBI lineage: Eukaryota > Metazoa > Chordata > Mammalia > Rodentia > Muridae > Rhynchomys > Rhynchomys soricoides. Next base: position 1,335,617 of record JADRCH010000224.1, on the reverse strand, counting down.
GGGGCTCTAGGTGGAGGGGCTTCTCTTTCTCCCCTGCTCCCTCCCAGGAATGACACGCCCCTCCCCCCCCAGGAGAAGCTTCCTCTCTGAGGGACTACGCCGCTTCCACCATGACCGAGTTCCTTGGCATGTTTGGCTATGAAGACCAGGACACCAGGGATGAGCTGGCCAGAAAGATCAGCTTTGAGAAGCTGCGCGCAGGCTCCACCCCCGAGGTGGCTGTCTCCTCCCTGCTGCCCTCCGCTGAGGACACCCTCAGCAAGCGGGCACGTTTCTCCAAGTACGAGGAATACATCCGTAAACTCAAGGCCGGCGAGCAACTTCCCTGGCCAGCCCACGGCAGCAAGGCTGAGGACCGGGCAGGCAAGGAGGTGGTGGGCCCCTTGCCCAGCCTACGGCTCTCCGGCAACACTGCCCACCTGGAAACCAAGGCCACCATCTTGCCATTGCCGTCACACAGCAGCGTCCAGATGCAGAACCTGGTCGCCCGTGCTTCCAAGTATGACTTCTTCATCCACAAACTGAAGACAGGCGAGAACCTGAGGCCCCAGAATGGAAGCACCTACAAGAAGCCATCCAAGTATGACCTGGAGAACGTTAAGTACCTGCACCTCTTCAAACCTGGGGAAGGTAGCCCTGACATGGGCGGGGCCATTGCCTTCAAGACAGGCAAGGTGGGACGCCCCTCCAAGTACGATGTTCGGGGCATCCAGAAGCCAGGCCCTACCAAGATTCCACCAGCCCCCAGCCTGGTTCCTACACCCCTCACCAATGTGCCCAGTGCTCCCAGTGCTCCTGGGCCAGGACCCGAGCCACCTGCCTCCCTGTCCTTCAACACTTCCGAGTACCCGAAGTCAACCTTTTCCAAAACAGACTCCATCACCACGGGAACTGTCTCCACTGTCAAGTAAGGAGCTCCCCATCCCCACCACCACTGCAAACCCCAGGGCCGGACTGGATAAGGCGGCCTACCTCCTTACCTGCAAAGCTTACCGTGTTGGACATGGCGACTTGTGCAATTCAGACTGCCATGCATGTGCTTACATGCACATATGCACATGCACACACACGTATACCTGCTCCTGTGCCCACATGCAGTGTTCTTACGCTGCTCTTAGACCTACTTGTGGCACATCTCCCATGTACCTTCACTAGGTCACACATCTCTGTGCATTCCTGTTTGCTAACCTCTGTTGCCGTGACCTGTTTCCTCCGCCTGCTGGCGCAAAGGCTGCGGTTTGTAGAAGGAACTCAATCTGGGGTGGGGATTCAGGCTGGGGTCCGGGTGGTGGGCTTGGCTCCTGGTCCACTGAAAAGCCAGGGAGATGATGGGAAGTTGGGGGGGGGTACCTCCTGTGAACCTAACCCAGGAATGGAGGAGTGGCCTGGGTGATAAATCAGTGTGTCTTATAAGGACAAATGACACCAATCCCTCAAACCCTCCTCTCTGCTATGGCAGGGTGGGGCCTACGGGTCCTAAAGGCTTTGAACCAGACAGATCCAGTTGATACCCTTTCATGTGAAGGTGGGAGTGAGTGCCCCTACACAACACACGTATCCAGTACTGCCTTCCTCTCCTGTCTCTTCTCTGGCTGCCTAGTGTTTCTCTTCAGCCATCACCCCACTTATTTGCATTGCATGCTGGGGGCTCCAGGTCCTTGCTTTTACACAGGCTAACCGTAGGCCTCGCTGAGCCCCCAGTCCTTCCTGCTCAGGGTAGCCCACTCCTGTCAAAGATGGGCTAACTGAGCTCCTCTGGGCTTCCGCCAACAAACTTTTTTGGTACCACCCTGAGTGCCTCAGAATGATACAGGGCCCAGGAGAGAGGAGCCATGGCCCAGGGCAGGGAGCTGCCCATCAGATGCTCCTGGGGCCTGAGGCCACCCCCATCCGCTAATCGGCTGTGCCCTGTGTGTCTTACCAGGAACGGATTGCCCACAGATAAACCAGCTGTCACCGAAGATGTAAACATTTACCAGAAATATATTGCCAGGTAGGCCCTTGGGGAGGAGCCTGTGGACAGAGGTGGGGTGGGGTGAGCCAGGAATGCCCAGGGACTGTGAAACTACCTGTGTGTAAGTTCGTCCCCAGGGCTAAGGGGCTGCTTTTTCTACATCTCCTTTCTCTGTCTCTCACCTCCTTCAGAGAGGCTGCTCCTGTGTCTATCTCAGATCCTCTTTTTTGGGGTAGTGTGGGCAACACAGTCCTTAGGCAACTTATAACCTAAGTATGGCCAAAATATAGGAAAAAGGCTTGGTGCCAGGCCTGCCACAGGTGAGTGCGTGGTCCCCCTCTGCAGCTGACCTGGATCCTGCCTTCACGGGGCACCTTGGCTAGACTGTAGACCACACTGGAGCTGTTGGGGTGGAGGGAACTGGAAGTCACATTCTCCTTCTACTGTGGCCTACTGGGATGCCAGCCTTGAGCTCCATCCTGAAGGAGGCAGGATTGGCCGATGAAGATCTGTCTTCACACATTCCCCAAATTGAGCCTCCCAAGGGACATGTGGCCAGGGTCATGCACTGGCAGCATCTGTCTTCGGTTTTCGGTGTTCTTCCTCACACTGTCTTCTCTTTATGTTATCACTGCTTTAGTGCCTCAGCAGATGGCCCTTTTGGCAGCTCTCATTGTAATACTGATTGCTGGTGGCTTTCCCCATACAGTGGGGCTCGTCCCCACCCCCATCTCCAAACAGTGTGTCATCCACGGAAGGGAATAGGCTGGCTGAGTAAAGTGCCTCCTCAGGGTTGTCATGGATGGCTTTGGCTGGCCCTGTCTAGCCATCACCAAGGCTGTGAGAGCCACGCCCTAGCACATCCAGGCCCAGAGAGGGGCCATTTAGCGGCTGGCCGGCTGGCCGGCCGGCAGCTCAAAGCTCTTGGCCATGCACTTGGCTGGAAAGTGAGCTCCCTGCCTCGGGAAGCCAAACAGATGCTGTGCTTTAAAAATTCATAACTCTGGACTGTTTCAAGTGTCAGGAAAAGCCCAGAGCACAGAGAGATACTTTAACCCCTCTCCACAACAGCCCGGGATTGGCCTAGCCAGTGGCCCCTCCCGGATTGAGCTGCCAGTGTAGTGAGGGTTGGGGGTGGTCAGGCCATTACCTGCTAAAAAGCCCTTTGGGTTGTGTGGGGCTCTAGGTCTCCTGCCTGGTCTGTGTCTTACTCTGACTTGATGCTGCGGCCTGTCCCAGCTGCTTCTTTCCCACCTGAGTCCTGACCTCTGCTCCATCTGGCACTGCCTTCCAGGCGAGTGTGGCAGCCAGGAGCTCGGCAGGCCTGGGCTCCCTGACAGGTCCAGTTACTTGCTCTGGCTTCTCAGTCTCTGCTCTTTCACCCTTGTACCCCCGGATTTCCACCCAGGTCCACTAAACCCCAGAAGTACATCTTTGGGGCCCAGGCAGAAATCCATGTTCAGACCTGGATTCTAGAAGAGTCCTTTCAGGGACTGGCATCCCTGAAAGAGATGTGTCTGACCCTCCCACTCCCGTCTTCAGGTTCTCAGGAAGTCAGCACTGTGGCCACATCCACTGCGCCTACCAGTACCGCGAGCACTACCACTGCCTGGACCCAGAGTGCAACTACCAGGTATGGGAGGTCCATCCTGCACTCACCAGCCAGCATGGACTCTTGCTGGAAGTAGGTGGGGGCAAGGGGCCCTCTACAAGCCACCAACTGTGACATGGATAAACGGAGAGCACAGACTAGTCTTCTGCATATTCCCAGGTTCCTGCTAAACAAGCAACCAATAGGGTCTGCAGCAGCCATTGACGTCTCAGTGGTTCAGGTCCCAGCTCCCTTTCACAGGGAGTCTAGCATGAACCAAGGGTAGGCCCATCAGTCTGCACCTCTTAGCTAACTATCTTTCCAAGACTTGCAAAGGATGTCTTCCTGCTTCGTTTCCAAGTTGAACCGCTGAGATCACATGATCAGTGCCGCTACCAGAGCGCAGAGCTGGCGAAGAGATAGCGCTCGGCCATCTGCACAGGCCAGCTTCCTCTGTCTTGCTTGCTCAGCCTGTGCAGAGTACTAGGTAGAATGTGTTCTCACCCATCACAGCCCTGGCCTTCAAGGCTGGCCCAGGGCATCTTCTGTGCTCCTGGATGTTGGGAACCTCGGGAGAGGTCATGGAAGGAACTGTAGTTTCTGAGTCTTTGGAATCATTCCTACCAAGGGCCAGTGTGCCGGGAACTGGCTGGGCCGTCTGGGCTGTCTTAACCCTAAGCAGGGTTATTTATAGGGTGACCTGAGGGCCTCGGGGCCAGCCCTGGTCCAAGCACTCTTGGCACATAGACTTGGGGCACGGGCTTCTGCCAACTTGGTGTTCTTTTCTGGCAGAGGTTCACAAGCAAGCAGGACGTGATCCGACATTACAACATGCACAAGAAGCGCGACAACTCCCTGCAGCACGGCTTCATGCGCTTCAGCCCGCTGGATGATTGCAGTGTCTACTACCACGGCTGCCACCTCAATGGGAAGAGCACCCACTACCACTGCATGCAGGTGCCTGCCGTGTCAGCAGCCTGAACCTTCCCCTAGCCCTCTACTCCAGGAGTGGAGCTGTCCCAGGAGTCAGGGGCCTGATTGGCCGGGACCCTCCTTTTCTCCTGATCCAGGATAGGGGTGGCTGGCATATGTAGACTACTAGAAGCTCAGATGTCGGCAGTGTCTGGTGGCCAGGGTGGGGCCTTCCCTGTTGCCATACTTGGTGTGGGGGAAATTCAGCGAGCTGTTTATATAGACCGACATTTTTCGAGCTTTAACACCAAGAGCAAATGATTCCCGCAGAGGTTTGTGCTACAGAAGTTTTTGTTTAATTCTTTGTTTTAATACCACACTGAGTCTGGGCTTTTTCAAGGTGTCAAGCTCAGGAGGGGCAACTTTGGGTTGCAAATAGCAGCTGCATGCCTCCCCCGTGTTTGTCAGGGATTGTTATGGCCTCTCTGAAACAGCCTGGTGTGAGGAAGGGGGGCACTCATTGGGCCTGAGATGGTGCAGGCACTGGTACAGCCCAGCCTTCGAGGGTGCTCAGGGACATTTCTTTTTACTCAATATGGCAAGGTTGCCTGCCTGGCCCATCTGTAGTGGGTGGGAAGGCCCCATGCCCAGCAGTCATCCACTGAGGAAGTCCTGGGGATAAAGGTGACCTCTAGGGTCCAGCCCTTGGCCAATCCTAAGGCTTTAGAGATAGCCACCAACTAGGACCCCAAACCTAGCTTCTCTAGAAGGTGGCTCCCTCAATTGGGTCAAAAGAATATGGGGTCCGAAGACCAATACTCTGCAGATAGATCGCAGTCACTCCCTGGGAAGGCTGGGGGGGGGTGTCACTAGAGGTTTTCTGTGCTTCAGAGCCTGGGTTAACCTGAGGAGTTTAAGGTTCGGAGGTACCAAGCTTCCTTGAGCAGAAGCCCACGGCCCTGGCTCCAACCACAGCACTGGGCTTAGTTGGCCTAGCAGGACCACAGTTGCCTCCCTTAACCAGCATTCTGGCCTGTGCAGGTGGGCTGTAACAAGGTGTACACAAGTACCTCAGATGTGATGACCCATGAGAACTTCCACAAGAAGAATACTCAGCTCATCAACGATGGCTTCCAGCGCTTCCGAGCCACCGAGGACTGTGGCACAGCTGACTGTCAGTTTTACGGGCAGAAGACCACGCACTTCCACTGCAGGTGAGTGACTGCCCACTGAAGGCCGTAAGAGGGGCCGGCAGGGGCCAGCCATGGGTCACCAGCACCCTGCTCCTGCTGGGCGGCCGACAGACATCAGGGCTGCCTTCTGTCTTCCCCCTGAGGGACCGTTCCTCCCTGAGCATGGAACCATCAGAGCAGGGCCTCCCTTGGGTCCCACGAGACCCTGTGCCAGTCTCCTCGTGTCCCCTGCAGGCGCCCTGGCTGCACGTTTACCTTCAAGAACAAGTGTGACATCGAGAAGCACAAGAGCTACCACATCAAGGATGACGCCTACGCCAAGGACGGCTTCAAGAAATTCTACAAGTACGAAGAGTGCAAGCACGAGGGCTGCGTGTACAGCAAGGCCACCAACCACTTCCACTGCATCCGCGCTGGCTGCGGCTTCACCTTCACCTCCACCAGCCAGATGACCTCACACAAGCGCAAGCACGAGCGCCGGCACATCCGGTCCTCGGGTGCCCTGGGGCTGCCGGCCTCCCTGCTGGGCACCAAGGACACAGAACACGAGGAGTCCAGCAACGACGACCTTGTGGACTTCTCTGCCCTGAGCAGCAAGAACTCCAGCCTGAGCGCCTCCCCCACCAGCCAGCAGTCTTCTGTATCCCTGGCCACAGCGACTGCTGCCGCCACTGCAGAGGCTGTTCCCAGTGCCACCAAGCCTCCCAATAGCAAGATGGCAGGCCTGCTGCCCCAGGGCCTGTCTGGTTCCATTCCCCTCGCATTGGCTCTCTCTAACTCAGGCCTGCCCACCACCACACCCTATTTTCCTCTCCTTCCTAGCCGTGGGAGCGCCTCGCTGCCTGTGGGATCTCCAGGGCTCCTGGGCTCCATGTCCTCTGGGGCCACAACCTCAGTGACCCCTGACATGCCAGCTCTGATGGCTTCTGGAGCTGGAGACTCAACCCCCACCGCTGCCACCTCTCTCTCGGTGCCCCCTGCCTCCATCATGGAGAGGATTTCTGCGAGCAAAGGCCTCATCTCACCCATGATGGCTAGACTGGCTGCAGCTGCCCTCAAGCCCTCTGCCACCTTTGACCCAGGTGAGCAGGCTGGGCCCTGCCCAGTAAGCAAGCACACTTGGAAACTGGTAACTCCCAGTACTCAGACTGAAGAGCACAGGGCAGGCTGGGAAGAGTGTCCGCCCGGCCCACACACCTGCATCCCCCACTTAGCTCCTTCCCTCTGCTTGGTCTCTGTCTCCATCCTGTTGATTTGCCCTTTGGGGGTCCCTCATTTTGGCCATGTGCCCAGGGACTCGCTGCTTCTCCTTCTCATGTGGAGCTGGTCAGTAGTTCCTGTCACTGAGCACCTGGGTGGCCTAGCGGCACCAGTCAGCTTTGTCACCAATGAGTCCCTGAGCAGAATCCTCCAAGGCCACCTCTACTCTCCACGCGTCTCTAGCTGATACAGATCGAAACATGAGCCCAGGGAATGGGCGTTTGCACCCCACACCTGTATAGCATGACTCTTAGGCGTTCTCCCTCGTCCCCCTTTCTCTTTCTCCTCCCTCCATCCGTTTCCTTGGGAGTTTTCTTTCTCCTCTTTCCTGTTTTCCCTGCCTTCCTTCCTCGGAGGGTAACCAGTGCTCTTTGGGTTCCTGGAAAGAGTTAAGCTCACCCCGGATATGGCTCCTTTCAGTCCCTCAAAAACCACTGGTACTTGCCTAGTGTGCCTTGCTGGCTACTTGCTGAACTGGATGCTGAGGACGGAGGCAGACGCCCCACCCTGTGGAGCCTGCGGGACAGGGAGACGACCTAGCCATAGCCTCAGCAGCCTGGCTGCCCAGTCTTCATGCTCCACTCCCATCCAAAACCAGCTCAGAACCAGCCAAGACCAAGGGTCCCTTGCCCCCACGTGGGGCTCTGACCCCACTTCTTGGGGATGCTAGTTGGGGAACAGAGCTGGACTTTTTCTCTGGGGTCTAGGATAGGGGACCGAGGGAGATACTGTAGTGTGGACTCCCGGAGGCTAGAGTTTCTCTCAGTTCATGAGAGGTCATGGCCCTGCTTGGAACCTCTGTCTCCCAATCTTAGGGTGGTGGCTACACTCCTCCAGCCAGGGGCCTGCAGGTAGGGCCACAGAAGACGGCTACCAGACTGTCAAGTTACTTTTTTACCCTAGAAACACCTCGCCCCTCATCCCCCCCCCCAAAGAAAGGTCAGATAAAGGGGAGGGCGCTGTTTCCCTTCATCTTTAATAAAATGTCACTTGCATCTGCGGAGCAGCTCTTTGTAAGCTATAGTGCCTTGGGGCAAATTAATATTTCAGTCACTTGGGGATTTATGGGGAGCAAGGCTCACTGGACGCCGTCCTGTCAGCAACTTCCTTTGGCCCTGCCCCGTCAGCCTGCTGTGGCCTCTTCCCACCAAGCTTCCCCCTGGTACCCAGTCAGGCATCCAGGGCGGGCCTGCAGTCTCTACCCTGGACAGCTTGACAGACAGATGAGGTCGTATAGGTTGAACCTCCCTGATTGGCCCGTCAGCCTTGATAGCCCTGACACAGCAGATGCCCTCCTCAGGCATGCTCAGTGCAGACAGGGCCGTCACCTCGGCAACAGTGGGCAGGGACTTGAGTGGGGCCGCTCCCAGTCCAGATCTGCCACTTTCCCTCAGCATTAACAGAGTCTTTAATAAAAGCTTAAGCGGCAGCCCCACAAATCGACTGTGACAGTTAGTGGAGGAAATGAAGGGCCCCTGTCCCCGCCCAGGCCCCCTCCCCAGCCACGGCTCTCCTTCTCCAGGAGGCCCTAAGCCAGGACAACTTTGACATAATTTTGCAATAATTATCACTTGAAGAATTGCCACACAGGGGTACACGTGTCGCAAGTGATCTTGTCAGTGGGAAGAACTGCTGACCAGCAGCCAGTCCTCCTGTCCCCCACCCCCAACTATTCGCCCCCCTGCCCTTCCTTTGGGTGTGAAGGAGGGGGGAGAATACTAGACTCTGCCTGTGTGAAACCTGAGGAAACCTGAGACCCTCTGATCCCATCTTCCCTCCCCTCCCCTGCAGGAAGTGGGCAGCAGCCCACCCCCAACAAGTTCCCCCAGGCCCAGGTGAAGCAGGAGCCTGACAGTGCTGGCACCCCAGGTCCCCACGAGGCCTCCCAAGACCGAAGTCTAGACCTGACTGTGAAGGAGTCCAGGTGAGGCAAGGCCAGAGACGCTCCCTCAGAAGCTGGCCTGGGCCGCAGAGAGGTGGTCTGGGCCTCTTATTCTCAGCCATCCCTGGACACCAAGCTGAGCTCACCCTCCTGTCCAGGGTTCACAGCAGACAGTGGAAATCTCAGAGCTCTGGGCTGGCTGACTGGGAGGGAAGGGCCTCTGGGCCTGGCCCATGGATGTCTGAGTTGAAGCCCCTTGGTTTGTGTGTTCTAGTAATGAATCAAATGGCCACGCAGTCTCAGCAAATTCATCTCTTTTATCCTCGCTTATGAATAAGGTAAGGACCATCCATCACACGCCTCCCGTTCCCCCACCCAGAGAAATTAAAGCCGTGCTGGGGGGTTGGGGGGATGTGTTTGTTTTTTAATGTTTTCCCTCTAATAAGATGAGTTTGTACCATTTAAATTTTGAGGCCATTTTTCATCGAATATAATTTCAGAGCCACTGCTTACAAATTAATTTAATGAACTGGCTGAAGAAATATATTTCAGCCTCTGACACCCTTTTCCCCCCTTCAAATAGAGGGATCCAAAAGCTTTTCCAGAACCCTCTAACTTCTCTGGCCCTCAGTTATTAATGTTATTTATTTATTTTATATATTTTTTGTTTGTTTAAAAAGGGGTGTGGGAGGGGAAGACCAAAGAGGGAGCAAACCATCAATTTCCACTTTTCGGCTTGAGTAATGGTCTCGGACGCCTTCCGGAGAGGTCGCCCCAGAACATTTATTTTAAATAATGCAGGGTCTTTGTAAATTATACATCATCTCAAATATATTTTCCCCTTCACATGATAAATTTGACTGCAGCAAGATTAATTTGGTTACTGTACACAAGTGACTGGGTTGAAGAGGGTGCTGAGTCTGGGCCGGACCTCGTGCGGTGGGTGGGTTCCAGCTGGGTACCGTCAGTGCCCCAGCTCCAGATGCTGATGCCCTGCCTTGCTGCCTGCCCTTTCCAGGTTGCTCTCTTGCTGTCCTTTGCCCTCCTTTGGTCACTGCCCCCGGCTCCCTCACATTCCACGTTAGCAGCAACAGTGAACCTGCTTCCTCTTACCCTGTGAAAATGTCTTATCCTTCTCTGTGTGGTTTTTATCCTCAAGAAATTCACAGGGGTCCCCCCCCCACACACACACACATCTGGTAGGAGAATAACCAGGGAGTGTCAAAGTCTCAGGAAAGATGGGCTGCAGTGTGCACCCAGAGCAGAGGCCTCAGCTTGAACGATGGCACCAGCTGCCGGCCAGTCCTTTACCTGAGGCCCTGCCTCCAGGGGACCAGAGCCACAGTCTTTCAGATGGGCCTCCTCTCTAGCCAAGGCCAAAGAGGTGTGTGTTTTTCTGCAAGGCAGGGCTCAAAGACATCGTCTGTCCTGGGGTTCCCCAGCTCTAAGCTCACCTCTCCTTGTAGATGTCTCAGACCAACGCCAGCCTCGGAAACTTGCTGAACATCAAGACAGAAGTGGAGGGGAGCCCCGCCGGGGAGTCCTCGCCTTTCTTGGGCAAGGCCGTGAAAGCACTAGTTCAAGAGAAGCTATCAGAGCCCTGGAAGGTGTATCTCCGAAGGTGAGGGCTCTACAGAGAATGGGGGAAAGGGGAGGGACTGAGGGTCTTGCTCTCATCCACCCTGATGGCCAAGGCTCCACCTCTGACTGAGATTCTCTAACTGCTGAGCTCTTCTGACCAGGTTTGGTACCAAGGACTTCTGTGATGCCCAGTGTGACTTCCTCCACAAGGCACATTTCCACTGTGTGGTGGAGGAGTGTGGTGCGCTTTTCAGTACCTTGGACGGAGCCATCAAACATGCAAAGTGAGTGAGGGTCTTGGGGGAGGGGAGGGGCAGAAGGAGGGGAGGAGGAGGAGAGAGTCATTCTTAAAACCACCCTATCTATGCCCTGCCCTGGACCTGATGGGGATGGAGGTAGCACCGGCCTCTAGCCACCCTCTGAGCAATATCTCAGTGCAGTTGTCGCCAGGCCACAGACCTGAGTTCTTCATAGGTGCTACCTAAGAAAGGGGGCAGGCTTCCCTCCTACACCCTGAGCCCTGGAGCACCAGCTGCTACCCGCCAGACCTAGTGGGGCTAGCTACCCTGCATAGGCCCCTGAAGAGTGTTTAGAAAGGCCAGAGCCTAGCTGGGAAGACTTGGCTTGAACCAGGGCAGGGGCCCTGGATGCAGGCCTCTCTAGCAACATGTGACACCTTTACATTTCCTTTGACCTAATGTATTGCAGTGTCTTCATGATTTCCATAGAGCTAAAAGGCAGTGCTGACCAGCAGTGTCTGTGCCAGCAGTGCCTGTGCCAGCAGTGCCGACCATCTGTGCCTGTGCTAGCAGTGCCGACCAGCAGTGCCTGTGCTAGCACTCAGCACTTCTCTAGGTCCATATCTTCCCCAGCTGCTGTACCAGAGCCTACCAGACACTTAGTGTGCTCCTCCCTGTGAATCTCAGAGCACCCTCTTGAAGGGAAGGGCCTAAAGAGACAGGCCTACTCTCTCATACACAGCCCAGGTGTAGGGAGGAGCTCAGGGCACAAGTCATCTGTAGATGATGGAGTTAGAGTCTAGCCCAGATTCAGAATGCTAGTGGGACCTACGATCAGTTCTCAAGTCCCTCTGCTCAGGTAGGGTCATGGGAGACCTCCAGAGTCCACGCTAGGAATGCTAAGCTCCATTGTAATAGGGTCACATGAAGTGCCAAGCAGGCATAGACCCCCAGGGAAGGGCTGACCTGGCAGTGGGTCCTATTGATTGATGTCCTGAGACACCCTCTTCTGCCTCCCATAGCTTCCACTTCCGGACGGAGGGAGGAACAGCAAAGGGAACCACAGAGGTTTCCTTCCCAACCTGTGCTGCCGAGACCAAACCTCCCTTGGCACCATCGTCCCCGCCAGCACCTCCTGGCACCATGGTCCCTGGATCTTCTCTGGAGGGGCCTGCTCCCAGCCCAGTCTCCGTGCCCTCCACCCCCACCCTGCTCGCCTGGAAGCAGCTGGCTTCCACCATACCCCAGATGCCTCAGATTCCCTCGTCAGTGCCTCACCTGCCCACTTCACCCCTGGCGACGACGTCTCTAGAGAGCGCCAAGCCTCAGGTCAAACCCGGGTTCCTTCAGTTCCAGGACAAGTGAGTCCCTCCATGAGCTGGCACCTGTCCCTGTGTCTTGGGGAGTGGGTGTGGCCAGGCCAGCAAGGAGGCTCTGCTCCTCGCTCACCCTGCCTCTGGGACTTAGCTTTCCAGCTGTACACTTGTACTGAGCAGCCAGTAAGTGGGAGCTGAGAGTGCAAGCGGCCTTATCCTCAGTGATCCGTTGGGATCCTACAAGGACTGGCTGGGGTGAGCTAGATATGGGGGTTCCTCAGGAAACTTCCTGGTCCTACAAGAAGTCTATGTCCCCTTGGGGCCACCAGCTTGCTGGCCAACTGTGTGGTGCACACCCAGGCTGAGTTAACAGGGCAGGGAAGGCATGGGTGGGAGCAGGGCCTAGGCCCCTCAAGGTCCACACAGTGGTCAGGGGTGGAAGGAACCTTCTTCACTTAATGGTGGTGGCTTCTTGCGGCGAGAACGGTGACTTTGTATCATAAAGTGTGTGGCTTCCTGTTCTCAATAAAAAGTAATAAATTGGATTATTTATACCACCTGAGTAACAGCTGTCCTCCCTCTCTGAGAACCTGGGGCTGGGCCCACGCACGGAAGGGTACAGGACTCTTTGTCTCTCCCCCATTTCCCATACTCTCTCCCTTCCCTGATGTGGTAGCCTCCTTAGCTTCCTGAGCCTGGCCAGAGCTCCCACCACGGTCCATTCTCTGGAGACCACATCTCTCCATAGCCTGGGGGCTCCGAGCCACGGCTGCAGCTCCCAGGCACTTAATCCTCATAGACACTTGTGGGTGCCCCAGCTCTTCCCCACTCATCAGCACCTCCACCGGCCCCTATCACTCTCCAGGCCCCTAGGTTCTCTGGGTAGGCAGGCACTGTAGGCCTCAGTTGACCCTGGGATGTCCCAGCAGCTGTGAGCCCTAGCAGGATTTGACACCAGGCACATGTTACCACTAGCTCGAACCCCACAGGAGTGGCACTTCCTGGTAGGGCCGCCCACCCATCTGCAGTCTGTCAGTCAGCCTCATCCACACAATGCCATGTCTTGCCAGCCAAGACCTTGCGGGCACCCAGCCAGGAATGGCAGCACTATCCATTAGTTTTATGCCCATGAAGTTATTGCAGTCCTCTTATCTCTAATCCTGGGGTGTGGCCCTGGAAACTACGTGTCCCAGCATGCACTGCTCTGAGCACCCTGTCTTTGGCAATCCCTATCTACCAGACAAGAGTTCCCAAAAGGAGACAGGGATGCATGCTGGGATCTGTAGTCTCTAGCTGAATGTTCCTGTGGTGCAGAAGGGTGACCTCCTTGTTCCCCTTCATTACACTCTGGGTGACTGAGAAGGGAACCCTAACACAAACCAAGAGAGGACATTAGCGGGAGAGCTTGGGATGCCAATGACCTTCTGGGCTATGGTTTCCTTCTAGCGATCCATGCCTGGCGACAGACTGCAAATACTCCAGCAAGTTCCACTTCCACTGTCTCTTCGGGAACTGCAAGTACGTCTGCAAGACCTCGGGCAAGGCCGAGTCCCACTGCTTGGACCACATCAATCCCAGCAACAGCCTGGTGAACGTGCGAGACCAGTTTGCTTACTATTCTCTGCAGTGCCTGTGTCCCAACCAGGTCAGTGAGATGGGGTGGGGGAGGCCCAAGGCCCAGGGCAAGCTTCTCCTGGCAGAGACTCCACTTTTCACACCGTTTTTAAGTTGGCCTGCACTAGACACTGGAAAGGACACCCACTTTCTGTCCCCTCAGCCCCTAGAGGCCCCTGGGCAGGGGTCCAGACTGATGCTCAGTTGGTGATTGTCATTGCAGGCCTAACTCCCAGTGGTGACTAAATGCTGTCTCAGCCATTGTGTGTTTGACATCATTCCTACCCATCCTGGAAATAGCTATGCCCCCTTTCCCTAGAGGCCTAGAATTTCAAAATAGGCTCGTTGGATAAAGAAATAGAACAGTCCATGCCTGGTAGAAAGGACAGATCAGGTTCTATTCAAAGGCCTGGTCTCCAAGATTGGTAGGCTGCCTCAGTAGTCACAAGTAAGGTCTAAGTGTGCAGAGAAGACTGTTAGGATAGATTAGTGATGTCTGTCTAGGCTAGGAGTGCTGGGGTAGATTAGTGATGTCTGCCCAGGTCTGGTCATACAAGGATGAACTTGCAAACAGATTAGTGATGTCTGCTCTGGGTGTGGCATTAGCAAAGAGGTACAAGATATTTTAATGAAGTGATGAAGCAGACATACTGCTTTACGCAATTGTGTTTTCTAACTCTGAGCATGAAGAACAGAGGTGCAGAGAACCTTCCGTGGCTCAGAGACAAGCAGGAGCTCACAGATGTTCCTGCCTGTCCTGACGTATATACGCCTTGCCTCCCTGCAGCACTGTGAGTTCCGGATGCGCGGGCACTACCACTGCCTCCGGACAGGCTGCTACTTTGTCACCAACATCACCACCAAACTTCCGTGGCATATAAAGAAGCATGAGAAGGCTGAGCGACGGGCAGCCAACGGGTTCAAATACTTCACCAAGCGCGAGGAGTGTGGAAGGCTAGGTACTGAGGTGGAGGGTGGGCAGGGACTTCCAGTAGGTTGTACCTCAGCTCTGAGGTCCTGATGGCCTGGGCCACCTTTCCTGCTGCCACCACCCCAGCCCCATAATCTGTGAAAGATATCACAGATGTCATATGCCAAGTGTTGTCCGACAGGTTGTAAAGCATCAGAGCCCAGACATCCCAGAAAGACAGTGAGGGTGGCCCCAGACATCATTCACACCCAAAGATAACACCTGGGAGCGCACCCTGGCATCCCCGGCTTGGCTCTTCTTGCTTCCCTGAGTGGACAGATAAGACTTGGATGTCCTGTGAGCTCTTTAGTTTGAGGGGTTTGTCCAAAACGAGCTGTTTGTTCATTTCAGCTATTTATTTGCTTCTTAAAGCATTTAGCTTATGCTAACAATTAAGCTTAGTGCTGGAAACCTGTAGTCAAGTTCATTATGGGCTCTGCTGAAGTACATGGTGAACAGTGGACACGGAGGCTGTGGGTGCTTCTGAGCTTGGCAGCAGGTGTCTTCCGATGCCTCTCTGATGCTTTCCTGCTCTGGCCCAAGGCACTGGGGGTACCCGTAGGGAAGAGCCTCAGGCCCACAGGTAGAGGGCAGAGCCTACCCTTTAGCCTCAGGATGGGGCAAATGTCTATAGACCTGCAGATGTGGGGCAGGGCTTTCCTAGGAAAAGACGGGAAGCTGGTCGATACATGTAGTTTCTACTGGCCAGGCTTCTTCTGGTCCTGAGGTCATAGCAGGGGCTTAGGGAATTCATGGCGGCTGCTGCCAGCTGCATTCTGGGCAATTGGTAGATGGCAGGTGAGACACTCCAAGTCTGCCAGAAGAAAAAGAAAACAAACCTTTCCTTCAAGTATAGTTCAGAAAGGATCCATGGCCCGAAGAGGGCTAGTAACCATAGCAACAGATGTCCACACCTGGTGGCCTCTGCTGTACCAGGCTCGGCTTACAGCTGTCAGGGGATTCTGGAGTTGTTCCTGTTTACTCAACTTTTGGTGGTTTTGGTAGTAGCTGGTGCCAAACAAAGCTGGAAGATGACATAAGACACCTGGCCTGCCCGGTACCATGGCAATGGGCAGGCCCTCGCCTGCCCTTAGCTGATGCCCTTTAGATCCTACCTGCTCTGTTTGTTCTCAGCCTAGAGCAAAGCAGAAGCAGGGGGGCGGAGGCCAGATGACCAGCAATCTAAACAAGATAGCGTGCTGAGAAGTCCTTTCCTGAAGGTCCCTTGGCTTTGGAGCTATGGCTTCTCAGTAAAGAGTGTATAGAACTAGGCCCCTATACAAGCCAGAGGGGAGCCCAAGGATTAGACAGCCAGGCAGACTTGGGCTTCCTGGAATGAGATGGTTACAGGTATTCCCCCAAATGCCACCTGCCTAGGAAGCACGCTGCCTCTGTGCCCAGCACACTACCTGGGGAGGCTCACGGCTGCTGTACTGATATCCACAGGCTGCAAGTACAACCAGGTGAATAGTCACTTCCACTGCATCCGGGAAGGTTGCCAGTTCTCCTTTCTCCTCAAGCACCAGATGACCTCGCATGCCCGGAAGCACATGCGGAGGATGCTGGGGAAGAACTTTGACCGAGTGCCCCCATCCCAGGTGAGAGCCGAGGCCGAGTGGCTCAACTGTCCTTCCGCTTAGGTGCAGGACCCCATGCTACCCATAATGCCCAAGGAACCCATGGGCTACTACCTTAGGGCCCCTCTCCTTTCTTCCAGGGACCCCCGAGTTTATTGGATGCCGAGACAGACGAGGGCATGGACTATACAGGCTGTAGCCCTGGCGCGGTGTCCTCAGAGTCTTCCACCATGGATCGCAGCTGCTCCAGCACCCCTGTGGGCAATGAGAGCACAGCAGCAGGTGAGTGTCCCAGGCCCAGCCGAGTTGCTCTTGGGACACAGGTTGACAGTCAAGCGGCCTCCAAGGAGGCCAAGATGGAATGCAGCAGACAAGCTTGTACAACATTGGGCATTGGGGCCTCCTCTGGCCATTCTGCCCACCTCCCCGCTGTCCTCCTCCAGATCACTTCCGTTTCCCCAGAGAGGGACCGGGGCTTGTCCCTTCAGCCCCAGAGAAAGCAGCATAGACCAGCCTCCATCCAGAAGCCAGATCCCCCCCACCCCCCACCCCCGCCCAAGAGGCCCCACCTCCCTCCCTGTCCTCAAGGCCCTCCTTGGGCACCTGGTGCCCATCATGACCTCTGTGCACACTGCACCAACCAGCCTCTCTCCTTCCCCTCCTCTTCCTTGCCGCACCTCTGCCCATCTGACTGCATATTTCCATACTGCTCTTGCCATTGGGTTTCTCATTTGGGTTTTTTGTTTGTTTGTTCGTTCGTTCGTCTTTGTTTTGTTTTTCTCTGCTTTTCTCCATCCTCTCCAGGCTGCCCGGTTCCTCCTCCTCCTCCTCTTCCTCCTCCTGCTGCGGCTGGTGATGAGGCTGCTCGTGGGGCTGCACCGCCCACCCTGACTCCATCTTTCCCACCGGCTGTGCTTCGGCCGCCCCTCCCTCCCCTCCCATGCCTCTTCTCCCCTTCCTGTCTGTCACACTCTCTGCTCAGTGCCACTCTGGGAGCCAGCCGGGGCCTGGCCCACCCCATCAGCAGCCCGCCCAGCTTCCCGCCCATCACTGCCACTCCAACTCCAGTAAAAAGTGACGCCCCCCTAGTTCAGGATGCTGCAGGTAACTCAAACATGCCTTCTTTGCCAGTGTCTGACACCCCAACTGAGCCTCAAGGCTATGATTCAGGACTGGATCCTTTTCCATGGCCAGCAGAGCTAAGGGCAGGACCAGCCCACACCCCTAACAGCCAGATCATCACTGCCAGGGTTCTGCCAGGTGACCCGTGAGATCCTTGGCACCGTGAGGGCAGAGCCTGTGCTAGTCTTAGTTTACTTCAGAGCTGCCAAGGTTTGGAAGTTTCTAATACTGGTTGGAGCCTCCTTCCTTTTCTGAAGCTAGACAGGGAGAAGAAACCTACAGCGCCTCTCAGCTCACCCAGCACTCAGTGGCAGATAGATAGCCCTTGCTGTCCCAGCCCCTTGTCCAGTGGCCTTGTAGGAATAGTGTACGTGCCCTTTTCTTTGGGTAGACATCACCTCAGGTTTCCGTCCATTCCTGTTTCATGTTCTGACTGAGCCTAGGTGCTGTAAGATCCCCAGAGCTGATGGACCTGAGCAGGGCAAAATGAATTCAGCCCACTGAGAGCTCTCTTGCCAGCATACTCAGGCAGAGCCCCATGACTCAAGCTGCTCTGTCCCTCACGATTTCCAGACCCAAGCTGCTCCCTTGCCCCCTGCCTGGATGCCCCTATGCTGCCCCAGCTCTTGATTTCTCATCTGTCGAAAGTGGGTGATTGCCCCCCAATGTACTATTGCAGAAGTTTGAAGGCAGAGTGGTAGGTAGCCAGGCATCCTGGGAAGGCTCAGGGAGGAAGATGATTCCATCTACCCTGGACAAGGCCTGGCCTGGGGTCTTTTGGGCCCAGGGAATATATGACTGAATGCTAGGGCTGAATGCCTGTCCCCAGCGCCTGTGCAGCTAGCAGGATACCACCACAGGTGTGTTCAGGTGCTTCCCAGGAAGGCATAGAGAAGACTGTGGCCACAGTCTTTTGAGAATCAGGGTGGGACCAGGGTGGCTGTCAGAGAGCCCGTATCTTTGCTGGACTCCAGGGTTTAGGCCTCGGAAAGGCTCCCAACAGGAGGGCAGCAGAGCCTTCTTGGTATTTCCATGGGGTCCCTCAGCCCAGGTAGAGAACTCTAAAACCTTAAAGAAACTTTTGGTATCCAGAAGATGCTTCTAGGGGCAAAGAGTTAGAGCCCCACATGGCCCTAGGGCACTCAGCATCTCTGCTTCCAGGAGGCAGTTCCCCCTGCACAGACAAGTAGGCAGCCGGAGACTGGTTAGCTGGCAGGAAGGGAGCCGGCCTGTCCCTCATTAGAGGCAGGCATGTGATGGCGTCCTGGCCTGGGTCCAACTTGGGTAATTACACTCCACCGACCTAGATTCCCAGCTTTCCCTTCAGCTTCAATTATCGCTGGGATGTGTCCTCACTTCCCACCCAAACTGGCCAGGAAGCAGCCACCACATCCCGGCAGAGCTGCCACCCGGGATGCCTGTGTGGTCATCCTGTAGACCTAGAAGACAGGGGAAGCCTAGGACTCCCTGCTGTTCCCAAGGGGGCCATGGGAGAGGCTCCCAGCCAGGGGGAAGCCAGGGTGTTGTTTCTAAGCGGTGTCTGCTGGCCACCATGCCAGGATCAGGAGCCCTGTGTGGGTGTGACCCTGGGAATGGTGCCCACGTGGGTACTGCTGCCAAAAGGGCACCCCTTCCACGCTGACCTCTCTTCGCTACTCCCTAGGGAACACCATCTCCATGCCGACCGCCTCGGGGGCCAAAAAGCGCTTTTGGATCATCGAGGACATGTCTCCCTTTGGCAAGCGAAGGAAGACAGCCTCGTCTAGGAAGATGCTGGACGAGGGCATGATGCTGGAGGGTTTCCGGCGCTTTGACCTCTACGAGGACTGCAAGGATACAGCCTGCCAGTTCTCACTCAAGGTCACCCACTACCACTGCACGCGGGAGAACTGCGGCTACAAGTTCTGTGGGCGCACGCACATGTACAAGCACGCCCAGCACCACGACCGCGTGGACAACCTGGTGCTGGACGACTTCAAGCGCTTCAAGGCCTCGCTCAGCTGCCACTTCGCCGACTGCCCATTCTCGGGCACCAGCACGCACTTCCACTGCCTGCGCTGCCGCTTCCGCTGCACAGACAGCACCAAGGTCACTGCGCACCGCAAGCACCACGGCAAGCAGGACGTGATCAGCGCCGCTGGCTTCTGCCAGTTCAGCTCGAGCGCGGACTGCGCCGTGCCCGACTGCAAGTACAAGCTCAAGTGCTCGCACTTCCACTGCACCTACCCGGGTTGCCGCCACACAGTGGTGGGCATGTCGCAGATGGACTCGCACAAGCGCAAGCACGAAAAGCAGGAGCGAGGGGAGCCCCCCGCAGCCTCTCCGGGTGCGCCCGTCAGCCTGGACGGCTCGCTCACGCTGGCCGCCGAGCAGGGCTCGCTGCTCTTCCTGCAGACAGCGGCCGCGGGTCTAGGCCTGCTCGGGGACACGGGGGACCCCGGCCCACCTGTCACAGCCCCCGGGACTCGAGACGGCCCTGCTGCGCCCGCCCCCGCTGCCGCCGGCGCCACCACCACCACCACCACCACTACCACAGCCACGGCTGGGGAGTCCTCCCAAGAGGACGATGAGGAGGAGCTGGAGATGCCAGAGGAGGAGGCCGAGGACGACGACGAGGATGACGATGAAGAGGACGACGAGGACGACGAGGAGGAGGAGGACGACGACGACGACGAGGACCTGCGCACCGACTCGGAGGAGTCGCTGCCCGAGGCTGCGGGCGAGGCGGGCGCGCGGACCCCGCTGGCGGCCCTGGGTGGCCCCGGCTCCGCGCCCACCGCCGCATCACCCTAGCCGCCGCGCCACCTCAGCCCCCTCTAGAACTGCTCTGTATGTGAACCCCTGTGTACAGACCCCGCTGGGCCGCCCCAGGGAGTGAGGCGCCCTGGCCCCGCCGGTGCTTCCGGACCCCGAGTCCGTCTCAGGGCAGAGGCGGGGACCCCTCTGGTGCTCCGGGCCGCCCGCGCCCTCCCCGCCCGCCCGAGCGGGTGTTCAGGGAATAGCAGGTGCTGTGTCGGGGTGGCAGCGCTGACCTGCGCTCCTCTCGGTACCCACACGCGAGGTCCTTGTTTGCTCAGGGGCTCTCCGCGGGGGTCACCGGGGTTGTGGGGGCGGCAGGCTCCTGTAGCATCTGGTTGGGCCCCCCCTAATGCAGCTAAGACCTCCCCCTGACTCGGGGGAGGGCAGGCCGAAGACGGTCAGCATCAGCACGGGGGACACTACAGGGACATGGAGGGAATCTCATGGAATCAGCAGCGAGCCTGGCATCCCCGCCCCCAAGCTGTGGTCCGGGTCTGGTGACACTCAGACCCACCCTCCATCGAATCAGGCTGTGGCCCAAAGCAGGCACAGCTGGTGGGGGCCTGGAGGCGAGGGTCTCAGCCACTCTGGTCCAGACAGGAAGGATGCAACTGGTTTTGGCTTTAATTATCAAAATGGGAAAAAACCAAACCAAGAAAGTTGTACAGTATTTTTCCTGTAAAGGTTATTATTCTACAAAGAACAAAAAGAGATAGGGGGAAAAAGCAGGTGAGTGAGGGGGAGCCTCGCCTCGCCTCCCCTCGCCTCGAGACCAGCCCTGGGATTTGGGACCCTTGTGCAGTTGCTCCTGTGGGATTGTTTTGCGTTTATTTTTGAGGCCTCAGTTTGAGGTTTTGTCCTCACACTAGCACTGATGGGGGCTGCGTGATTCCAACTTTTAACTTGAATTTTGTAGACAAGGAAAAAAAAAACGACTATTCTCTTGATACAAGTTTGTAGCTAATTTAACATTTGAGGGTTTTTCTGTCGGTTATGCGTGTGGCTTTATAGAGCTTTTTTTTTTCTCTCTTGTTTCAGTTTTGTTTTATTTTATTTGGGATGCTTTTGTGCAGGTGCAGCCCACCCAGATTTGGTTCCTTTTCCAAAATGCCCCTTTCCTGGAGGTAATGAGGCCACTTAGGCTGCGCAGGGCTCACCTGCAGGCACTTCCTTGGCCAGAGGCTGCTCCAGACTCTGGTAGGGGCAGGCTACCTGAGGCCGGGCTTGTGGGGTAAACCTGTGCACTCCGGGTTCTGGCTAGTGCCAGGCTGGAAGAAAACATGCCAATCCGGCAAGTGATGGAAGGGCTGGAGTTGCCATCAGGAAGCCCCTCCCACAGGTCTTCAAAGGGGGCCTGCCCAAATGGGGCAGTGGTTTTCTTTATCAGTCTCTGAGGGTGTGTATGTGTGTGTGAGCGTGTGTCTGTGTGTGTGTCCCCTCTTGGCTGCCCACAGCCAGAAAGCCAGGACCATCTGAACTGGAGAGGGAGCAGGGAGGGTACAGCGGAGAGATAAGAGTACCCAACAGGAACCGGCCTGCCAGAGCCTCCATGCTGCTGCTGAGAGTTCGCCCAGATTCTGACCTACCACAGGACTCTGCCTCTGTGGAAGGAGTTTTGTAAAGGAAAAGAAAAAACAAAAACAAAACAAAACAAAATAAAAAACATTTTTCAATGTAGCAAAATCAAATAAAAAATTAAAAAAGGAAAAAAAAAAACGCCGCGGAGAGTGCGAAGTCTAGCCTTTCGTAAGCCTCATATTGCACATTAGGACTATAAGCCATTGCTAGCTCATCTTGAATTTTAATGTGTAATTTTTGTTTTATTTTCTTTCTGTGAGGAAAACGATGCCTGATCCACCAATGCTCTTTTTAATGTTTTATAACTATGTATGTGTATATATATAAATATAAAAGTAATATGTATGCACATATGTGTGTATATATCTATATGTATATACATATATAGATATATAGAGATATATAGAGGTTTTGAGACAAAAAGAAAAAATGCAGACCATGAAACCGAACTGAACAGCGCGTGCTCTGATTACTTGAATCTGGTATCCTCGGCACCTGGTTATTAAGAACTGTGTATTTTTCCACTTGAATTTAGTGCTATTAGAAATTTAATATATGTGTTTTATTTATTTGATTTTTTTTTTTGCATGACTGATGCAAGGTTTGACATTTTCACTCAATAAAAACTGGAAAAAAAGTCTTATCACGTTATCTTTTATTTTTAATTATCCCCAAGATGATGGCCATGACCCAATGTGTGGGGTAGCCCAAGCCAGGGTCTGAATGCCAGCCCAGGGAGAGGAGGGGAGATTTAGCCACTTTGAGGCCCAAAAGGGCAGGGGTGCTAGGATAGACCAGTTTTGCCTTTTGGCATAAGGCCAGGTTCTCCCACTATTTGCTAGAGAGCAATGATAGGGCTCAGGCCTTCTCCCCTCAACCTGAACCCTACTTGAGCCTCTGGAACCACTCCTGGAAAGGGCCATCTGGCAGTGAAGCCTCAAGCCTCCCAGGCCCCACACTCTGGCCAGCCCTCCTGTGTATTCTCTGGGGCTACAGGACTGCCACTTGGCAAGGGAATCCCTCAGCTCCTTCCTTCTTCCTGCAGGGGCCTGCCCAGTCTGGGAACAGTACATACCCGGATCCCATCCGGATGCTGGCGAGGCTCCTGCTTGGAGCACATGGTGGCAGAGCCAGAGGAAGTGTCATGGGTCTGCAGCCTTCCCACCAAGGCCTAACTGCTGGCCTTGGTAGCACTAGGGCTGAGGACACCTTTGGAAGCTCAAACTTCTGCCAGTTTGGATGGAAATGCAGGTGCCACGCAGCTCCCAGAGTTCATGTGGCCTCTATTTACCCCAACACTGACTCTTGGCCTCATCCACATTGTGCCAGCCCCACTGAGCTGGTCTCCAAGTGGCCAGAGCTGCCCAAGGATACCGGGAAGAGAATCTAGAGCCCGCCATGGTCTCCCCTACTGAGCACCGTCACACTGACTGTCACACTCCTGTCACTTTCTCATAAAGCTGGGTCCTGGTGGTACACTGATGCCCCTCGCTGAGTGATGCCCCTCACCGAACCTGGCGCACACTCAAGCTCCAGCCAGTGTGGGTACAAGGACCAGAGCGTGCACAGCCTCACCCGCTGACGCTAGGCTGGGTGTGCTTCCCACCAGAGAGGCTCTCCTCCAGCCCAGCTCAGAGCACCCTTCCCTCTCCGCTTCGCTCCTGGAACTCAGCCCACAGACTATTTACATAAATATGTTTCTAACAGACATGAAAATAGAGACTTTTTTTTTGGTCTTATTAAAATGTTCAAGTTGGAACTCGCCTGTTGTTTGTGGATATCTTGATTCTGTTAAATAAAACAGTGACTAATTTATGGGATAAAACACAAGTTCAACACAGTAAAGCCTTTAGTGGAGCTTCGAAGGCCCCGGTGGGCTGTGTGGCCTCCCGTGGGGCCTGAAGGGAGGCAGGGAGCCAAGTCCCAAGCTCAGCTGGTGATAGGCTGGTGGGTGGCATGGCCACGGGACTCCCTCTGGGTACAGCACAGTAGTCATCAGGGCGGGACTTGAGGAGTGGAGGCAGTTTTGGGGGTAGACTCATGGGACCCAAGGGAGGGGCACTTAGGTAGTTCACTAATCTTGATGGACTTCCCAAAATACCCCCTCATCTCCTGTCCCTAAGCTTTCTGGGCCTGGCTAGACCTTGGCAGACCCACACCTAGGGAATGGTGGAGCCAGCTTCCTAGCAACCTTAAGGCAGTGTCCAGGGAAAGGCACTAGGTATCCCTCCAGAGAATGGGTTGCTGCCCCCGAAGGGCCAAGAAGGGCACACGCCCTTGCTTGGTACATGAGCCCACTTAGATGGTGTTCCAGCCCTGCCCCTGGAGCTAGCTGCTGTGAGTGGCACTCCACCCCAAGGCCCGGGCCCCATGGTGTTCCCCGTGGCCTGCTGGACTTTGGTACAAAACGCTGGGTTTTAACTAGCTGTGGTGGCGTGACATTTTGACACCCAAACTGGGGCAAATTCAAGAGTTTTGTAGCATCAAGGAATGGGCTGGAAACAGCTGTGCAGGCTGGCAGCTGATCTCAGCGGCCAGTCTCTCTCCCAGACAGCACTGGCCAGGGTGCTCCAGTAATGGGGCCAGCTGCAGGAGCAGACCCTGCCCCCAGCTCAGGATGGTGGTGGGGGATACACAGTACTAAGACAGTGACCTCCCTGGGCAGAATATCCAGTCTACTGGGCAACACAGGTGTCCATTCACTGTGGCTTTGGCCTAGAGCCAGGACACAGGGATGAACATTCTGCTACCTAAGAATAGGCCAGGTCTTCAAGAAGCAAGACCCCCAGAATGCTGGAATCTGAAGACACTGCAGAAGTGAAGGGGGCACCTATGCCATCCTTTCTGGCAAATGCTGTCCCAACCTGGGAGTAAGCTGGCAGAAAGGGACTTCCAAGGGGTGGAGGGCAGTTGCTTGGCCTCTGTGGGATCACATCACTAAAGAGAGACCCTACTTCCCCACCAAGGAACCTTACACAACCTTGCCTGCCTCAAAACTTGCAGCCTTTGGCTTTGCCTGAGCCTTTAGAGGCCAAGTGCTGCACTCTGAATCTATACAGGTCCCATGCAAAGTGCCCTAGAGAGGATGCCAGAGTCAGGGTGATAGGCTAGCCAGACATCAAGCTGCAGACTCCTCCCACCCCCCCAAGTTCCCATAGCTTTGGTTAGGGTCTAAGGAGTCTGGAGGGATGGCTTAGCTGTTAAAGCATCTTCTCTGAGAGTACAAAGACTCGAGTTTGATCACTAGAACCCATGTACCAATGCTGGGCATGGTGGGCATGGTGGCACACACCCGGACCTAGTGCTAGGGAGGCAGAAACTGGTGATGGCTAAGGCTCGTGGCCAGCCTGTCAAGCCTGCCGATGAGCTGCAGGCCAAGGAAAGATGTCTCAAAGGAGGTGGACGATGATCCTGGGGATGACAGCAGAGGCTGTCTTCGGCCTTCGTGTGCACATTCATGGGTGTGCACACACATAAAACCCAAAGCAGTTTAACCAGAAGCAGATCACAGTCCACCAAGCCATGGCAAGGGCAACAGTCCCATGCCAGTATGCCAGTGTGCCACTGCAGTGGGGTGGCACACCAGTGTGTTATTATGAATTTCCTGCTTAACTTTTCAACATATGGTGGGCTCATTGGCTGTACCATAAGTCACAAAGCCACAGCCTCCACTGCTCTGCTTATGTGGGTTTTCTTTATCCTTTAAGGATCTCTCTGGAGCTGGCTCAAACAGTCCTCGCTGCTGCGGCCCCTCAGGCAGCTGGGACTGGAGGCACATGCTACTGGACTTGACATCCCTAGCCCTACAAAGTCTGTCCGGGTCTCACCACGCAGCCAAGGAAGGCTCTAGGGACCTTCTTATAAGCTGCAGTAACCCCATCCTCTTACGGGAGGACACCGACTTTAAAGCCTTCAAAGAAAGTGAACTATGAAGATTTGGTCATCAATCGGGTAAAGTCACCCCAAGATGTAGGCTGAGTTCTCAAATGTGTTTTGAAGAAGAGTCTTGGTGTTATGATCTGAGGGCTGAGCTGTGCAGGCAGGGCTATGGAAACAGCCCGCCCCCAGGGCCATATGTAATGTGTGCAATAGTACAGACATGTAAGGATCCTGAGGTATCCGCTAAGATCCCCCCCTTAGCCACTTGGCCTTGGGTCTGGATTAGAAAAACCTCCCTGGTGCCTCCAACTGGAGCCTGGGACCTTCTCCTTTGGTGTCCCACAGTAGTGTTTAGACCAAGATCAAGCAGCCCTGAACTCAGAATGCTCCTGAGGGTTGACTATAGTCTGTCTCTTCCTTCCCTGGGCTCCGAGGCAGTGGCATGACAGTCCCCAGAGGAGAGGCCTATCCAAGATACCTGAGAGCCAGTGTCTTCTCGAGCTTGGTTGGGTCCCAGAGTAAGTAGAGGGTATAAGGGCCCCAAAGGAGAGCCACAGACCATTGGGCAAGTCAGTCAGCACCAGGAGGGTTGCACTGTATACAAGAGCGAGTGAGTGAGACACACCACTGGAAGAACCACAGCTCAGTCACCTGGGTAGACGGTCCCTCTCTTCCCTCCCAAGTCACAAGCTTTCCCTAAATATGTGTACATACGCACACAGACAATAGAGAAGCCCAACACTTGGGATACAAACTTCGTAGTCCCTGGGCAAGCCCTTTCCCTGCCAACAGTCCCTGGGAAGCCTGAAGCTGGCCCACACAATCTCCAGATGCCCTCCCACCCCCACGCTTCCTCTTTGGATGGCATTCCCTAACCTGCCCTTTCTGTCCTGCCCAAGGTAGTCCCAATGAGTCACCAGGCTCTGGGGGGAGGCCAGAGTCTGAGGGGAGGTCAAGACGGCTGGGCATGGCCTCCAAGCACTGGGGTTCATTCCCTCCCAAACGACACTTTATAAAAAGACATCGTAATTGAGTTTAATAACGTACTCCCTCCCAGAAAGGGCCTGACGGGCGCTGCCTGCTGCTCACTTCTGCCCCATTCCAAATATTTTTACCTTATTTGGATGAAATGCATTATTTTTCTAATGAAAGGCTTTTTTTCAAAGGGCCGTTTCCCCCGTCCAGCAGCCGCCTTTATTAGGCAGCCCTCACGCAGTTTTGGGGAGGGGCTTTTCTCTCCCTGAAGTCGGGCCAGAGTCAGTCCTCAAAAGCTGAACTCAGGTTTCTGTCCCTTCTCTTCTGAGCTCGAGCCCAGAACCTTCTGAGCTGGTACCGCCCAGGTGGGGAGACTCAGGGGCACAGCCCTCCTCTCAGGCCCAGCTCTCAATGTCCCTAGCAAGCAGAACATGACAGCACTTAGCACTCACTGCCCCAGCCCCAACTCTGGCTTCATTTCTGTCCCAGGGTATCTGCCCCTCTGGACTTTCTGGTTCTCTTTAGAAGGGACCTCAGGAGTTATGACAGTAACAGATGGTCACTGTACCAAAGACAGTAGCAACAGTGTTCCCAGGATTCAGGTGATCCACTCACCACAGGGGCATGGTCCAGCCCTCTGGTGGCCCATCTCAGGTCTACCCCCTGCCTCCTGACACTAGGTCTCCTCAGGGCTTCTGGGGGAAGAAGGTCCCCCAGTTACGCAGGCTGGTCAGCCCCAGGAGTGAAGGAACATGGTTTCCTTGGGGGCATCAGGAGGCAGGGACAGGAAAGACAATTTCAGGGAAGTTCCTGCCAGGGTGCCACCTCTCTCTAGGGACCGGGAGGCTAGAGACGCAGTCCTGAGGATTCATGAGAGATGATAAGGGAAGACCTGAGACAGGGACAGAGGGGTAGGAGGTAGGCATCTTCTGAGGCAAAACGGCCCACAGTCACACCCCTCAGCCATGCTGGTATGTATGTCCTCCCCTCCTTTCCTAGCCCATGAGAAGCAGTGGCCACTGGAGCCACTGGAGGGACATGCGCCTTGCTGTATGGCTCCGCGGGCAGCAGTGGCCACTACAGGCACTCGCTCTCCACAGGCCCACAACTACATGAGGCACATGACAGGAAACTCCACGGCTCCGGCATGGCCAGCCCTGGTGGATGGAGTAGAGACTGTCCCTTGGAAGGCACTCCCCCTGCCCCAGCTTTCTGGTCACAGCTCAGCACACTGTGAAGGTTAAAGGGAGACAGGGCGGGCTTGAGCAAGCAGCAAGCAGAGGGACTAGTGGAGCACAGACAGGCTCCTGGGGAATGCGCATCCATTTAAGGAAGGCAGCTCATCCGCAGTACCAGGTCTATATACAGTAAGGAGTCCCTTCCCTCGTGCTCTCAGGGGAATGTCGCCCTCCACAGACACCAGCGAGAGGAAGGAGCCCCTCCAGTTGTAGGTGAGTGTCTCTGGCAGGTCCCTGGGGGCCCTGCTCTGGTAGTTACCTGGGGGAGCTTTAGCTGAGACCTACCTCCGAGGCACAGGCGCTAGCGGAAGAGGTCAGAGCCAGGAATTAAATATGGCAACTCATATTTATTACAATTATGTACAGTCACATCTTATATTCTGAAATCTATACATGATCACATAACTGAACATGTGTCTCTCAGTGAAAGGACTGACATGGCTGTTGGTCAGGAAGGCCCTGCTGCCTGGTTCCACCGCAGGAGGGAGAAGCACACCTCACCACGGAGGAGCTAAACCACAACACAGCAAGTGAGGACATCTTGTGTGGTACAGAGGACAACAGGGCAGGTGGGCTGGGGACAGGTGCCCAAGGGCAGCATCTGTCAGCCAGGACCTGGCTGTGGGAAGGCTGGGTCCTGGCAGGCTCATGAGATGAAGAGCAGGCCCAGGTCCTGGCTTTTGGAACAGGCAAAGAAGAAGCCACCAGCCAGGCCAGGGCACAGTGGGAGAGACAGCAAGACCAAGGGGGCCATAGTTCCCCTGTACTGAGGTGACAGAGGCAGGAGATGACATGAGCTCTGGCCATGCATGGTGTCAGGTGGTCAGGATACTCGAGGACACACCTAGACAGGACACCTGTCAAGGAGGGGGGTTGGTGGCGGGGACTTGGGTACAGAGCTCCCCCCCACCCCCAGTCCTCTGCCTGGCAGTGGGGCTGGGGGCGTGTCTGGGAGGCTGGTGAACAGAACTGCAGCCCGCACCACTGCACTGAAGGACAGTCCCACCCCTACCTGGGTTCCTGGCCCCTCGTGGAGGCAGAGACACAACTCTTGCCCACCTGCCTCTGATGTCCAGGGGCACTGGAAAGGCGGGCAACCAAGTGCCAGCCCTAGTCTCGCTCACTCTCATTGCTGGCGCCCTCTGGCCGCCGCAGCTTCTCTACCTGCTCATTGATCTGCCCATCGCCGCCCCGTCTGTCCTCCCTCTGCACCCCAAGGACGTCCTCCTCATCCACATGGCTCACGTCATCATCCTCATCCTCCTCATCCTCCTTGTCCTCCCTCTTCTCCTCCTCACCCTGTACCTCCATCCTCACCTGGCCCTTGACATCTAGTACCCCTTCACCCTCTTCCTGAGGACCCAGCAGGTGGTATGTGGCCGTGGAGCCCTCAGGGCTGTGGCTGTCCTTCCCAGGAGAGGATGATGTCGATTCATTGCTGACAGGGGAGATGTCACTGCTGCTGTGGTGGGTGACGGCCGCTGGGCTGGAGGGTGATGGAGACTTCACTGGGATCTGCCAGGAGGGAATCTTCGGGGCCGATGGGGAGGGAGGGAACTGTCTCCTAGCAGTGGACAAGGAAAAAGAGAAGCAGGTAGAGGTTGGTGGCAGCGCCTGGCTCCAGTGTCATGCACCCCTTTGGTCCCTGATCCCTGAACGCCCAGCGATGGCAGCAGTTTCTCCAGGGCCTCGAGGCAGGGCCCACTGGAGGCCTTACCAGCCGAGCCAGATACCAGAAGTGCCCTGTGCTGCCCAATGCCCTTATGCAGCCTTGCCCCACCCCAGGGCGGGACCTACCCACCTTGGCAGCTGCTGGTCTGCCAGCTGGGGGCCCAACACACTCTGGAGTTGCCCCAGCCACACTCAACATTGTCCCCATTGCTCTCCTGTGGCCAGATGGGGACAAGAAAGGAGGCAAAAGAGGCCGAGGCTGGGGACTCCAGGACCCCCTGGCTAATGTGCCCACAATCTCAGCAGAGGACAGTCCTGGGGACCCTGGCTACTGGCCAGGGGCTCAGAGTCGTTCAGACCAAAAGGATGATGTTAGACCCCTTCACTGGAAACCTCTGAGCCCAAACTTTGACCAAAGAAAATCCAGCTCCGCTGGGCCCTTGGCCAGCAGCCAGCCAGACTGAAGCCCATTCCAGGAAAGACCTGGGAAGTTGGGTCAGCATGGTCATAGCTCAGAAGTACATCTCCACGACACAAAGTCCTGTTTCTGCAAAGGCCAAGAGGACAAGTCCTGCTCCTACCCAGGGCTGTGCCACCCACCCACCAGCACTGGCCACACATGCACCACCAGCAACACAAACACAAGAAGCTCAGTTTGCTGTTTCCTTGGTTTCAGGGTCACCTGATGGCCTGCATCTGTTCCCTAACCACAGAGGCACTTGTCTTCTAGTTTGGAAAGCCAAAGACTTCTAAGAACAATCTGCATGCACTGCCTAGATTGGCCACATCTGCTGTGGAGACACCCCCTCCCTCACCTTAGGAAGTGTGGTCCTCCAGACTGGGCTCCTCACTAGCATCCCATACCCCATCCTGGATGCTCCTATAACGCTCACCTTGGCTGTCAAGGCCTTGCTGAGCTCATGGCTCCTAAGTCCCTGGCCAAACAGACACACGTGCCTCCAGGCACAGCCAGCTAGGGCGCACTCGGCCGACTGACTGCTTACTCCAGCTTCCTGGACAGAGGCTTCCAGGACACTACACTTTCAGCTTTAAAGTCTAGTTGCTCCTCAATCAGGTCAACACTTCGAACAATGTGCTGCCACTCCAGGGAACACCAGGAAGCTTCAGAGGAGGCGGAGCTGGTCTGTTGTAGCAGCTCTCACACCCTGTGGCCTCAGTGTGATGTTGTCCAAGACAAGGCTGCCTAGAAAGAGTGGCTACCTCCAGGTGCACTGGGACAGTAGGTGTCACATACGGGACAGTTCTCTGCCTGCAGGCCCTGTCTCTGCTTCAATGCTGTCCTTTCAGACCTCCCCCTCCCCCTCCCCCTCCCCCTCCCCCCTCCTCCTCCCCCTCCCCCTCCTCCTCCTCCTCCTCCTTCTTCTTCAATGTAACACTTATGGACGCTATCCCCTAGTGTGGGAGGGAAGGGCTCCTTAGGAGGGGAGGCAGGCTCAAGATCTTCATCCTCCAGCTCAGTGAGGGGTCCTGCCCCTCCCGTGATTGTTGTGCCAGCCCACAACCCCCACACACACACACACACCACCAGGTTGAGCCCTGAGTTTCCTCTCCTACCGATTCAGAAGAAGTCCTTTCAAGGAGTTGATCTCTGACTTGAGCTCATTAATATTCTGGGACTCCAGGATCCAGTTGGTTGATGTGGTGGCCTGTAGGTCAGAACACAGATAACCCGGTCACAGTGATGCCTGCTGCCAGCCTGTGTCTGGGGTTGGGGGACTTAGAAGAACCTTGGCTGGGGCAGCAGCTGCAAGCCATTCCGTGTACCACTCTGCACTGTCACACCTGCCTGTGACAACACCCACCCTACAACAGTTCCTAACCTGACTGGGCACACATGGTGCTAAGAAGTCATTCCATGTTCTTAGGTGGCACTACAGCACCCATGTACAAAATAACAAAGGGGGGGGGGCTGCTCTAGCCATGAGAATCTTCCACTTCTACTGAATGTTTGAAACATCCATTAAAACAACCAACAGACACAAGCCACCTCACAACATCCCTCCCTGAAACCACACCTCAAAGAAATCAGCATTAACTAGTCATGGCAGCAGTCCAGAAGTGGCCCGGGCAAAGCCGCAGACAGGGAGGCCTAAGCACCTGCTAGCTCCTTGAAGCAGGCCAAGATGGCAACCTCATGCCATCTCCAAGCTGCTCGGGATCTCTGGCTCCTGGCCGGGACCTCAGATGGCCAGAGGTTTCCCAAGAGTCAAGGAAGATGCCCCTAGTCAAACCTCACTGTCAGCAAAAGCACCTGTGGACGACTCCACCCAATCTTCCTCATTCTTTGGGAAAAGTCAAGGCTGAGTGGAGAGAAGGACACAACCTAGTCCTCAAAGGGCAAGGGCAGGGCACTTTCCTACTACCAACCCCTCAAGAGCCACACCTTTACAGTGTGAAGAGAAAAGGCCAAGCAGTTGTCCACAAGTTGGGGCTGAGGGTGGTCACTTGGTCTGTGACTTGTGTGCAGGCCTGAAAGGCAGGCGGGTCTCAGTTCACTAGGCTCTCCCCAGGCTGATGAGGGGGCATCCCTGGATCTTCCCTGTGAGCCATGGCTTCTGATACAAGGTGAGGACACTGTAAGTTAGCCTATACAGCCCACTGGGCACACCCCTGAGGAGAGGACTTCTCAGCTGAAGGTTTCAGGAAGAAAGACCTGGGTAGTCTAGGAAGGAGCAGGGAGTGGCCCACTGCCCTCTCACCCATTCCCATGGGTCCCCGCCCCAGACCACCAGACAGCAAGGCCCAGGGAGCCACTGTTCTGGCTTCTCTGAGACCTTGAAAGCTACAGCAGCCCATTAACAAGGGAGCAATTTCCACTCACTGGCCACAAAGGACTCAGATTTCCAAACGCACATGGTGCCAGATGCCAGGATTTAGAAATAAAATCTGACATCTGGGGCTTTTTAGCCAGTCTCTTTAAAAAACAGTTGTAGCAAACTCACAGGCTTCAGTTTTATGCAGGTTTTTAATTACTTAAAGCTCTTCTCTCATTTTTTACAGAACTCCAGTCGGAGTTTGGAAGGCAGATATAAAACCTTACATTACAGCTGAGAAAACTTAACTTGAGCCTTTGGTTTATAGGGAAACAGGAGTCCTTACACATCGATCGATTGGTTTATCGGGAAACAGGAGTCCTAACACATCGTGGGCCTGGTGCCAGGCCAGAGCCTCACTTCAGCAGGGAGAGCAGGGAAAGGTTCAGTGGGGCAGGAGCTGAGACAACTGTGGACTCTTCCAGACCACAGCAGGCCCCAAACCAGCCGTCCCCACCTTCCTTAAAGCTCAACATGTGGTCCTGATCTCAGCTCAGGGCCTACACAGTTTTCCAATTTCCGGAATGGCTGCTGGCCACTGGCAGGCCACAGATCTGAGTGATCAGTCAGGTGGAGGCTGCCTGTGGGGGGACACACAGTCAGTCCAGCAGTGGCAATGCCACTGTGGTGAGATGGAATGGATGCTGGAAGGGGGGTTCTTGGGGACCTTCCTCACAACAGAGACCCCAAGCTCTAGCAGAAGTGAAGATGTTCAGTCTAGCTGTGCAGAAGGTCAGCATCCCTAGGCGCAGCTCAGCTGGGACCCTTCCTTCGAGCAACTCAGGTGGGGACCTACAGAGGATCCCAGGCAGCCAACAGATGCCGCCGCTCCGACCCTGTCAGGATGATGCCTTGGGGATGATACTGTCAAAGCTGAGGACCCGAATCCTGAGCTTGCTCTTAAGTACATGAGCAGTGAGTATAACAAGGTAGGTACTGGCCACAGCTCCAGTTTACAGACAAAGACCCACAAAGGCGTTAGCGACTCACCTGTGGTCAGATAGCTAGCAAATGGGAGATTAAGGATTGGTCCTTCATTCAGCCTGCTGCTGAGCAGACTGCTTCAGATCTGGGCAGTGAGGTGTGGAAAGCACTGTAGTCAACCTTAGTTGGATCTACTTCCATCCAGATCATCTGACCCTATTGCAAGGTGAACCCCGAACCTTAGGTAGAATGTGAACTAGAAACTGCCCATGGTGCACTTCTTTATTGCCTGGACTCCTCCTTGGTCTGGCTGTGACCTGCAACCCAGCTGCAGTGGCATGCATGCCTGCCATTAGAGGTTCATCAGCAGGAGGTGGCTCTTCCTCCCTGCCATCAGGAGGTGGCATGGAGACATGAAGGTTGTTCTTGCTAGTTAAATGTTACACCAATACAGTGGTACCCCCTTCTTCAATGGGACGGACAGTGACAACCTGAGGTGTCACCCTATGATAGAACACTGAAAATGGAGGACGTCAGGCACACAGAAGACAGTATACAGTCATGGAGGATCATTAGGCTTAGAGTTAAAGGAATGGACCCTGGCCTGGGGACCTATGGGCCCAAAGTACCTTGGCAGCGGCCAGCTCATGGGCTAGCTCCTGGACTTTCTGCTGCTGTTGTCTTAGAAGCTCTTGGACAGAGGCCAGTGTTGTCTGTACCTGAGTCACTAGGGAAGAAAGGGAAGAAAGTGTCATGTCTGCTAAGTCAGCGCCCAAGGCTCCCTCCTTGCCCACATACCCGCAAGTCCCCCCCCCCCAATGGAATGTATCTGCAGGCCCCTGCCCCCACACCCAGATAATTTATCTGTGCCTGGGGTGATCACCCGCTCTGTGTGTAACCTCTGGTGTTTCTACTTCATCTTTCCATTGTGTGCTTGTCTGTGGTCAACAGTATATCCGTCCAAAACCTCTCCCCTCTAATTATGCCTAGCTGTGACGTGCCTGGCTCTCCTGCTCCGAGCATGCTCTGATCATTCATCTCATTGGCCTCCATGTCCTTGGGTGCTTTAGGGTAGCTTCAGTTCCAGGACTGAGTTCAGGTCTCTGCCTTATCCAGGTCCTACCTGTGGTGGTCTCTCCATCTCCTACCCCACTGAGGATGCACCAAGGCTGCACCACCATGTGACCTGTTGAGGCCTGTGACTACTATGTCCCTGATTCCTAGGAGAGCAATGGTTCATGGGACAGATGAGTTGGAGGATTCCAGACAGCTCTGCACAGGTGCCAGCGAGGCACAGGGCCTCCTGCCTGGGACAGCTGGCTCTCTTGCCTGCCTTGAGGTTTAGATTCCCAGCTCTCACTTAGTAAACAAGTTCATAAGGAGAAGAGCCACCTCTGCCACAACAGGTCCCAGCTAATCTGGGCCATCACTGGGGCAGCAGGTACTGAGTGTCATCCGTGTGGAGTCGATAACAGGGGAGGTGGCAGGGGTCCCGGGAGCCACAGTAATTACAGACTCTCTTGACCCTGCATCGGATTCTTCGAGGGAAGGGGGAAAAAAAATCACTGAAAACCCCCCTGAAAAACCTCATAGAAGCAGAAATTAAAAATGAACTTTACAGCCCTTAGAAAGGCTGTCATTTTATTCCCCTTATTAATATTCTGAGGTTGGGAGCCTTTCCGTAAAAACATAATTAATTGAGGCCGCGCCGACAGTAAACAAGCAATTTCAAATTAAACCGAAATGACGGCGGCTTCATTTGCAAATGTGAACAGATTCTCAGAGCAGATAAATGAAGTCACCACAGAGTGGAGACGAGGGAGAGGGAGGGGCCGAAAAGGGGCTGCGCTAGGACGCTTTGAGGGGTGACTTGATGGAGTCATTAATCTTTACCTGTCTGGGCCACGTTGCCACTCAGTTCTGAGAGACTCGCCGCCATCCTCTCCAGCTGCTCCCTGTCCTCTCGGCCCCCCAGGATGAGGGGCAGCAGGTACTTCTGCAAGAAGTGCTCATGTGAGAAGGTGGCCGACACCAGTCTCTCAAATCCCACCACCCGAGTGCCTGTCTGTTACTCAACAGAAGATCTGCACTCTCCATATTAGAAACAAAGTGTCCAAAAAAGTTACAAGACCGAGATCCCAGCCTGGTAAGAACTTCTACCGGAACAAGGACAAGGACCAAAAGGAAGTGAGTCCTCAGGCGAGGCCGGAGGCCCTGGTCTCGGAGCTCCCCCAGCCTTGGGAGAGCCGCCCTGTGTGAAGGAGGCCTTATGACTCCTCTTACTGTCCTTAGATACATACTCGCCGAGGCTTTTAAATTCTATTTCAAAAGCTCTAAGGAGAGTCTGCAGAGGGATATGCCAGAAACTGACCCTACTGGTGGCTTCTGGGAGGAGAGGAGAGGAGAGGAGAGGAGAGCTAGGCAGCTTTCCACCATACCTTCTCTGAGTCATTCACACTTAACTCTGAATGAAACAAACTGCCTCACCCACCCAGAAACTGTATTAGATCTGAGTAAACACAGCATTACTGGAGAAATCAGAGGAAAATCAACAGACTTCTGGGATCGTTCATCTTCCATGGTGGGGAGAAGGCAAGCACATAGAAAGCCTACTACAGAGATCACCTCGGACTCTGTCAAACATCAGAGGGGGCCTCCTTCACAGAAGGAGCCAAAGCAGCCTATAACCTCCCAGAACCGAAAGGTAGGGCAGAGGAGAAACTGCCCCAAAGCACACAAAAAACCAGGCTGATGACTACAGAGCCACCAAACAAGGGAACTTTGAGCCAGCCTCTCCATCATTAGGAAGGTGGGGGCACAGCTGGTGACCCCCATAGGGCGTGGTCCACGGGCTGGAGGTAGCAGGTGTTAGGAGAAGGGATGAAAGAACTTGTGCTTTGCCATCATGTAGCTTGGGACCCTGAGACCATCTTGGTCCCCAATCTAGGGGGTAAGATCCACAACAATCTGAGAGCACACTACTTCAGCTAAGCACATGAGCCTGGCAGGTGCTGCCCAGAGGGAACGGAGGCTCTTAGTCTATTTGGGTCCCAGACAGATAAAAAGGAGGGACCGTTCTCCATTACAGGTTCTGTTCTAGGGAAGAAAAGCAGGTCTCACAGGGGTTTGTGAGAGAACCCCTTTCAAGAGAGACTCGGAGTGAAGACTGTCATTTAGCATATGCACAGAAGCCGGCTCTATTTTGCAAGTGCTTTGCAGCCACAGTGTGAGTTATTACCCACAACTGAGAGAAACTCATCAACTGCGGCCTGGTGTTTCCAAAGTATAAAAGTCAAGAAATTCTCAGCTGCATAACCAGCTCCCCCTATCCCTGAGGCCAGAGCCCATGATCGGGAGCTGCCGCTGCTCTAAGTCTGTCTGTACAAAGCAAGGCAGCCCCACTTTTTTTAAACTTAAAGAATACTACTAACATGCTGAAGACATGTCACCACTGTGACCATCATTTCAATGTTTCCTTTCTTTGTAACACAGGCTGGTGGCCAGAGCTCCGTGGAAACAGATGACAATCTTTGTGTCACATCTGAACCAAGGTGCCACCCCTCCTGTCTGTGGGGGTGGGGAGGCGGGTTGCCACTGTGATGAGACAATCATGAGCTAGCTGCTCATAGGACCTTGATACTTGTGAACTCTGTGTTGGTACCTGTCTGCAGCTAGTGGCCTGAGAAAGGCTATCCCACACAGGGTTCCACGGCACCTCAGAGGGGGAAAGTCCCAGGCCAGCAACACTTTGCTTCTGAATTTCTGCACAGGAATTTCTTCTTCTGGCAACAGGCACTACCCTGGGGAGTTATACTCTGCCACAACTCTGTTATTAGCTATTGTACGAAGTAAAAAACTAAGAATCTAGCTGGGCAGTGGTGGCGCACGCCTTTAATCCCAGCATTCAGGAGGCAGAGGCAGGTGGATTTCTGAGTTCGAGGCCAGCCTGGTCTACAGAGTGAGTTCCAGGACAGCCAGGCTACACAGAGAAACCCTGTCTCAAACAAAACAAAACAAAAACAAAACAAAACAAAAAAACCCCTAAGAATCTAAGAACGCAAGGTCTAAACACATTTTATGTGCTGAAAGTTACTCTGCAAGCCTGGGAATTCAGTAAAGTCCAAAAATAAAAAAAATAAAAGGAAAAGAAAAAGGCACTAAACGCAGGCTGGATTAGTGGGAGGCGTCAGAGGAGAACATGGCTTCTCTCTAGGGTAAGCAGGCCTAGATGTGGGGCCATCCTGGCTGTGCATCTTGTAGACTAGTTTCTTCAAAGCAAGAACAGGCCTTTCCACTGGTATCAGGGGAGAAAATTTTGGTTCAGTGCCTTTAGCTCTGCTGTGGGCATCTCGAGCTGTGAGCTCTTGAGGGCTGACTCACAAGGCCCGGGGAAAATCCCACAGTTATACAGATGCTACCACAATCCACAGAAAACAAGAAGTGTGCTTCCTGAGCTGGTTGTAAATACCAGGGTGGAACAAGGGCATCTACGGGGCTTCCCATGTGCCAGCAGGCAGGGAGCCAGCACTGCTCCAGCACTATTCCAGACCTGACTCCTGGCCTTCACTGAAACCCTGAGGCCAGTTCTACAGATGCCGCAAGCCATCATACAGAGAAGATGCATCCATACCCCTGACCTACTGAGCAACATGCTCCTGCTCTGCCTTCAGTGTGTTCAGAATATTCCTGGTATAGCTGAGCAAAAATCAAAGTCCCTGTTGGTGTGCACTGCCTCGGGTCCTGCACTGAGTATCAGACCACAGTGAGGATCCATATGGACAGTCACACTTTCACACCACTGCAAAGTCAGACTATCTGTCTCGGCCCCATCTTATGGATGGAACTGTACTCTGGAACAGAGTCAGGTTCAACACACGCAGCTAGGCTCCAGTGTCCAAGCTTGTAACAACTAGATTGTTGTTTCCCTAATTTGCATGCTTCTCAGTGGTGCCAGGCGCTACTCTAAACCCTTGAGCCTGCCTCGGGCACGCTTCGGGTGGGATCAGGGTGGAGAGGTGAAGCAGCAGTGCTAGGTGCATTCATGTCTCTCCTGCTGTGCTCCCTGCTTCCACCACAGCCACTGTGCTCTGGGCCAGGTGCCCACTGAGTGTAGTGCCTCTGTAAGTACACCAGGCCAGGAGGGAGGAGGGCTAAATGCCAAAGGGTGGCAAGGCATAATACTGTGGCCCCTGAGAGGCAACTTACCTTGTAAAGCTGGTGAAAGCCAAATGCAATTCCTGCCATGATGATGGCCAAGGCACCGTAATCTCGCCATCGGGAACCTCCGGGGCCTGGGGGTAGACAAAAAGGAAGAAACTAGGACAGGTCTCTGCCCAGGAGTGTCGCAGTGGGCAAGTGAGTGAGACACATGGCCTGCATGTAGAAAGCATGTGACCATCAGAACGTCTGCTCGGCTCTGTCCCCTCTTCTTTCCAAGGTCCCAGAACCGTCTGCCTCACTTGAGATGGAAGTGACCTGGCCATGAGATGCTGGGAAGAGATATCCAGCTGTGAGCTTGTGTCCAGCCATGGGGGTCAGGAGGCAGAGGTGGTGTGAGGACCTTTGGTCTAGCCTCATGAGGTCAAGGAACAAGAATCATTCTAGAGGCTAGTGTGTGCACACCATACATAGGGACAAGTCAATGTGACCTGGGCCTCTCTGCTTTGCTCCTTCCTTAGGCTCTGAAGACATAAGTCTGCAAAAGACTAAGCAAGGCAACTTCTGAAGTGCTGAGGGACAGGGTCAAGGTCTGTGTCCTGGAGGCAGTGTGGGTGGGGTGGGAAAGACAGGTCAGGGGCTCGGAGCACTAGCCCACAACAGTGGGAGCAAGTGGCATGATCCCAACTCTGTATTTTAGGAGAACACTGGCCTACCTCTGGGGCAAGCTTGAAGTAGGAGATACTCTTGCATGGGCCACAGAGGCAAATACAGCCAGGCTAGGTCAGAGGCCAAGGAAGCTTTAGAAGGAAAACTTCTGAGTTTGCCATTTGGTTGAGGATCTGGAATGAATCAATCAATCTATCTATCTATCTATCTATCTATCTATCTATCTAATGCTCACCTCAGGGCAGGCTCCTGGCCAGGTCACAACAACCAGCATATACAGGCCCTCTCAACATTTATTGTGCTTCTCCTTTCTACAATTGTGTTCTGAAAACAGCAAATGGAAAACTCCAGAAAAAAAAACAGCCCACAGACTTTAGAGTGTACACCCCTCTAAGTAGCAGGATGGAACCTCAGCCATCCACTCTGACTCACCCAGGACAGCCTACCCACACCATATGTGCTACCTGCCTATCACAGACTGATTGCTACCTCAGCTCTCAGACGGTCTTAGTACCTCAGTGCGGAGTCTAAGTGAGCCTTATTTAACTTAACAGTGGCCTCAAAGCATAAGGGGCAGAGACACGGACAATTCGAATCTGCTTAAGAAAAGTCCAAGTGTTCCCCTTAAGAGGAAACAGTGAAAGTTCTCTGTAAGGAAAAAAAAATATGCTGGGCGTTATATGTCCGCCCAGACCGGACATATAATGGGTGCAGGGGCATGCCATCTAATACAGCACAGTCACAGTCAGGCTTTATCACTGTTCATCCTACTATGCCTAATCTGTAAGTTAAACCTTCTAACAGCTGTGTACATACAAGGCCCAGTCTCTGGCTTCTACTGGGGCACAGGGACATGTCCCCTGTGGGCAAAATCCCCACAGTTCCAGATGAAAGTCTATTTGCAGAAGAGAGGAGGGTTCTACCTTCCCACCAACAGTTCACAAGGGGCTTTGGGTAAGTAATCTGGCCTGCTCTCTCTAGGCCTCTGGAATAGAAGTCAAGTCTGCCTCCTCTCAGGGGATGTGCCAGAAGGAAGGACAGAGACCATGGCGGGCACTCTTGGCTGAAACGAGGTACTGTGTCAATGGAAAAATTGTCTACAAGATATCTGACAGGCTCTTCTGAGAGAAAAGCTGCCTTCTTCCAAAGGTGAGTCTGGGAGAAAGGAGGGACAGGAGCACTGTGAGAACTATCAGAAGAGACTGTAACTACCACCAGGTTCCAGCTTTGGTGCTTCAGAGAGCTCCCCCTGCCCCTCCCTCCCTCTCCACCTGTGCCTGCAAGCTGAGGGACTTGCCACCATCTGCTTTCTCAAAACCCAAGGAGAGGAGCAGGGCCCCGTGCAGGCTGTGGTGGGCTGCGGGCATGAAGGAGAAGCTGTGGTCTGTGGCCTGCCAGGGAAGCCAAGTCACCATGACCACCACCCCTCCTGTCTGGGCTACTAAACAGCGCTCTCAAGAGGCAAGAGGGACTCACCAAGAATGTCTTCTTTACTACCACAGTCGCCTGTACTCATGGAGTCCACATGGGTTGCCCCAACATGGCCATAAAACTGCAATCAGTACAATGGCCTCTCCCTGCCTTCGACTCTCGTTTTTTTCACATTCTGTCAGGACTCATAGTTTAAGCATCAAGTGGCAGTCAGTCTACTGTAAAAAGGTATTCTCTGTCACCAACAGTGGCTGTCCACAGCTCCACATTCACTTCCAGAGACCATTTATTCACATGTAGAGCATGGGGTGTGTATCTGTCCACAGCCCCACATTCACTTCCAGAGACCGTTTATTCACATGTAGAGCATGGGGTGCGTATCTGATTTTCCTCTTTCTTCCCATTTCTCAGTGTTTTCCCACAGCTGTCTGGGATTCCACCTAACCTCCTTGCTGACAGACACTGAGCTCTCTCTAGTCTGTAACTATCCCACACATGCATGGCAGACCTGTGTCAGTACCCATGCAGGGCGTCTGAAAACCCAGAACTTCATAGGAATATGAGTCAGAAGAAATGCATGGTTGTGATCCTGAAACTGCCAGACTCCCTCAATAGGGCTTCGCAAGTCCACCCAGCAGACACGCCATCAGTGCCTGTTTCTGTGTGTGCATCAGATGTAGAGCCTGTCGGCTGAGCGGCAGCAGACTGGATTACACAGTGGTGCCCAGCGATGGTGTGAAGGCCATCAAGGGTTGCTTTGCCTGTTGGGGGCATCCGTGTGTGCTGCAAGTTCCCTTTATTCCAGATTCTGCTCTGAGACTCCTGGGGTGGGTGATGCTCTGCTGGAGCCTGGCATGCAAGGTCTCTGCCCTGCGTGGGCCTTACCATTGCTCCATCTCTCTAAGTTAGTCAGGCATTGCTCTTCATGGCAGATGTGAGGTACAACCTCTAGTAAGTACAAATCTATCTTAGGAGAAAAACATGGTGAAAGTGACCTCCCACACTGAGGGGTCCTTGTCCCAGAGGGACATCTGTCCACGCAACCCGAGTGCCTAGAGAACACTTCCCTTGGTGCTGCAATCAGCAAGCCACATTCATGTTAACTCTCAAATGGCCACTGGCCGCTGAATGTCCTCCAAGAAGGCAACTGTACTATGCTGAAAACTCGTCCAGACCCCAAGCTTGCTGAATCAGCTGCTTCCATGCTTGGACAAGCGCAGACTCTTTCTGCTGACACTGAGACCCTGAGGCCAAGCAGCCACCAGAGCTTGAGATCTGGGAGCTCAGGCCCTGCCCAGCTGCCCACCATGCTGGAGCTCTGCCCTCCCCAGGCCCAAGAAACACCTGTAGTTCCCTGCCAGCTCACCCTTCGCCCTCACTGCTGCTGCATTCCTGCCAGGCTCTAGTTAAGAACATTTTATTGCCCCCTGGTTTTCATTATTAATGAAAAGGGACCAGAATGATCTTTCCTAAAGTTCAGAGAGTCTATAAAGACTAGAAGCTGAAATGCCATTTTACTCGTTTTAGAGATGTGTGATACAATTCTATCCGTGGCAAAATGAAGAGAAGAAAAACTCAGATGCAAAAGCCTTTTCCACTGCACGGCTTCAAGGGTAAGAGGGTCCATTCAAGCCCTCACACTGGCTCACTCCCCTGTCCCCACCATCTGCCTCCTGCCCGCCTGCCACTCTGAGAACAGGCTTTCCTGGGGGCAGTGGACTCTCCTCAGTGCACTCTTGTGTCTGGAAGCAAACTACAGGGCCAGCAACTTGATGGCTCCAGCTGGGAAGGAATGGAAGGGAAATGAGAAGTTTCTGGTAAAATTGCTGCATTTATTTATTTACTCATATGTGAAAAGGGGATGAATGAACACAAGTGGACACACGGACAACTTTGCTGAGTCACTATCTCCTCTCACCACGTGGGTCCCAGGGATCAAACTCAGGTCATCAGGCTTGGTGGCAAGAACCTGCACCCAACTGAGCCAGCCTCTTGTACTGAGTAAGCTATACAACTGGGGCTGGAGAGATGGCTCAGCAGTTACAAGAACTTGCTGTTCTTCCACAGGACAGGAGTTTGGTTCCCAGCACCCATGTGGCAGTTTACAACTGTCTGTGACTCCAGGTCCAGGGGATCTGATGCCCCTGGCCTCTGAGGGCACTGCACTAATACATACACACATACACACACACACACACACACACACACACACTTAAAAGTAATAATAAGTCTTTTTTAAAGCTGCACAACTCCCAGGCAGTCACACCTACAATCCCAGGATTTAGGAGGCTAAGGCAGGAGGACCACAAGTTGGAAGGTAGCCTGGGCTACATGACAAATGCGAGAGTGAGCAGCCAGCAGCCTGGGTGAGCGAGAGCACCCTGCTTCTCCTCTCAGCCCTGGCCCTTCATCGCCCCAGTGATGGCATGGGGAGCTCCGACACCACAGCCCTGGTGACTTTGTGAAAACATAGGACAGCAATGACTGTTCTACACACGTGAGCATCTCTGGGACTGCAGCTCCAAGACATGGCAGGGGCTACGGCATCGGTGGCACACGCCTTTAATTCTAGCGCTGGTGAGGCAGAGGCAGGTAGATCTCTGAGTCTGAGGCCAGCCTGGTCTACACAGCAAGTTCTAGGACAGTGGGGCTGCACAGAGAAACCCTGCTTCAAATCTCCCCTCCAAAAAGGACATGGTGGAGGACAAACTGCCATGGCTAGAAGGGGCAGGACATCTCAGTAATCTCCCAAGCAGTTGGAGAAGCAGCCTGGGCACCGAGAGCTGCATGGAGCTCTCCGGCTTAGAGGC
Organism: Rhynchomys soricoides; assembly: GCA_019843965.1. NCBI lineage: Eukaryota > Metazoa > Chordata > Mammalia > Rodentia > Muridae > Rhynchomys > Rhynchomys soricoides. Next base: position 1,292,441 of record JADRCH010000224.1, on the reverse strand, counting down.
TCAGGATTGGTGCAGCTTCAGAGACATTGGCCACGGGGGCAGGGCAACACCTCCAAGACTCTGTAATGATTCTCTGAACACCAACAAAACCAACACTGTTAGTTTCTTGCACTTTATCTCCATCAGCAGAGAAATCCTCTGCACACGCGAGAATAGACAAAAGGAGGCAGGGATGCACGTAGGACCGCAGGTACAACACGACCAATCGAGCTGAGAAGTATGGTCTCTCAGCAACAGCCCGGGACCTGTGATCATCCTGCCTAGACAATATACTCCAGTGACTGCCCTTGGGAGGCTGGGGGCCCAAACACAGGGCAGGGCAGTAGCAGACATGGGCGCTTCCCTCCTTGATCATCAAGGCTAGAGCTGTGATTCTACAGTGGTGGCCTAGCTCCTCAAAGCAGCCTGCCAGCTCCACTCAGACTCTGAAAATTAAATGGCAAGACAGGCTTACTCAGTAGGGTCCTGGACAAAAGCCAGTCCACAAATCAGCACCTGCCACACTGCGGAGTCGCTGGGTCTTTTGTATAGACAGCAACTGAAGGTACTTACTGCAGGCCAAGCTAAGCCAGGCTAGCTACAGCACGAGGCACACACAGAAGCACCTGGCTGTGGCTGGCAATGTGGACAGGAGAACTGAACCTAGAGGCCAACATCTAGACGCAGGATAGGAAGGCTCTTCTGTGAACAGAAGTGAGCAGCTCAGACAGTTCAATTTTAGCCCTTCTTCGAGATGCTGATTTCTAGCAGCTTATTATATACTGGGCATGTCATGTCACATATGAAGGTGAAGAACTTTATGCTAAGTTACCAAGTAGCAATCACAGCCAACGGCTCCCAGGCCTGGCCTCACATGCACTTCCAGCGAGACATGGTCTTTTCCGGTTTCTGTGGGCCAATGGTGCTGCCAGCAATGCCCTCTTTAGGTATGAAGGACAGTGAGCAGTATATCCACATCCCCTCACCACAGCTGAAGAACAATGAACTCTGAAATCAGGTGCGGTATAGACTGAGTCCAGGAGCTGCAGACCAACTCAGGCAACACAGGGACCAGGTCTCAACAAGCAAACCCAGGACTGGATATATATATAGTTCAAGGTAGAACATATGTCTACCATGTCACCAGGCCCTGGGTTTAATCCTTGACACCTTAAAAAAAAGAAAAAAGAAAAAAGAAAAAAGAAAAAAGAAAAGGAAAAGCCAGTTGTGGTGGCTCGGGTGGTGGCTCGGGTGGAGGTTCGTGTGGTGGCTCTAACCCTTGAAAGGCTTGAGGCTTCACTTGAGTCTGAGGCCAGTCTGGACCTCAGGGTAAGACTTTTCATTTATTAATTTATTCATATATATTCATTTATTTTATATTATTCAGTACGTATATTGAATAATACACACACACACACACACACACACACACACTGGACATCCCTGTGGAAGAAAGGACAACCTGTAAGACAGTGGTGCTGGAACAAGTGAAAACCCACATAAAGTCACAAGCTTACACTGTATGCAAAAATTAATGCTACATGGGCCACACACAGAGAGCAATAACTACATAGATAGATTCCTCCTGAAGACAGGAAACACAGAAGTCTTAGGTCTTGGGATGGACAAAGTCATAAAAAGTGGGGGCCATAAAAGGCAAAACAACTGACAAAATGCATGTCAACAAAAGCACCATCACAAAAATAAAAACAGTCAAGTCACAGGTTGGGAGACAAGAGATGCACACAGGAGGGACTGGATACAGGTACAGCCTGACATCAAGGCAGGGGCAAGGCTGCTTTTAAAAAGGCAAAGGATTGCAGGAGTCTTCATAAAGATACATGGCTGACCAGAAAGAGCCTGAAGACGGCAGGGCTGGTGAGCTGGCACAGCAGTTACGAGCACTGGTTGTTTTTGCAGAGGACCCAGTTCTGTTCCCAGCACCTACATGAAGGCTCACAACAGCCTGTAACTCCAGTCCAGGGGATCCCATGCCCTCTTCTGGCCTCTACAGCACAGATGTACATGCAAGCAAAATACATACATACATATATATATATATATATATATATATATATATATATATATATATATCCTGAAAATATGATTGGCATCATTAGTCACTGTACAAAATATGAATTTGAAGAACAATAAGACCTTGTTATATATGTGTAGCATGTTATATATGTGTAGCATGTTATGTAGCATGGCTAAATGTAAGACTGAATACCGCATCCCAGCAAGGAGAAATGGAATGGTAAAAGAACAGAACCCTAAAACTCACATAAGGGAGTCAGTGAGGATGGCACAGTGGGTAGACACTTACCACCAAGTCTCATATCCTGAGTTCAATCCCCAGAACAGGGAAGACACTAAGCACATAAACTACTAGGTTGAGGCAGAGCTGTGGTAACAGGGCATACACTGGTGCTTCACAGGAATGAGGCATGCAGGTAAAGGCACAAAGACACTTTTTAGGATAATAGAAAACACACACACACACACACACACACACACACCCCTACATTGTGATTACACAAAATAAATGAGTTACAATTTATCAAATAGGATACCAAACAACACCAACCACCAGGACTCTTACTGCATGTATATTATACTTCAGAAAGTGATCAGACAGAAAATAACTAAGATACAGAAATCAGAAACTTGGTATCCGGCAAGCCCATGCCAGACGCCATCCAAGCATGCTTTTGTATAAGATTTGCACACCAGCGTTCTCAGCAGTACTGTTCATGTCAACTAAAACAGGAGTTGGGGCAAAGGCATCGCTCAACAGTAGAGTACCTGCCTAGCGTGTCCAACTCACTGTACACAAGAAACCAAAAGCACAACCAGGAGATCATCTGTCCATCAACTGGTGGAAGATGGAGGACCACCCAAACACGGAACACTGACCCTGAGGGAAGAGGAACGCTGTGATATGGGTGACCTCACAACCACTGTGTCAACGAAAAGAAGCCAAGCCCAGAAACCACCCACTCTGTGACTCCATTTACCTAAAATGCCCAGAAGAGGTGAATTTATAGTGCTGGTTGTCGGGGGTAGGAGTAGGAACCAGGGCTATGAGGGAGTGGATCCGAAGGGTCCTACAGGAGGAGCACAAGAATTCTCTAAAGCTCGCCCATGACAATGACTGTACCTCTCACTGAGTTACTAAAAACCACTGAATTCCACATTTGAAACAGATGAGTTTTGTGATATATAAAATATACTCCAGTAGTTCTAAAAACTGTTTAAGGGGCTGGTGAGTGGTTCCACAGGTAAAGGTGTTTGCTGCCAAGGCTGAGGAGCCAAGTTCAATCCCTAGAACTGCAGAATGACAGCTCTATCCCTAGAACAACAGAAGGGCAAACAGTTGCTACAAATTGTCCCCTGACCTCCACACAGGCACTGTAGCGTGCACGCGTGAATACACACACACTTTAAAAATTAATGATAAATAAGATGAAAGGAAACAAAACTGAACTCAGAATTGACTACAGACCTACAGACCAACACGACAGGCCTGAGGCTTCATCCCCAGTACCAGACATAACAAACACCACTAAACATCTTTTAGAAAAGAAAAGACGGAAACGGCCATGGATGGTAAAAGGGGGTAGGTGCAGGTGTATAATCCAGCCTTTTCCTTTTCAAAGAGTAATGCAAAAAGGCCAACAGGCCTCCTCCCACCAAGGCGGTACCAAGTTCAAAGCATCAGTTCTTTCTTTCCCCACTTTAAGTGGAAGGCAAAAGAACAAAGACTGATAATACATTATCTGACAGAGGACACAAAGAACTCTTCTAAATCAGTAATAAGATGAGCAACAGGCAGGAGACCAGAACAGACACGTCCCAAGACAGACATGCAGAGGACCAGTAAGCCCGTGAAGAGGCTGCCCTGACCAGCACCACAGGAAGGGAAAGCCAGCCTTCGGGAGCCAGCCTTGCACACACGTTAACGTCGCTGATGCTCCAGCCGGGAACAAAGCTGCTGCCAAGGCTGGGACTGCTGGGGGGAAGCTGACACAGGGTAACCGCTCTGGAAAACAGTTTACCAGTTTCTGATAAGATTAAACCTACACTTAACATACAAACCAGCAATTCTCCTCCTCGGCATCCACCCAAGAGAGATAAAAGCACACAGAGACTTGTACATGAATGTTCACAAGAGTTTTATTCATAATGGCTAAAAACTGGAAACAACCCAAAGTCCATCAACTGCTGAGTGGATAAGCACGCAGTGCTACATCCCTCTGTGCAGTGGGGGAAGGCTTGGTATCGAATGAAGCAACTTCTGACATGTACAGGGACTTGGATGCATCTCAGCACTACTCGGGGCAGAGAAACCAGAAGCTTAAGCACACATGCCATATGATTCCGCTTATACAAAGCTCAGGGAAAGAAATATCTAACAGGCAGCAAGGAAAAGCAGAGCTGTGGCTGCCCTGGAGGCAGGATTGGGGTGCACTGACTAGAAATGGGGCACAAGGGGACATTTTGGGGGTATTGGAAACATTCTGTAATGTAGTGATGGCCACGTGAAGTACACACCCCACTCAGACGGTGCAATCACAGTGGGTGCATTTGATTTCGTGTAAACCACCCTCATAAAGGCCACGGGCACACAGCCTGTGTAATGTCTTTTCACGGTTAGCAGTGGTTGAGAGCAAAAGCCAACAATGCAGGTGCTAAGTTTTCCCTAACATGTCAGTGGCTGAAACCAAGAGAGAAACATGACCTAAGGATTCTAACACAACCTGAAAAAACGCATGCCTGATAACTCCTGACAGAGGAATCTAACATTCAGATGCTATAAAGAGTGGTAATAAAGTAGCAGGTCCTACTCCCTAATAGGCCAGCCGAACCTTTCTAAATACCACAGCAGCTAGCCCCTGGAGCCCGCACAGCCCACGTAACGTCATCCCGAGTTTAAGTGTTCACGTTGGCTCCAACACCACTTTACTGGGCCTGGATGGTAAGGAGGGCAGGGGTGCCTTAGACAGACATAGCCCCCCAGTGCCTGTCCCATTTGTCAGCCTCCCTTGTAGATGGGAAGACCATGCAACCATGCTCCAGTCAGCAAGGAGGAGCTGGAGAGGAACGGCAATCTCCAGGTATCCTCAGGAGGCAGCTGGTCCTCTTCCTTCCTTTAGGTTGTTGGAGGCAGATGGGGCAGGAGGGGCTGGAGCAGGTGGGCAGGACAAAATGGATACCAGCAAGCTGTCAAGGAAGCAGACCTGAATCCCTAAAGAGTGCAGAGCCTCCATGGTTGGCTATTTGGCCGGCCTGCGCTTAGGTAGCAGAGAAAACCCATTTTCTGAGATGCAGCATCGCCTTAGTGACATGCAAAGCCAGTCCAAGCCTCATCTTTCACAAAGGCTACCTACCACTCCGGAGTCCCAAACAGAGCCCGGCCACAGTACAGCAGGGACTAGTCCTCTCTGTCCCTGCTGTTTCCACAAGCTGCCCAGAACAGCTACATGAACTGAACATGAGAAAGCTCTGGCTGATGGGCAGGTAACTAAATGAGCATGGTCACCAGGCAGTTTCTTCTCAGTTCTCAAGCACATCTCCGCTAGGGTTCACCCAGACATCAAGACACCTGCTAAGTCAGAGCCTCGGGCCATGAGAGTTGTATAGAAGCCCCAGGACTCAGATTAATAGAGAAGACACTGGAGCAACCATTTCAGTGCAGTGAGGTGGGGAGCAGGGGCTGTGAGAGCCACAGGGTGTCTCCACCAGGTCAGAATGAAGCACTGCAAAGATGCTCTGAAGAAGTGGACAGTGGACTCCAACCCTAGGGAAAGGCAAAGTCAACAGGGAGGGCAAGAGAGGCTCAGGCAGGCACTCCTCCGTTTATCTGCCTCTAAAACAAGTGACTTTTGGTCTAAGGACATTTTTGTTAAATAGGCGACAAAACTCCCAAAACAACTGGCTATCACAAGTTGTTGGTTATCTTCTGTTAGTGCGGGCTTAGCTGTCATTTTGCCTCCCCCTCAGATGCTCCAGCTTCTTGGATCACCCGGAGATCCTTAAGGTCATCATATAGTTTCCTGTCTTCACGCTCTTGTTCATCCTGTCAGATCACTGAACCTTTACCCATGGGGTCAGTGAAGCATCTGCTCTTAGGGGCTCCCCTTCCCCTCTTCTGCACCAGCCTCCTCCTTGCTCCTCCTTCCCAGGCACTGATTGACAAGCTGGCTTAACTGTCTGCAGAGCACAGTCAGGCTTGTGCTACAGTTTGGAGCTTGCTCCCCATGTGTTCTCGGGGGTAGTAAGAACTTCAAAGCCACCGTGGTACTGGAGAAACCCAGACCCCTCCTCTCTTTCCCTCTCGTCTCTGGCCATGGCTCTGACCGTTTCTCTGTTTCTCACTGCTGTTGTCACCCTATACCCCAAGCCAACAGTCAACAGTCACAGACTGGAACTACATACCCGAAACAAGCCTCTTCTCTAAGTTGACTTTCTCAAGTCAATGGAAACCAGACAAAGGGATGTTGTTGTTAATGACCTGTTTGTCCCAGGGGTCAGGCACAGTGCGTGGTACACGGAGTCGCTCAGTGATGAGTTAAGATAGTCAGGATAAGTGTACGTTACTAAATAGGGTTGTAACCGAAGCAAACGCAGAAGAACTCTCTCCCGGGACTTCTAATCAAATGACTCAAAGCTTTTTACCAGACCTAGGTATCTCTAGTGGGCCTATTTTAAGAAGAGGCAGCTAAAGCCTGGCCAGCCTCTGAAGGTGCTATACTGTTCATCAGAGACAAACACTGGCACCCAATATTGTCCTGCATAAAATGCACCAGCCCTTGCTCATACCTCAGAGCCCCTTGGTGCTCATCTCTCTGGGTGGACACAAGACAAATCAGCTCAGCACAAATCACAAATCACTCAGCTCAGCATGGAGCAAGATCCAGAACCTCACTCACAGGGCTTGTGGGCACACTCATGAGTCCGATTCAAAGTCAAACAGAACAAAGCCAAAAGGAGAAACAGAGTATCAGGTTTCTCTTGGATCCTAGCCGGGCTTTTTCTGAGCTCTGCCTGACTTTCTCTGCAGCCCGGGGAACACTGGTTTATCCTCACACTAGGTGACACCATGCCCCCTCAGGTGCCATCTGCCACCACTCTCACAAAGCCTCCTGACTGCCTTAGCCTGAATTAATTTTTTTCTTTTCTGTAATCTTACAGAATTTTTGTGGGTATAATTAATTTTGGCATTAAATCACAATGTCTGATATTATTCTCTTTTTCTTAAGAGCTTGTAAAATTCTCAAAGATCATGCTTTGAAGCTCTCATATCATACAGAGTTGAGCATCCAGTGGGTGCTTAGACTGAGCCGAATAAGTACCATTCTGGCAGTTCTTTTCATCACTGGCGTTCACCAACATTTCAAGGTCAAGTACACTCACCAGAGAGCAGAGATAGCAAAGGAGGCACCCAGCAGCCCCATGGCCACCAAGCTAGGGTGGTCAGGAAATAAAGGTCTGCATATGCCAGCTTCTCCGGGCGTTCTCAAGAGAGACGAAGCTGACACGAGGCACTTGGGGCTCGCTCGAGGGAAGCCCGTTTTCTAGACTTGGGCTCAGAGATGAAATGTCCTTAAATAGCTGAGAAATGGGAAGGAAAGGGCTGCGGTGGTTCTAGGCACAGAATCAGCAGGAACACATATGAACAGAGGCCATAAATCCCTCTCAGACGCAGACAATGCCTCGGTGATAAGCATGCAGATTGCACACCTAGTTCAGAAACTCCCCTGAGTTTGGTTGTAATTAAGGGGGTTAGAGAGGTAAAAAAAATATATAAACCCAATTAATCATTTAAATATTTAAAGTCAGATTTTTTTCCCCCTCACTCCAGGATTAGTATATTTCATAACGCTAGCAGCCGACAGCCCTGGTTTTTACTGGGGTTCATTTTAGAGCATGTTTAAACTAGTCAGATTGAGTGATGCTTCCAGCAACTAATCGCATGTCAAATAAAAGATATTTTATGTAATAAATTACCGCTACAAGTAATTCAAATGTCATTTATCAGTTTTATTATCAGTCAGGCAAAGTCTTGTTTCTCTATATTAATCAAAATCAAGCTTTTCCCCCCCACTTTTTTTTTTTTGAGCAGTTTTGACACCTCTTGGCAAAAGTACCGAAGTGAAGAGCAGAGTCACCCAGGAGCTGAATGGAGCCGTGTAACACCAGCAAAGAATGAGGCTAGGTGGTGACAACTGAAAACTCCAGAATTAAACACTGTCATTGCCACTGTTTCTGTGCTAGTGTCAAATCAGGAGGAAGCCTGTCTCTAAGAAGAGGAGCACCACAGTTAGGCCAGGAGACTGAGAGTCTCAGCCTGCAATCCCGAAGGAGGCTTCGGACTGCCCCGCCCCAAAAGCCATCAGTTAACTCTGCACTGGCAGAAGGCAGGCAAGCATAGGCTGCTTGATGCCAACTCTGTGACCAACCAGAACAATTTGTTCTGAGCAGGAAGTTTTCAAGTAGCGGAGAGACCTGTTTGGTATTAAGCCATGGGAGGAAACAGCTGGAGCAGAGCAGATGTGCATCTTTGAAATTCTGCACCCAGCTGCCACTGCGTACCCTCAACATCCCATTAAACGGCTGGGCTCAGGGACACAGCTCAGGAAAGTGTGGACACTTACGTAGCCTTTGGTTAAAAAGCATGTTTAGAGCCCGAAGCCTACACAACAGAGGATAGGGTTTGGGCTTCGAGAGAGAAATGAGCCTCTTGCTCACCGATGGCAGAAGCCAGTTCTCAAAGGTCTCAAAGGTCTCGAGCCAGTTGCCCAGGCCTGGCAGAGAGACAGGAAGTGAGTGTGTGTGTGTGTGTGTGTGTGTGTGCGCACACACACTCAAACTCTGAGTTTGTCACTCAGCTTATGCAGAGAGCAAAATGACTCTGTAAATTCGATGAGGATGCACAGCAGCCCAGCCTCGGCCTGGCCCCTCCACCTGACCACAGGAGAGCACATCGTGCTGGCTGTGTCTGCTGAGGAGTGGCCTCCAGCCCAGCTGCAGGCAAGCCTGGTCAAAATGCTGATAAGGGGAAGAGGAGGAAGAACTCAGAACTCATGTTCTGGGATCAAACAAACCCTCCATTTTTAAATTTGCCCTTTAAAAACTGTCTTGAACTCCTTTTTAAATCACTTTTTGGAAAAAGCTAACACTACTAGACAAGTAAAATGAAGACAATTTTAGAAAAGATATTTTGAAAGACAATAGGGCCTATGCTGAGTTATGTAAAAAGAAACCAATGTAAGCTACTTCCCATAAGCTTTGGAGACAATTTTAACTTTTTAGACTCTCCAAGTGACTTGAAGAAGAGGTGATGGTCTTGTCTGGATGGCTGCATTGCACTGTGTCTGTTACCACAGCAACCTCCATTTAAAATAACAAACTCCCCAGCAGCCAGGATTCCATGTGATCATTAAGGCACCTTTGTATTTAATCAGAAATTCCCTTAGAATCTGTCACTACATGAACATACACGGTGGACTGAAGGCTGGCCTAAACCTATCAGCAGTCAGTTACCTCCACGGGCAAAGGAGAGCCCACTCACACCCCCAGGCATGGTCAGGAAGTCAACACTCAGTTCACAGGATAAAAAGGGGCAGTGCGGATCACCTGTGTGAGCACAGTGCTGGGAACAACACAAAGGCCGGCCCCTCTCCTCGAAACCTTGCCACACACTTAAAACCTCGTCTAGACGAGTTTGGGTGTGCTACTTGGTTATTTCTAGAAAAACTCAAGAGCTTTTTGTGTCAAATGGAAAATCCAAGTTCTCCCAATTTGCTGAGGTGGGAGCTTCGGAGCACTGTTCTTAGCCAGTGTCCTGAATTCCAGTCTGGGGTAAGCAGGGCTTGGAACTTACTGTATGGCTGCGAAATGAGGTGAGGGGTCTGGACAGGAGCCACTGGGGTAGCTGGGCCCAAGGGTGAAGGCTCGTCACCAGCAGTGCCTGACTGCTGGAAAGCCAGGTCAATCTCTTCATCTGTCAGTCCTAGGGAGAGCAAAGGACACATGTGAGCATCTCTTGCCAGCATCCACCCTCAGCAAAATCCTCCTTTGCGAGCACGCCCCGACGGCCACAGAGAGCCTTGCATTCGAGTGTGCTGCCTCCTCGATTTCGGATTCTTGGGAGCCTCTCTCTGTTGCAATTTAACCTTAAGCGACAGAATATTAGCCTCAACACTGCTTCCAAATGTGGTTCATTCAATTTCCTTAATTTATCCTTGAGTTTATTGCTGCTTTTGAAGTCGCTCCGTACTGCAATTCTCCATTCTTCCCCCGAAAACAGATACCATCAACTGCAAATGTGGCTCATTTTAATCTGTAATGGTGTTAAAAAAAGAAGGGAAAAAACTAACAATAATGCACGAAAACAGACAGGGAAACAAAAAACTAATTATTGGGTGAGACGACTAATTAGTCTAGATCGTTTCCGAAGACGGGAATAATTTGCTTTATTTTATGACAAATGCAGAAATAAAAAGAAAAATCAGGACTGACTGTGATTAGTATGAATGGGATATAGAATGTAAAGAAGAAAATAAAACAAGAAAACAGATCGAAATGAGACCAGGCCCAGGCTTTCAGATGACTATTGCTCCAGCCTATCCCAGGCTGCCTGGATCGCCTTTGGCTAGTCCCCCCTCCCCCCTTTTTTAATCCTCCAGCGCTCTAAACTACACTGCACACAGGGCATCAAGAAATCGCAGGGCGCCATCTGCAGTGGTTATAGCATGTGGAAAGGCTTTGCCAAGAAGGAAGGGGAAGCCAGTGAAGGTCCAGGCTCCTAACCCAGAAGGCTGGGAGCAGAGGTTTTCAGAGGGCCTGAGGCCAGCTAGGTGACTGCTGGTAAAAGATGAGGGCTCCGGTAGGGGGGAAGTGTAGAGCCCAGGTTTGTAACAAGATTCCTACAGGGCCCACTCAGGAAGTAACGGTGTATACAGAGAGAGCTACCGCTAAGGGTGGAAAAGCAGGAGAGAGAGAGAGAGATCACTTCAGCGGGCAGAAGACAACTAGGCTGGTCCAGGCTGTTCCGGGAATCCCAATATCCAGTAGAGCCGAAACACAGAGCTTTTAAACCAGGGCCAAGAGCTTTTCCACATCTGGTCAGCAGCTCTCCATTAGAGGCCCACAGTATGGTATACTTGCCCCTGGGGGTGGATGAAGTACAAGGCGGTTCTGAGGATCAGCATCTTCAAAGTGTGGTGCCTCGCACTCTGTGCCTGGGGGCTAATCCATGGTGTACATTAATGCTTTAGAGCACAGCTCGGCCCTGTACCATATTGGCATGAGTAGACTCTAGCCCATCCCTCAGACTTTTCATGCCCCACCACAAACGGTCAAGGGAGTGCCTCAACTATGCAAAATGGCCCTTGACCTCTTTTCTTTCACACTGCTGCAGCAGTGCTTCCCCTTCACACACATGAGCTAGACAGAAACAAGCAAGCACTGCTGCGGGTCGGCATTTCCCCAGGTTGAGGACAGGTGATAAAGCAACAGAGCAGTGTCCAGACTGCACTGGACAAGGGCATCTGCACTTCTTGCCACAAATGGGTTGCATTTCTCCTTGTTTCTTCGCCCCAGACCAGGGACAGGACAGACAGACAGACAAGCCAGGTAAAATTGAAGGACATGGTTCCCTAGAGCCTGTGTCTCTTGGGCTCGTTTCACCTGTCAGTGACTGCTGATAGCTCTTCCTAAATAGGAAGGGGCACTCCTCTCCAAGCCTGGGAGGAGGACTTTGCAATTCCCAGTCCGCTGCAGAGAAAAGGAAGCAGCATCTGCGACATCAGCACAGGCTGCTGGTCACTGGCACACCACGGAATTCTCTAAACCTGGTGGATCATGTGCCTTGTCAGCTGCTGGCTGCAAATGAGGATAATTTTCCCAAAAGGAGCATTCAGTTGCATTCTCATTTTCCCTTTAGGCTCTTTCCAATATAAACAAGTACGATAATGTTTAACGCTGGGGAAATATACAGCACGCTACAGGCTGCGCCTCAGCCTAGCGAGCTGGAGATGGTTAAAGGAACAGGACCTTCTGCCTGCTGGTCTGCCCTCTGGCCCCGAGCTTTTACCAAGACTATTTTCCTAATAAAACACAGCTTGTATTCCCTCGGCCGAGCCCACCAGTGAGGCAATGGTTTAAATGCCAGCAGCAGCAGCACTTCCTTCTTCTTGCTTCTCAGAGACCTTATCATTTGATGCTATAACTCTGCATTGGCTGGAATTCCAATATACCTACTTCTCCAGGAAAGTCAGGGGTTTGATTTAGCTTCAATAAATGAGTCATTTTAAGGAGAGAGAGAGAGAGAGAGAGAGAGAGAGAGAGAGAGAGAGAGAGAGAGGGGGAAAGAATGAATGAATTTTGGAGTGTTATCCCTCCATTGCCCCTGAGGTAGTGGTAAAGACCGCCCAGATCTGACTTGTCCTGGAGAACAGTGGCAACCAGAGTCACAAACATCCGATGGCAACTTCACTCTTAAGTCTGTCAAGGTTTACAGAAGGATCAAATTCCTTTCTCCCATGGTACCCTGGACACCACCACACACCCCCCACCCCCCGGAGATAAGAGCCAGTACTAGTTCCTGGGGATATAGAAACAGGCACTACAGACACCCTGAGTCAGGCCAGAGTGATAAGCGTGGTGCGTCCTCACCTTCGTCTTACCCCAGACATCCCTCACAGAGACAGTCCTCACTCAGGTAAGCTCTGGAGACTTTCAGGACTCTATTCTCAGAGCTAAGTGTAGGAAGACCAAGTAGGGGTCAGTCACTTCTCTCTGCATTAAGACTAGCTATCTACCCAGGCACTGGCTCCTAGTACAGAGATGACCCTACCTTTGTGATAAACTTGCCACAGGACCCGTGCATAAACATCCAGATGCCCTCGCCCCGCCTTTCCTACGAACCCTGCAAGATAAGCAATGCAGATCTTTGACTAAGACCTTGCAGAATCCAAAAGGTTAAAGGGAAGACTAAAGGAAGCTGCGGATTGTGAGTGAATTATACTTGGCTCCGAGAGCCAAGGAAGGCACAGGCTATGTCACAAAGGCACCTCTCTGTGGTGTTTACCATCACCCTGACTAACGCAGACCTTTTTGTTGTTGTTGTTTTAAATAATCTCATGCAAATTAGACACACACACTTCCTTCCAGTTGATTGCTATCTGTGAGGAATAATCTAATCGAAAAGGGACTGAGCAATGGCTGAACAGAACAGAGAGCAGAGGACTTTGCCATCTTTCAGGTGGCAAGCAAGCCTCCTGCTCCCTACCTGCCTTTGGAAGATAAAGCTTACATTTTCCTCTTGACTGCTGTCATCTGATGCCACTAGGACTTGGCATTTTAATCTTCTTCCAGCAATTTCTCTCCACCATGGGTGATTCTTCTGTTACTGTCTACTAGTAGCAAAGAATAACTCTAAGGAAGTCCTGCACACTCACTCTCTCACTCAGGGAAAGAACAAGAGCACCTGTCCAGGAGGGAGAAAGCAGTGGCCAGAGGCTGGGCTGGGCCCAGAGAACCTACCTCACCTGCAAGGCCTGGGCTGCCTAATCTGCAAAGCCCTCCGAGGCCCCCAGCACCTTTCTTGTTCCTTTGGTTCACTCCAAACTACTTCCCCCAACATCAGAAGTTACCTCTGCTGCCCCTGTGGAGACATAGGACCAAGGACTGACTTCTCCCTTCTCAGAGGGCAGCATTTAAAAGAATGGAAACAAGGAGCAGCTTCCCCGTGCCCACAGAGGCTCCACTGCCATCTGAACAGACTCAGGACAGTCACATAGTCACACCTGCCTAGTCTTAACTCCTAGCAGATAAACAGTCTGCTTTCTTTTCCTAAAGGTTTCTATTAGAAAGCAAACAAAAGCCAAAGACACTGTGTGTGTGTGTTCCTGTGGGTCTGGTTGTACAAGGGCTTCTCAGATCAAGCAGCTCCACACTGACTGCAGTGCCTGCTGGGCACAGCTCTGGGCCTGACTCTGGAGGTGAAACAGAAACCTGACAGGCGACAGCAGTGTTCTCTGCATTGTGCAGGGCAAGCAACCAAGACAGAAGGGCTAGGAATGGTTTGAAAATGCGCGAGGTAATGAACCCCAGCAGCACCTTCCAGTCTGAACCAAGCTTTATAATCACACTGTGGACAATGAGAGGAACATGGAGGGGAGCGCAAACCCCAGGCCCACAGTCAAGGGCAGCAGCGAAGGGCCAGGACTCAGATCATCTTTCTCTGTCCACAGCCCCTCTGTTTCCGATTCAACTGAGACTCCGAGACTGAGCAGGGGTCACCTCTCTCAGAACACAACTAGTTATCCGCCTGGCACATTCTAGGAGGAGATGAGGCAGGAAGACAGCTGGCTAAAGATATTCCCCAAATTAAAAGAAAAATCAACTCCCTCAGAATGGGTTCAGGGAGGGGAAAGGGAAAGTAGTCTTATTTTATTTTATAAACATTTTGTTGGAACAGAGAGTACAATAAGGACTCCTGGAGCCTCTAAAAGTCGTTGGATGACCTGTGGACCCCTATTTCCCAGTGCCTTGTATAAAATTGAATTTTTTAAACATAAATTACACGTAATGACGACACTGTAAAAACTAACAGTAATGGAAAGCTGTGCTGTATTTCATTAGCCTGTATTATTCCGTGCCACCTGATCCAGCCGGGCCTTGTTTATGAGTCGGTGTGCTAGCAGATGCCGATGGAAGCATTTGCTTCGACCTTGCTCTTCTCATCGGGGCATGAAATTACGACAGCAGCGCCCTGATATTACAGCCATAAATACAGGGGACTGCCGAGTTAAGCCGACGGCTCCTATTGTCTCTGAACATAAAGCTCATCGGTATTTATTTAAAAGGAGAACAAAAAAAATATTATATATCACCTTGTTTATGGGGCCGCCCCACCCACTCTCTTATCCCCTCCCCCAGCTCCCCGACCTGTCTAATCCGCTAGGTTAAAATATTAAGCAAACAAGCCAAAGCTTTCCTCTCTGCTGATAACTATTCCCCAAGCAGCAGGAACCAGTTTTAGAGAAAAACAGTGCTAAACATCACTGGAGGTGGTCTGGCTCTCCTGATCTTGATACTAATGTGTAACTTCAAGAATGGGACAAAAGATTTTCCCCCCTCCTCAAAAGAGGGGCGTCTGTACAACTGAAGGAAAAGTTGCTGCTGATGCCTTGTAACTGGATGCACTCTCAGTCAGTATCCTTCTGAAAACTGTTCTGTGGAACGGCTGCTTCAGAAACAGCAAAACACTGCCTCCTGCCACCCAGGGAAAGAAAGATATTTACCCACGAATGTAAATCTCATCTCAGCACACAGCGCTCAGACCTCTCATTAAAACTCACATCAATCCCTTCCTCATCTTGGCTAACCGTAAAGACAATACATCCTTTAAATTTATCAAATGTGCAAGAAAACTAAGCAAAGGCTCGAGGACACTGGTCTCCCCGGCAGGCGCCTCTCCCAGTAAATCACTGAGTAAGAAGCCAGTGCACCATGTATTTCAGTGCTGGCTTACAAACTCAGAGACCTGGCAGGAGACAAGATGGGGCTGCTTTCCTCATGTCAAGGAAGAGGGTTCTTGAGGAGAAAGAGGAGCTGTGAACACTCAGCTCTCAGAAGTTGGTGGCCAAAACTAGAACATCAGCAGGCAAGCTCAGAAGTCTCTACCAACACAGCACACAGGAGGACCATTCAGCTGTGAACTAAATGTAAGTCGGGGCTTTAATTTCAAAGCAGACAGGATGGGGTCATAGGGCCTAGAGCCCAGTAGTACAATGACACAGGCAAATCAACCAAGATCAAAAGTTTCTGTACACTTTTGGCAGGTTGTTTCACAAGGCAGATGTACTCCCTAGGAGCCCTAAATTTTAACAGCTACACCAGGCTTAGCGCCTTCACATAAGGAAGGAACTTTCTATAAAATTTATTGAGTGCCTCTGGGGAGTAGTATACCTACTGAACAAGACGGAGGTGAGCTGCCCTCTGTGTTACACAAACTGAGACCTCTGTGTGAAAGACTGAGCGGAGTTCCAGTCAGCACTCACGATGCCTATTTCTGACCTGTAGTCTAAAGAGCGCCCACTTTCCTTTTAATCCTTCGCTGGCTATACGGAAGATAAACAAAAAGAAGGGTTACTTCTGGAGCCTGCCATCAACTCTGAGGATTACAGACTGCCACTGTCAGAGGACCGCCTCTAACAGCTAGGTCTTCAGCAACAGGCTGAGGCAGCCTCTTCACAGGCCAGGGGAAGTACAGTTATTTACAAGCCCAAAGCCTGGTGAGTTTTTATAAATGTGTGGGAAAGCCCAAGTAATAAACACTTTAGCAACACTTAAACTTGTCAATTTCAGAAGAGACTGTGGCAATTGTTTGCTTTAAAACAAACAGATATATTTATTTTACATATATAGGTGTTTTCCCAAAGTTTACATATGTGCACCACATGTACAGTCTGCAGTGGTTACAGAGCAGGGCCTCGGAACCCCTGGAGTCACAGAGCTTACATAGCAGGGCCTCGGGACCCCTGGAGTCACAGAAGCTTGAGAGCCATTGTGGAAGAACAGCCAGTGCTCTGAACCACTGAGCCATATCTACCAGCTCCTCCTTTGCCTTTTTAAATGTGCTTTTTATTTTATGTGTGTAAGTGTTTTGCCTGCAAGTATGTTTGCAACACGTGCATAGTATACATACAGGCCAGAGAAAGGCACTGGTGGATCCCAAGAATGGAGTTACAGAATGTTTGAGCCGGCTGGGCAGTGCATGCCTTTAATCCCAGCACTTGGGAGGCAGAGACAGGTGGATTTCTGAGTTCGAGGCCAGCCTGGTCTACAGAGTGAGTTCCAGGACAGCCAAAGCTACACAGAGAAACCTTGTCTCGAAAAAACAAAAACAAAAACAAAAAAAAAAAACCCAGAATGTTTGAGCCATGATGCGCACTCATTAAACCTGGGTCCTCTGGAAGAGCAGTCAGAGCTCTGAATCACTGAGCCATCTCTCCAGTCCCTAGTTTGCCTTTTAAACAATAGCAACTCACCAGAACAGGAATAAAACAAACAAAAACAAAAGAACCCATTCTCTCTCCCTTCCTCCATCCCTCTTTTTCATTTACAGATGAAGGAAAAACAAACGAACAAAAACCCCACAGAAGCCAGCCATGGTGACTTCAAATCCCCATCCTGGGGAGGCAGAGGCAGTTTTATAGTTGATGCCAGCCTGGTCTACACAGCAAGTTCTACCCAAGACTGAGAAAACCTCACAGAATGGAGTAGTGACTCACCCGTCCTCACTCTCACCCCCACGTGGGGCTTTCCGCACTACCCCAGGGTGAGGGGAGACATCCTGGAAAGCCTGGCATAGCACGTCTTCAATAGCAAAGTCTTAGAACAAATTTCCCCAAAAGAGGAAAAGCAAAAAGGATAGTCAGGGTACAAGACACGAGACCTATACACTGATCAAGGGTTCTTAGTTACAGCCAGACAGGGCAAGTGCCAGGAGCACAGCTGGCCAGCACTCACTGAATTTTCTCAAACTGGAAGAGAGGATATTGAATGCTTTCACTATAAAGAGATGATTCTTTGAGGAGACAGAGAGGTTTCCCTGATCTGAACATTACACAGTACACACGCATTTGAAAATACAATGTGAGATCCTTGATATGTGCACAACTTAAGAATATAGGAAGGCAAGCATGGCGCCTCATGTTTGTAATCCCAGCACTCCAGAGACTGACACTAGAGAGGTCTACCTAGAACTTGAGACCAGCCTGGAATACATGATGAGTTCCAGACTACCCTGAGATGTGTGTGGGGGAGGGGGGTCTTACTGGTTAAGAGCATATATTGTTCTTGCAGAGGATCTGAGTTCAGTCCCCAGCACTCACATTAGGCAGCTCACAACTGCCTGTAACTCTTAGCTCCAGGGGATCTGATGTCCTTTTATGGACTCATGGGTGTACACACACACACACACACACACACACACACACACACACACATTCAAAGGCTACATGTGTCTACGTGCACGCACATGTACTCAGCCATGACTACGCATAACACAGGAAGAGAAGGGATGAGCGCTGGAAACATGGGTCAGGCATGGAGAGGGAGGGCCCATCAGCTGGGGAAAGCCTAAAGGCAGACTTTCTACCGCCCCCCTGTGAAGCATTGCTACATGTACATCAGATACATCGTATTCACACAGACAAGCTACATGTACATTCGATACATTGTATTCACACAGACAAGCTACATGTACATCCGATACATCGTATTCACACAGACAAGCCAATTTTTATTTTGTTGGGTTTGAGGGTTTGTTTGCTTGTTTGTTTTTGTTTTTTTGAGCTGGGTCTCTAATGTAGCCTGAAACTTGCACCAGGCTGGCCTTGAACTCACAGAAATCTGCTTGCCTCAGTCTCTCAAATAATAAGATTGGAAGTCTGCAGGACCACGCCTGGGCTGGATAAATTAATTTTTAAAGGCAAATGTCTGGAGGGAGGAACACAAAACCTTTGATCCTCAACACTTCAGAATGGTGATCTCTAAAAGAGAAAAACCAAGACAGAAAAAGATGCAGAGCTGGCCTAGCCCCCAAGAACAGAGGAAGACCACATTTCAAAGTCCTTGCCTAGCCCACTGTGGCTGCAGACAAGTCTAAGGGAGCTTGTTTTTTAGAAATGTATTTTTAAAAGGCAAATCTGTCTGATTTTTGACTCGTCCTGGCTACCCAAGTGCTTCTTTCAGCCCTAGATATTTGCTTCACCAGTGGAAACTTTTCTACCACTGCAACAAAACAAACATGCTTTGGACAAGGAGGTAGCCATCTCGTTCCTCAAGATGGCCTTATGTGGGAAGCAAGTCCACTCTGGGACACGGTCAAGTCGGTCACCACCAGCCTTTAAGGAAAGCCTCGTCACAGCCTTCAGTCACCCGGCTGAGGGTCACAAGTATTCCTTCAGGACTTTTTTACATCCTGAACTTAAATCCATAGTTGGAAGAAAGGTTTATTATCTAATATTCAGCTTACTTCCCCAAATTTAAGATGTCCGGGTTCCCACCATCATTTAAAAAGACCTTACCGTGAAGCTAATGAACACATTAAAACACTTAATGTCCCAACAGGCCAATATATAAATTATTTTTTGTCGTCTTCTATGTGTGTAGCACAAGTGTGTGTGGTAATGCATTCTCTTCAGTCCCCAAGGAGAAGCCCACTGCTTGACAGGGATGGAACCTGGCCCAAACTCCTCTCCTTGGATCTCCAGCCAAAGGGAAGGCTACCCCAAATCTTGCTCAAGTACAAGGTCCCCAACTTAAGCCTACCATCAAACACACTGGTAAAGGTAACTCTGATTATTTTGAAGGCAAAAATATTTTTACACAACGTTGTTGCCATCGGAAGGTACAATGCAGAGCAAACAGAGAAGCTTCTGGAAGGCAAGTTGGCAAGCTGCCTCAACAATCTTCTAAAAATGTTCACACTTTCTGACTCAATGACTTTACTTCCAAGACAGAGTAATATAACAAAATAGTATGGCCCAAGTTCGTCTTTTTTTTTTTTTTTTTTGCTAGAACTGGGGCTTGAACTCAGGGCCTCACACACACTAGGTAAGCACATCACCACGAACATCACAGCCTTCATGGTTTTCATACCAAGAAGAAGAAGAAACCCCCACAGTGAGCCTACTACCCCTGCACATAGCCCGTGAAGTGAGAAGAACTGAAGGTTCTGTGCATTCCCAGTGAATTTGAGGCCAGCATGAGACTACATGAGATCCTACACCTCAAAATAACACATTAAACAAAAGAAATGTCCAAAAATTTATGATTAGGAGATCTGTGGTACATTTCAACAATGGGATATTACTTAAACGTTTATAGTCATCTGAAAATTTCTTCTGACGTTTTTGATGCGTTAACACATAAAGAGCTGATGTTACAGTCATAGCAAATCTCACCTTTAACAAGAATAAAGGAAAGTCACAGTGTGATCGATCATGTGGAGAGGGGAGCACAGCTCGCTGGGGTAGCACTTGCCCAGCGCACACCAGACCCCAGGCTCAATCCCTAGCACTGCACATAGAAAAGTGGGGGTGGAGGGCACACGGCTGCAGATCAACAACAAGGAAGGGGCCTGTCATCCTGATGAGTGTCCAGCCTGACAGGAGGCATGAGGGTAGAGGTTTGAATCTACTGACCCCTCGTAACCCCATTCCCATCTGCCCTCATAGTCTGAGGCCCTTGGTGCAGGCTATCTCTCCTCCTTACTTCTTGGCAGCCATATGTAAAGTCCACAATGCTATCTGGTAGAAGATGTGACTATATGGGATTTACTTAGTGTCCTTCTAAGGAACCTTTTGTAATTGTTTTTAACTCTCGTGGTACAAAATTCTAACAATACATGAGGCTTGCAGAGAAATATGGGCTTCCTTCTCCTGACACCTGCTCACACTGTTACACCATTTAAAAGAAATCACAGGCACTAGCTTTTATATAAAAAGCATGTGTATTTACACATGTATATATACATGACACGCATGCATGCCTATATGACAACACGGTATATACAGTTTTATATCTTGCTGTTGTAATTGAAATTAGTCAACACTGGGTTGGAGAGCTGGCTCAGCAGTCAAGAGCACATACTGCTCTTGCAGAGGACCTGAGTTCAGTCCCCAGCTCCCAGGTGATCTGATACCTCTAGCTTCCATGGGCACATGCACTCACATGCATTCATTTGCATAGACACACAGAAACAACCACACATAACCTGAAATAAAAAATCTTAAATAACATTAATTACCGTGTTCTCAGAGTACATCTCAGAGCACCACCATTCTGCTTGAGGGAACCTGTTAGGACCATGATCTATGGAACACTTGCTCTTACAAAAAAAAAAAACCACAAAAGAGCCCTTGGATGCGACTGTTATGGTGCAGCATTCGTCCAGGAAACAGAGGTCGGACACCTTTTGATGGAAGCCTCAGTGTTGGTGTCTGGTACCATTGTTCTGTACTGACATGATCAGTTTGTCAAATGTGCTGTTAGAGCCCTGACTGCTCGGAGGACGGCCTTTAACACCGGCACCCTGACAGGCTGCTCAGGTTTCCTTCCGCTCCACTCAGTCCTGCTTCGGCATCCTGAACCCATGCTGTTAGATCTAGACACTGTTCAAGTGAATGCCCTGGCTCCAGCCCTCCTCTCACTTCTCTCTGAGCTTTCCTTTGAATTCGCTCTGAAGTTCATCACATCTGACACCAGCATTAGGTCTCCTGTGGGGTCTGCATGGTATCATCTCCTTCCAGTACTTCATTTTTAATCCTTATGTGTCGCTACATAAAAGATGCGACGGCCCACACCTGTAACTGCAACACCTGAGAGGCTGAGGCAGGAGGAATGCTGTGATTTCAAGGTACAGTCTGGCCTACATCGTGAGTTCCAGTTAAGCCTGGAATTTAGAATGAGACACTGTCTCAAATCCAAAGGTGTTTTTAAAAATTAAAAGATTCTGTCAGGGTGGCGCACACCTTTAATCCCAGCACCGGGGAGGCAGAGGTAGGTGGATCTCTGTGCATTCAAGCCCAGCAGGGTCCACAGAGTGAATTCTAGGACAGCCAAGACTACACAGAGAAACACTATCTCAAAAAACAAAACAAAAATCAAAACACTGTATCTGATGTAAGCAGCACCGAATGAAGATAGTTAGTATTTAACTTCCCCTTGACAAACTTGTTTTT
This sequence comes from Rhynchomys soricoides, assembly GCA_019843965.1. Lineage (NCBI taxonomy): Eukaryota > Metazoa > Chordata > Mammalia > Rodentia > Muridae > Rhynchomys > Rhynchomys soricoides. The sequence goes on along the minus strand of JADRCH010000224.1, from coordinate 1,270,698 downwards.
AACATTTACTTATTCAATGGGAATGAGGGGCAGCATATGGCTTGTGGAGGTCAGAGGACAACCCACCAGTTCTCTCTGCCATTAGATAGAACAAACTCGGGATGTCAGACTTGGAAAGCAAGCATTTTTAGTCTCAACCACAAAGTCTGTTTTTAATACAGTATTTTATCCATTTACATTTAATATAATATGCATTTAATCTAATTTAACTATATGTTTATGTTATAATTACACAATCATATTATATAATTAATTTAATAATAATACATTTAATATAATAAACATCAGTTCTTTAGGGCTTCTATTTCTACCTTATGATTTGTTTTCCTTTTGACCTAGTTTATTTCCACTTTCTCTGTCTTCTTTTTGGTGTGATTTTCCTGTCTATTGACTTTGGTTTTTTATGGTAGCTTGCAATGGGTTTCGAGATAGTTGCTATCTTCTCTTTTCTAGTTATTAAATAGGTGGGGGTGGGGGGAGGTCTGCTGTTTAGTTGTTTTGTTTTCTACTTTATTTTAGTGAACATCAGGTCTCTGCAGTAACAATTATTGTCTTCCTAGTGGGGGTAGTGTTGTTATTATTATTACTATTATTGATCTTTAAAGACAGGGCCTCACTCTATAGACCAGGCTGGTCTCAAACTCACAGAGATCTGCCTACCTTTGCCTCCCAAGCACTGGGGTTAAAGGTGTGTGCCAGCAATTGTCTATTTTCAACATGGCTGTCAGGCTGAGCCTACTAAAGCATCTCTCCTCTGTCTAAAACTGACGAGCCCTAGTGTATTCAGAAGAAGTCCAAACCCCTCAGAGGACCACCATCTCCTAAAGCACTACTGCGGATCCTGCCCATACAGCACGTCTCCCCATTCCTGGAATTTGCTCAATGAGATTTCTTCCTTAGGCACAAGTCCTTCCCTTTTCATAGGATCCTTTCTCTAACAATGCATGAGGTTTGCGTCCTTATCCTTTCAAGTGTCTCTCAAAATGTCACTGTACAGGGCCTTTCCTGATCATTCCATTTAAAACTGCAACTTCCTGAGAAGTCTGCTGCCCTTGCTCTGTCCACACTGAACCTGCACTTTACCCGTTTGCCGTGTCTCGCTTCCTCCTTGCCACTGGAATGCAAGCTCAGTAAGGCAAAGATTCGGGGCTCCTCCACCCACTCTGCCCCTCCTAGAACATCCAGCTCAGCAGTCTCCGTGTCTTGCCTGGATGTGCCACTCTGCTTGTCAGGACGGGAGACATGGCTTAGTAGCAGAGCATGTACCTTGTCTGTGCAAACACTGCCTCAGCAACCCTAAACTATATACACACATATATACATGCACGCACACACACATATATACATGCACGCACACACACATACACATATATACATGCACGCACACACACATACACATATATACATGCATGCACACATACATGCATACATACATGAATAATAAAGACGAAGGGAACAATGACCAGAACTATGGTTGACTCAAAATCAGAAACCACGCGGTCCAGCAGACACTGAATAGTAAGTATCCTTCAAATAGTGAAGTTTCTTCTTTCTTCTTTTTTGGTTCTTCACCTGAGACAGTTAGAAAGATGGGTTACTGCGTATGAGTTACACTTGGCCACAGGTGAGAACAGAACTAACCCGGAATGCCAAAGGTCCAGGGCAGACGGCAAATGGGGTTGTCTTGGTTGTAAGGGAGGCAGACAGCGTCTCAGGTGATCTTGGCGAGATGGTGTTCCAGGTCCACTGAGACCTGTGCAGACATAGCATACAGTCCAACACCTTGTACCAGTGTTCCAGCCTTCAGCATCCCTTCCTTCTGCCCCCGCAGGCTTGGTGGGTGCACAAGCTGGTTTACTTGGACCTCGGCCTCACCCTTCTTCTCCTGTGCTTAACATGCATACTCACTTCTTCTGCCACTTGGCTCTCCTGGCACAGGAGTTCCAAGGAGGATGGCACTAAGACAGAGATCAATTTTCTTTTTAATGTGAATTTATTTTATGTCTGTGTGTATGTGTTGGGCTCACATGCAGCGGTCAGAAACAACTTGCACGAGTTGATTTTCTCTTTCCACCATGTGGGTCTGGGGGGGTCAAGCCTGGCAATGAGCCTCTGGCAATGAGCCCCTATCTCACTGGGCCCCAACCAGGCCAAATTTATCCTTTCACTCGCTTTGATGTGAATTCTTTAACGTCTTTCAAAGTTCTTGTTAGTCTAGGTCAAAAAGCTTTTTGTTTCAGCAAGGATCACAGGATTCTGCTCCCTTCCAGTGGATTCTAATTTTGACTGAAGGAAAGCTGGTGAGACCCTGGCTTCTCTTCTGAGTAGGCTAACTCAGCCCTAGTCCTGAGAGACAGTATTTGCCCCAGGAGTGTCCCTTATGGGGTTTGAGAGCCCGCCTCTGTTGCCTTGACAATGCTCAGACCCTGAATTCTGCCTCTCCTATAGTGGCTAGCCCTAAGGCCCCGACTGGGCCTGGTGGTGCTTCTGAGGTGCACAGGCAGGTCACTGGGCAGAACCAGGGGCTGTCGCCTTCACAGCTCTCACATTTGACTCTCCATTCTCAAGCCCCAGTCCTGCACCAGACTTAAAGCTTATCCCAGTTCAGATCAATAACTCAGCTTTCTGCTTAAGTTCTGTCTTCTCACTGAGATGACAGAAGGAATGCCTCAAGAAGAAGCCCCCCAAAAGTGGCTTCTCAGACGGCCTTCTGCCTTTAAGAATCAAATCTAATCAAATGTATATTTGCCTTTGATGGTTTACAGTACCTTCAATCTTTTAAAAATACTTTCCTTCCAAAATTGGAGTGTTTCGTGGTTGGGAATATTATTCTGACACAAGCCTTCCCATCAGCACTGGAAACCAGCACGCTGAATGGCTTTGAGTGAGTGATGGGGATGCCTGGTTCATACATATCACACTTTATCATGAAGATACCACAATTAAAACACAATGGCTCCCATGTAAGAGTGCCCGAGTCAATAAAAACCGAATGGACATCTCTGAAAGAGACCTTGTCGTACATTAAAATTTAATATAACAGAAGATAAGAAAAGGATAACAAATGAATGATTTATTCATTGAAGGACACTCTTGACAATGTCTGCGACTTTACAGACTGCACCTCAAGAAGTTAAATATAAGAACCATAAAAGTTAAAATAAAACACGGGGTATTCATCACCAGCTCCACGTTCACAGACAAACTAATCACTCTTAGTTTCTTTCTCAATTGCAAGATTAAAAACCAAATCAAAATAAAAGTAAAAACCTTCAACTCAAAAGGGGGCTGTACTCACTGCCTTACATCGGAGCAGGCCTAGTAAACACAGGCTGTTACTGTAGTTATTATGATTGCTTAATAATTACAGGGAAGGAAGCTCTTAACAGAAAGAAGGAATATCAGAAAAACGATAGATATGGTTGTGTAATAATTTTATTTATTAAACAATGCAAAAGGCAAAGAAAAAAGGGGGCAATGTTTACAAGCATAACAAAGAATTAATATTCTTAACCTAGAAAGGACATTTAAAAATCAACAAGAAAGGTCAAAGAGAGGGAGCATCCAGTGGGTTTACCATCAAGCCTGGTGACCTGAGCTTGACCCCTGGGACGTACACAGCCAGTTACCCTCTGAGTCGCATATGTACTATCCTGGTTAGTTCTGCCATCAACTTGACCCACTTGGGAAGAGGTCAATGGAGTAATTGTCTTAATTGACTTGTGGGCATGCTTGTGAAGCATTTCAATTGCTAACTGGTATGGGAGGGCCCAGCCCATTGTGGGAGGCGCCATCCCTAGGCAGGTAAGCTTAGGTTGTATACGGAAAGGTAGCGGAGGAAGCCAAGGGGAGTAAGGTAGTCCCCTGCCTTCCTCTATGGTCTCTGCTTCAGTCCCTGGCCTGATTTCCCTTGATGATAACACTGTAACTTGTGAGATTCTGTAATAAATTCTTTCCTCCTCAAGTTGTTCTTGGCCTGTGTTTGTTGCTGTTTTAAATTTTATGCATCAGTGTTCTGCTTGCATGTATGTATGTACACTATGTGTATTCCAGTGGAAACTGGATAGGGCGTCAGAGTCCTTGGAACTAGTTAACAGAGCTGTGAGACACCACTTGAGTTGCTGAACCCTGGTCCTCTGGAAGAGCAGCCGGTGTCCTCAACTGCTGAGCCATCTCTCCAGCCCTTGGTCAGTGTTTTATCACCAGAACAAAACACAAACTAGGACATAACCCATGTATGCACAAATAATGTTTTAAAAATCAGTAGGAAAAGCATAAACAGGGTGAGGGATGAGCAAGCATTTCTACTGGGTGTGAATGATATGCAGGTGTGATGCAAGAATCAAGAGGTAAAGACAAGACAGCAGGATCAGGAGTTCAAGGACAGCTTCAGCTACACAGTCAGTTTGAGACCAGCCTGGGCAACATGAAACCCTGACTCAAAACAAAAACCAAGTTTAGCTGTGGTGCAGAATATATGCAAATGAAGGCAATCTGCTTTTGGGTGGCCGCTCACAGCAGTAAATTTACAGGAATTCTCACTCCCTGAGAGGGAACTGGCAAGCCCTATTTGGGAAACTGGTTGTGTGTGTGGAGTTTTGAGCCTATGAGTCAATACTTCCTCATCTCAGGCATCTATTCTGAGGGACTACATCAGGCAGTGCTCCTCACTCTTCTTTTCTAGTTCCTCTTAATAAAAAACACAGATGAAAATAAATAAATCATCTCAAGAAGCCAAAAGAAAAAACATTGGGAAAATCCTAACAAGATAAGGAAGAGGAGCTGTGTTGGAATTTTACAGGGCCCAGATGTTTCTTACGGGGTTTCTGGTTGTACATTTTTGTTCTACTGCCTCGTGGAAGAGGAGGAGGAGAATATCATTTCTGCCTCTTGGGCTTGGGACATTTTTCTTGGTGAACAAATGACATAATGTTTATAAGTGAACCAACAGTGCTGAACTAAATAGTCTGTTCTCTGTGCACCAAATTCTACTTATTAATACAAAAACAAGTGCGTTCTTTGTTATCTCATTATTTCCCATGAACTCTTTTGCCTGTTGGTTTATTAAATCTTGCAGTTTGTTAATATCGGCAATCCTGTGGCTTTATGCTCTTCTGCTTTAAACAGCTACCGCTTTATAGACTTTATATATTATAAACTCATGCAGTTTCGTGATGACTATTACCTTGTAGGTGGACTAAACTTTCTAACAGAATAAACTGACTTTTCACTCTTGGAAATTTAAAATTACTTTTCTTTTTCTTTTTTTTTCTTTTTGTTTTTCTTTTTCAAGACAGGGTTTCTCTGTGTAGCCCTGGCTGTCCTGGAACTCACTCTGTAGACCAGGCTGGCCTCGAACTCAAGAAATCCGCCTGCCTCTGCCTCCCAAGTGCTGGGATTAAAGGCGTGCGCCACCACTGCCCAGCTTAAAATTACTTTTAATTATGTGTATGAGTGTGTGTGTGTGTGTGTGTGTGTGTGTGTGTGTGTGTGTGTTTGTGAGTACGGCTGCCCGCGGAGCCCAGAGGTATTCGATTATCCGGAACTGGAGTGACAGGTGGTGGTGAGCCACCTGACACGGATGCTGGGAATTGAACTTAGGTCCTCTGGAAGAGCAGTGCATGCTCTTAACCACGGAGCCAGCTCTCCTGGCCCAACTTTTCACTCTTTCAAATCTTTGTTACCTTGCAATTCTCACGCACCTGCGCCAGTGGGGCCATGTCTGTCCACTGGTTTGCATTACCGCTCCCCATGCCCTCTTATTTTGTTCAGGTATCCCACACTTTAGGTATATGTCTTCTTTATGCACAAAACTGTTCTGGTGTTTTCTTTGTTTCACTGGAGTCTTAACTGGTGTGTGAGTGTACTGTGCACGTGCACGTACATGTGTGTGTGCATCTGTGTTGTGTGTACATCTACTGGGTTATTTTCTTCTCTGACCTTTGCCCATTTGCTCATCTGTTAACTCTGAATGAACTTTAAAGGTTCTTAATCCCAGCACTCAAGAGATAGAAGCAAATGGATTTCTTGAGTTTGAAGGACAGCTTGGTCTAAATAGCAAATTCTTGGCCAGCCCAAGCTACATAGTAAGATCCTGACTCAAAACCAAAACAAAATAAAAGTCCTAATTTCTATTTTATTCTAATTTAGTAATGTTAGCTTGATTTTTTTAAAGAATTAATATTCGTTTCTTTACATTTAAATGTGTAAAGCATAACGATCTTATGCAACTGCTTGGGGAATTTGTACAAATACAAACACATGTGTTTTGCACACCTTTAAATACTGAGTTACCAGGGGCTAGAGAGATGGCCCAGCAATTAAGAGCACTTGTTGCTCTTTTGAAGTCCAGGTTCCGTTTGTAGGACCCACATGGTGGCTCATAGCCATTCCTACATTTCAGTGGGTCCAGAGCATTCTTCTGACCTCCATATGTACCAGTGATATACATGACACATATAGATGCAGGCAGACAAAACACCCATAACATAAAATAAATCTAAAACAACAAAAAAATTTAATCGGTCCTGGTTTTTTTGGTCAACCTGACACAAGCTAGAGCTATCTGGAAGGAGGAGCCTCAACTGAGAAAACGTTTCCATCAGACTGGCCTGTAAACAAGACTATAGGACATTTTCCTGATGAATGTTTGATATGGAAGGGCCCAGCTCACTGGGGTGGAGCGAAGTCCTAAACGTATAAGGAAGCAGGCTGAGACCACAAGGAGCAAGCCAGTAAGCAGCATTCTTTCATGGCCTCTGCTGCAGTGCCTGCCTCCAGCTTCCTTCACTGACTTCCCTCAATGACGAGTCTATCCTGAAATAAACCCCTTTCTTCCTTTTTTGGTCATAGTGTTTTACAGAGCATTATAAACCCTAACTAAGACACGGAGCATTTCCCAGCATGCCATATACTGTCCTTTGCAGTCTGCAAGCTCTTTCAGACTTGATCACCGGTTTCTCTTTAACTTTTTTAAACACTCGTTTATTGCATGCATGCATGCATGCATGCATGTGTGTGGGTGTACTCCACGAGTGTAGAGGTCAAGGTCTACTGCAAAATTCAGTTCTCCTTCCACCACCACGCAAGTTCAGAGGATCAGCTTCAGATCCCAAGGCTTGAAGGTCCTGATGCTGCTGCACCACCCTGTCACCCAGGCATCGGCATCAACGGTGCCTGCTCTTGAACATCATAGAAGCAAGCAACCACTCATCATCATCATCATCATCATCATCATCATCATCATCATCATCGCTACTGCTGTCACCAAGGCCGTCATCGTCACTGTCCTCTTCCTCCTCTTCTTTTAAGAAAGTGTCTTGTATAAACAGGCCTGCTTACACACGGGACTGGAGACTGGACTTCCTACACACTAGGCAAGCACCCTACCCACTGAGCTACCTTCACAGTCCTTCTGGTAGGAGTTCTCAGCCTTCAAGCATGTGCTTTTGTCAATCAGTAATTTATTCCCTTGCCGTGCTGTGTAATTCCCCAGGTGTCTGTGCCGTAAATTAGAAGCTCCTCTGCTAACCCACACTGCCCTCCAGGTTTGAACCTTTTAAACAAAGCTTCTGTTTACATGGTGTTCTCGGGCAGAGGAATCCTTTCTCTTGGGTTTCTATCTAGTGGTGGAACTGTCAGGTCACAGAGCAAGCACATCACTGGCAGAGAGTGTGAGCTTTCCAAGCAGCTGCACCCTCAGCAACCTGTGGGGCTTAGAGGGGCTGCTCCTCATGCTTGCCAACACTTAGTGTTCTCAGACTCTTCATTTAGGACGTTCTGACCGGTGTATAACGATGAACTGCTGGGCTTTAATTACATTAGCACATAGGAAGCAAAGTTGGGCACCTTCCGATATGCTCACTACCATCTGGAAATGTTCTTTAACACAGAACCTGTCCAAGTCTTTGCACACCTTTGAAAACGGAGTCACCAGACTGGCTGATCAGTGGTAGTTCTCCAATGAGTCCAGATGCTAATCCTCCATCAGATAAGCATCGGAGTCTAATGTGAGCTTCTCCCTGTGCTTTCTTAGTATCGCTTTCCCATGAATGAGGGTTTGTATTTGATATGGCACCTTTTCTTTTATGATTAGTGGGTTTACTGAGCTAATTAAGAAATCTTCATAATACCTCCACATTACTGGGAGAGTCCTGTGGTTTTCTGGAAGCTTTACAAATTTATCTTCCCCCTTGGAATATGCCGAAGGGTAAGGGTCAAAGCTCGTATTTTCTTCCATGCAGGATTATTGAGGACTGGTGTCAGCATGCTGAAAGATGCTGCTAACCTAGTCTCCATCACTGGGTCACAGAACTTACCAAGTCAAGTGCTGCACAGGAGAGGAACCACTATATAAATCTGCTCTCATTTTGTGCTCAGAGAATCTAATGAGCAGTTCATAAGTTCAGTCTTTCAGCCTTCTGCTTGTTTGCTTTGTTTTATTGAGACAGGGTCTCACGTAGTCCAAGTGTATCTCAAACTCAAGTAAGGATGACCTTGAACTTCTGATCCTCCTGCTGGGAATATAGGAACGTGCTGTCACACATGGCCCAGGGTTTCAACCATTGAATAATGGACAGCCGAAGATCAGACATTTGATGGAAATCTTAAGAATGAAAAATGAAATACCTCAACCCAAACAACAAAACAACCCCCAAACACAATTTAAAAAAAAAAATAAAGAAATAAAAAGTATCAGAGAAATAGAAACTTTCATGTAACAACACACTTTTGGTGTTTTGAATAGAATGGCCCCACAGGCTCATATATTTGAACGCTTAGTCAGAGGGAGTGGCATCATTTTAAGGGATTAGAAGGATTAGGAGGTGTGGCCTTGATGGAAGGCCCGTGTCACTGGGAGTGGGCACTGAGGTTTCACAAGCCCATGCCTAGCCTAGAGTCTCTCCCTGACTATGGGTCAGGATGTACCTCTCAGCTACTGCTCCAGGAGCCTGCATGCTGTCATGCTCCCATATGACGATAATCAACTAAGACTCTGAAACCATAAACAAGCCCCCGATGAAATGCTTTCCTTTATAAAGGTAGACTTGGTCATGATGTCTCTTCATGGTGGTAGAATGGTGACTAAGACACATGCTCGGAGAAAGGAAAGCCAGGTGTAGTGGCGCACACCTTTAACTTCAGCACTCAGGAGGCAGACACAGGTAGATAGATCTCTGTGAGTTCGAGGCCAGCCTGTTCTACATAGCAAGTTCCAGGACAGTCAAGGCTACACAAAGACTCTGTCTCAAACAACAAACAAACAAACAAACAAAACAAAATAACAACAAAAACCCAACCAACCAAACACAGAGAAGATGCGTTCATGAAATAAGAACAGAAAGCTGGAACACAAGGATATTCAGAAAAAAGAAGCATGCTCAGGAATGACCTATCTGAAAGAGAAACATGTTTGGGGAAATCTGGAAGATGAAGTTAATGTAAGATAAACTTTTGGGAGAAACACAAAGTAGAACTGAAAAGATGAAAGATAAGGAAATGTTTAAAACCTTTTTGAGAATTCACCCAAGACATCTCTCATCCGGCTAGCAGGGATTCTAGGGAAACAGAACACAGAACACAAAGGGGAGAATGTTACTAAGAAGTCCCTTCAGACCACATCACGAAACTGTGGATGCGAGGCCCACAGATGCGCAGCAGTAAGCCATGCAGCACTGCAGACTCAGAGACTGACCAAACAATGGAAAACCCTGATGCATGACATTACAGAATCACAGGACACCCCTAGAGATAAGAAATGACAGTTTGGGAGAAAATAAACAGTTCACATAGGAAGGGACCCAAGTCAGAGTGGCTTTGGACATCCCAAGAGCAGACAGCAGAACTGGCTGCTAGGCCAAAGGCTTATCTCTTCAAATTCTTAATTAAAAAAAAAAAAAAATCCCAATCTAGAATTTTAAACCCAGCCAAGCAGAAATGGAAATGAAGCTAGACTCATTTTCTAAGTTTGCATCTCACACACCTCAGGAAGCTGCTGAGGATCCATCCCACCAACCCAAAGATGAGAACCAAAAAGAAGCCATGAAGCCAGGAAAACAGAAACGGAGCACAGGGGAGCTATGGGCAGCAGCGGAGAAGAGGCCAGGCACATTGTGATGCCACGGCTCTAGAAAGTAAATGGACTGCAGCCAGGAAGCACCATTCCTGGAATGGCACCAAGGGATCAGTGAGCTCTCTGGCATCTTTGGGTGTCAAGGAGAACACTACAAAACAGGCAGCAAGGCTGAGGACTGACTGGGGATTAGGGCAGAGCTCGGCAATCCTAGCTCCCAATCACAGCCCATTATACCACTAGGAAAAAGTACAATTTTCATATACTACATGGTTCATGTGAAAATGTTTATTATACCTGGTATCCATGGGTTTACTAAGAATACTGTCCTATTTTTTTAATGCTTAAAATTTGAAATTCATACTATTAACAGCGTTCAGTGTGTAAGGCTTCCCACTCTGGTGAACTAGTGTTCCACACCCTACCCCAGTGTTTCCAAACCTTCTCAAAACCACGACGGCCAAGGATACAGAAAAGAAAGTCAGACTTCTGCTGAGTGCACATGGAACAGAGCGGCAGCACATGAATCTAGTACATTAAACACCACGATCCACTAGACTTCCTGCTAATAATACAGCAATGACCCACAACTGCCTATTATAATATTTTATTATATTAAGAGATTAAAAGACAACAATGACATGATTATTTCTGCAAGTGAAGGGCATTTGCTATAATTCGATATCCACTCTTAATGAAAACTCTTAATAAAATGAACAGGAAACTTTCTTGAAGTGACTGAGAGTGAGCAGATGGGCCAGTGTCGCTCTCAAGTACAAGTGCGCCGTACATAGAACAGGACACGTGTGGCCACACAGCAGCTTCATTGGTGTGGAGCTGGTTTGGGGCTGATACAACCAGGAGGAGAGAAGCAACATGAACAATGAAAAGAGCAGCGGCATCCTCTTCAGAGGCCCAGAGACAGGCTTGGGCTGACCTGCCAGAGCACACTGGCAGGGCTGAGGCGCAAGCTCGGCACACACAAGTTAAAGAAACAAGGGACGAACATATGTGTTAGAATGTTCATAGAGATGTGAAGGAAACTAAAAGCCACATGAAAATAACTGACTTTTCCTCCCATAAGAAGTGTCAGTAAAAATACAAGGACAGCATGAGTTTTGCAGGCAAATGGATGGAACTAGAAAATATCATCCTGAGTGAGGTAACCCAGACCCAAAAGGACACGCATGGCATGTACTCACTGATAAGTGGATATTAGCCATAAAGTACAGGACACCCATGACACATTCCACAGACTCAAAGAGGCTAAACAAGAAGGAAGGCCCAAGTAAAGATGCTTGAATCTTAGGAGGGGAATAAAACCGTCATACGGGGAAGGTGGAGGGGGGGAACTGGGAAGACGAGAGAAGGGAATGGGAGGGTCAGGATCAGCTGTGTGGACAGACTGGGGAGGGGTCAGTGGGCCGGGAGAATGAATAGAAATCTGCAGCTGGTGGAGGTGCGTAAGTGGGGTGGGGGGAATCTAGGATGTGCCAGAGACCTGGGATGGGGGAGGCTCCCAGGAGTCTATGGGGGTGACTTAGCTGAGACTCACAGTCATGGGATATGGAACCTGAAGAGGCCACCTCCTGTAGCCAGACAGGACCCTGAGTGGAGAGCTAAGGACACCAAACCACCCACAAAACTTTAGATCCAAAATTTGTCCTGTCTACAAGAAATGCAGGGACAAAGATGGAGCACAGACGGAGAGAATGGCCAACTACCTGAGACTCATCCCATGGGTAAGGACCAATCGCTCACACTATTACTGATATTATGCTTGCAGATAGGAGCCTAGCATAAATGTCCTCTGAGAGGCTCAACCCAGCAGCTGACTGAAACAGATGCAGAGACCCACAGGCAACCATCAGACAGTGCTCGAGGACTCTTGTGGAAGAGTTGGGGGAATGATTAAGGGACCTGAAAGGGACAGGAACGCCACAGGAAGACCAACAGAGTCATCTAACCTGGATCCTTGGGGGCTATATGAACCATTTGAACCATCAACCAAATGCGCTGGACCTAGGCAACCCTTCACAACTGGAGGGAGGGCTGTCCCTAAAGCTGCTGCCTGTCTGTGGAATTTGTTCCCCTACCTGGACTGCCTTGTCTGATCTCAGTGGGAAACGATGTACTTAGCCCTGCAGAGACTTGATGGGGGGGGGGGGATACCCAGGGGAGGGCTCCACCCTGTCAGAGGAGAAGGGGAGAGGGGAGGGGGAAGGGACTATGTGAAGGGGGAACCAGGAGGAGGAGCAGCAATCGAGGGGTAAAGTAAGTGAACGAATGAATGAATAAATAAATACATGGGAAAAAAGAAAGTGTTGACATTATAAACATGTCATTTGTCCTAAGTTAATCTGTGAGGTTAATGTGATCCCAATGTTCAAAATATCAACATTTTGTATTTTCCTTTTAGCTGAGCAGGCTAATTTCATTAATCGTATGTAAAGTAATAGACATGAAGCTCTAGGTGAATTCTGAATGACTGAAAAGACAACAGGTTGGCTTAATCCTAACCCGATGCACGTGTAAGGGGGTGACACTGAACAGGACAGTGAGGAGACGAGTAGCTCTGGACACTACAGACAGCTGGCACATGGTAAAGTCTTAGCGCAAGTCAGTGGGGAAAACCACCCAGGGGCCAAACTCAGCCTGTTGTCTATTTTGATTTGTTAGGTTGTTTTGTTTTCAAGGCTGAGTCTTACTGGCTAACCTGGAACTCTATGAAGACCAGGTTAGAGCTGCATCTGTCTGCTGGGATTAAAGGCATGTACCTCCATGCCCAGCCATTTGTCCTTTTGGGGTGGTCTTCTAGCTAAGAACAGCTTTTACAGTTTTTAAATAGAGGTGGGGAAAACAGGATCGTTTTGTGACACGTGAGAAGCATGTGAAGCCCAAATGCCAGTGTCCTTCTCATCTGTTCTGCTGTCCAAGCAGCACTGGGTAGTTCCCTCATGAACACAGAACCCAGGGCCAGTGCACGCTGTCTGGCTCGTTACAAGAAAACCGTGATAGTACACTCTATTAACTGAAAAAAATAAAGTTGAACCTTTATTCTCTACTGACCAAAATAATTGGAGTTACTGAAGTCTATGAACAAAACTCAAATCACACACCACACACATCATGAATACACACACATACTCTCTCTAATATTGAAAGTTTTTAAATGTCAAAATTGAGTTTTTAATGTCAAATAAAAAATTGTGTCTTCAAAAGGCACTGCAAGTACAGCTGACATCAATCTGCAGCCAACAGACCATTACATCCCAGACACAAAGCAAAACCCCTCAGCATTCAAAATCACCAATCAATTTCAAAACAATAATCCTCATCTTATAAAGAAGCTGGGCGTGTGGTGGTACACACCTCCCTAAAATCCTTACACTCAGAAGGCTGAGGCAGGTGGATTACAAGTTTCTGGCCAGCCTAGGCTACACAGAGAATCCTAGGCCAACTGGATGTACACAGTGAGACCCAATCTTTGAAGAAGAAAAAAAAAGCAAGGGTGGAAAAACCAACAGGCAAAAATGCTGAGATAGGAATGGCTAGAGTCCGCTCTGGTGAGGCCGAGCAGAAAGATTAGCAGTTCACAGACAGCTGGGCTGTAAACAGACTCAGTCTCAACAAAACAGATGCCTGGCATGGTGGCTAACTCATATAATCCCAGCACTTGGGACACAGAGGCACAGAGATGTCATGTTCAAGTCTAGTCTTGGCTACAACAACAAGTTCCAGGCTAGCCTAAACTATAGAGTAAGTAAGACCCTATCAGCAAACGAAAGGGAAAAGCAAGAAAAACAAAAGAAAACAATCCCCCCAAAAGGAATTTACCTCAAGAGAAATTCCAACCAAAACAACACTGAGGCCATGCCGCTCTAACCCATCGCTTAGAAGGGAGAAGGTCAGTTCAAGCCATCCTGGACCACCTGAGTGTCTCAGTCAGTGTCTCTCTCTGTCTCTGTCTGTCTCTCTCCAACAAGAACAAAAGTTTGTTGAAGGGTTTCTGTGTCTGAGGTGGGTCCCATTTTAGACCCAGCAATACTGCTGAGAACAACTGAAAAACAAGACTATCTTAAGGCACTTGGGAGCTGCCAAGGCAACCAAGGCTTGAGTGTGTGAGATCCCAGAGGCCAGAGGTGTGGGATGCCCGTGGAGCTGTGAGCCGCTTGGAGGGTGCTGGGATGGAGCTGACGTCCTCTGGAAGGGCAGTGCATGCTCTTTACCACGGAGCCATCTCTCCAACTCCCAGTAAAACATCCTTAAAAGACTAGCAGAAGCCAGGTGTGGCAGTGTGTGCCTGTAATCCCTGAGTTGCCAAGGCTGAAGCAGGAAGAGCTTGAGTTCCAGGCTAGCCTGGGCTATCTAGTGAAACCTCAGAAGATACTTCCCTAACTCAAAGGAATACGAGACTGACAGATAACAGACATGGGAGGCCAGGATTGCGTGGCCATCAAAGGTGCTTAATGGAGCCCAGGATGGAGCCCACTCCTGTCATTTCAGCACTTGGGAGGCAAAGGCAGAAGAACTGGGAATTCAGGGTCAACCTCAGCTACTTAGCAAGTCAAAACCCTACCTGAGCTACATAGGTATGATTTGTCTCCAACAAACAAGAATCATTACCAGATGTTAAAAAATCAACAGTGAAAAAGCAGTGGAACACGAAACACACAGCATTAGAGGAGAAATTGCAAAGGAAATATACTTCTACACTGGAAAGGCCAGCACAGGCCACCTCAACTAACAGCCAAAGTGAAATCACCAGCAGTGGCATGTGAGGAGGTGGGAGGGGGAGGGAGACGGCATACAACACAAGACAGAAGACAATGTCAAAGTCATAGACTTCCTGTTAGGAAACACACCAACACTTTTATATCAAAAATGCAGACCATATCCAGTCATGATGACACAAAAATCCAAACTGTAGTGCAGTGCACGAAAATGCTCTAAATCCTGCCAAGGAGGTGAGGCTAAGTCACTCGTCTGTATCCTGTGGTCCATGGAGTGTATGTAGTTTAGACTTTTTCATTTTTGTTATTGAGCTGAGTCTTCACTGTCAACTTGACAGTGTGCCCAGGGGGGACAACATTCCAACAGGTGGCCCTGATACAAAGCATCCAAGGAAAAAGCAGCGTGTGCCTGTTTGCCTTCGCTGTTTCCTGTGTAGGTGCATCTACCGCTGGCATAGCCTTCTTTCACAGACATCATCAGATACTGGCTTCTTTGGCTTTCCATTGTGGGCTGAATATCAGAAACCCTCCATGCCTTCAGCACAGGATTAGAACCTGGGACATCCAACTCCATGGGCTGAACTACTGCTGAGTCCTCTGCCTCTCCGGCATGCAGGCAGCCACTATCGTGTAAGCCAGTGTAATAAATTCCATTATAAAAAGATCCATTCCGTTGGTGTAGCTGCTCTAGAGAAGCCAGCCTTAAATGTCTATGTGTCGATAGAGGGTAGTATTAAGAACAATTGAGTAAATGTGAACCAGAGGTGTGCGAGCGTGCGTGTGCATGTTCCTGTGCATGTGTGTGTAGAAACAGAAAGGAGTAAGAGATAAAGTGATATCAGTGTTTTTGGAATTTAGATGATAGATATACGGGAATTCTTTGTGCTATTAGAACTCACTTCAAAAACTGAGTATTGAAAAGCACCTCAAGCTAAAGGGTTTTTTTAAAGAGAAGAGGGAACCGGAGAGCTGGCTTAGGGGTAAGAGCACTTACTGTTCTTGCAGAGAACATGGGTTCAGTTCCCAGCACCCACACTGGGCAGCTCACAACACCTGTCATTGCAGTTCCAGGGGATATGATGCCTTCCTCTGGCCTCACAGGCACGGCACACATACAATGCACACACAAACAAGAACAAGTTTATGTGCATAAATAAAACTAAAGCTTCTTTTAAAAACTGAAGAGCCTAGAAGTATTCAAGCAGTTTAGCGTTCCCCAGCCTGTCTGCAGTCATGGCTTCATCTACAGCACCAAAAAGAAAAGAAGTGAGGAAACTCATCTTCGGATGAACACTAGAGAGTTCATCACTTACAGCCCCCTTACCCAGGACAGGATGAAGGGAATTCTCCAGACAGAAGGGACATAATCCCACACGGAAGCATGGAAATATAAGAAGTCTGAGCTCAAAGGAAAGGCCAAATGTAATATAAGTGAATACTGACAGTGTAAAAGAACAATGGCTTTAGGGCTTAAGATCAATGGTAATGTCCTTTGGTTTAAAATCTATGCAGTACTACACAGATCTGCAGAGATCACTACCATACGACAAAAGGTAGGAAGCTCAATGGAATTGAAGTGCTCTAAAGTTGGACCCTTACCATGGATCAGCGAGTAAAGACACCTGCCACCAAGCCTGACAGCGTACAACCTGATCCCCACATGGCAGGGGAAGAGAACTGGTGCCTGCAAGGTGTCTCCTGACCCTAACACGTGCACGGTGGCACATGCACACACATACACACGTGCACTCAAATACACACACACACACACACACACACACACACGGGGTGGGGAGGGGGTAAAGAAATGGTGAATGAATGGATGAAGTGCTCTGGCCCTGGCATCATGGGTGAGTGGCAGGCGTCTCTCTTTCATACACACTACAGGAGTCAGAGATGAGCTTTGTCCTCTAGTGTGCTGTATTGGCTGTTTTTTTTGTGTCAACTTGACACAAGCTGGAGTTATCACAGAGAAAGGAGTTTCCGTTGAGAACGTGCCTCCATGAGATACAGCTGTAAGGCATTTTCTCAATTAGTAATCAAGGGTGAAGGGCCCCTTGTGGGTGGTGCCATCCCTGGGCTGGTAGTCTTTCTTGGGTTCTATAAGAAAGCAAGCTGAGCAAGCCAGGAGAAGCAAGCCAGTAAGTTACATCTCTCCATGGTCTCTGCACCAGCTCCTGCTCCTTGACCTGCTTGAGTTCCATCCTGCTCCTTGACCTGCTTGAGTTCCAGTCCTGACTTCCTCTGGTGATGAACAGCAATGTGGAAGTGTAAGCTGAATAAACCCTTTCCTCCCCAACTTGCTTCTTGGTCACGATGTTTGTGCAGGAATAGAGACCCTGACTAAGACATGTGCTGATTCTGCAGCATGGTTGGCTTCTATGCTTTTTGGATGCACTAAAGATTTCAAAGATCTGTTGTTATTGAGCATACAAGTGCTGTCATACCAACACTCAGGAGGATCATGACTTTGAAACTAGCCTAGACTATAAGCAGAGTTGCAACGAAAAGAATCTTAAACTTTACCAAGTGAGATAAATGTTGGTAAGAATATTGTGCTATCCCCATCAAAATCCCAACTCAATTCTTCATAGACTTAGAGCAATTCTCAAATTCATGTGGAATAACAAAAAACCCAGGATAGCAAAAACTATTCTCAACAATAAAAGGACTTCTGGGGGAATCACCATCCCTGACCTCAAGCTGTACTACAGAACAGTAGTGATAAAAACTGCATGGTATTGGTACAGTGACAGGCAGGTAGATCAATGGAATAGAATTGAAGACCCAGAAATGAACCCACACACTTACGGTCACTTGAACTTTGAAAAAGGAGCTAAAACCATACAGTGGAAAAAAGACAGCATCTTCAACAAATGGTGCTGGTTCAACTGGTGGTCTACATGTAGAAGATTGTGAATTGATCCATTCCTATCTCCCTGTAAAACGCTCAAGTCCAAGTGGATCAAGGACCTCCACATAAAACCAGATACACCGAATCTAATAGAAGAGAAAGTGGGGAAAAGTCTCGAACACATGGGCACAGAGGAAAAGTTCCTGAACCCAACACCAATGACTTATGCTCTAAGATCAAGAATCGACAAATGGGACCTCATGAAATTACAAAGCTTCTGTAAGGCAAAGGACACTGTAAATAGGACAAAACGGCAACCTACAGATTGGGGGAAAGATCTTTACCAATCCTACGTCCGATAGAGGGCTAATATCCAATGTATACAAAGAACTCAAGAAGCTAGACTCCAGAGATCCAAATAACCCTATCAAAAATTGGGGAACAGAGCTAAACAGAGAATTCTCAACTGAGGAAACTCAAAGGGCTGAGAAGCACCTAAAGAAATGTTCAACATCCTTAGTCATCAGGGAAATGCAAATCAAAACAACCCTGAGATTTCACCTCACACCAATCAGAATGGCTAAGATCAAAATCTCAGGTGACAGCAGATGCTCTTGAGGATGTGGAGAAAGAGGAACACTCCCTCCATTGCTGGTGGGAATGCAAGCTGATACAACCTCTCTGGAAATCAGTTTGGTGGACCCTCAGAAAAATGAACATAATACTACCTGGGGACCCAGCTATTCCACTCCTGGGCATATGCCCAGAGGATGCGCCAACATGTAATAAGGACACATGTTCCACTATGTTCATAGCAGCCATATTTATAATAGCCAGAAGCTGGAAACAATCCAGACGTCCCTCAACAGAGGCATGGATACAGAAAATGTGGTACATTTACACAATGGAATACTACTCAACTATTAAAAACAATGACTTCATGAAATTCGCAGACAAATGGACGGAACTTGAAAATATCATCCTGAGCGAGGTAACTCAGTCACAAAAGAATGAACATGGTATGTACTCACTGATAAGTAGTTATTAGACCAAAAGTTTGGAACACCCAAGATTCAGCTCACAGACCATATGAAGCCTAAGAAGAAGGAAGACCAAAATGTGGATGTTTCAGTGCTTCTTAGAAGGGTGAACAAAATACTCACAGGAGGAAATATGGAGACAAAGTGTGGAGCAGAGACTGAAGGAAAGGCGATCCAGAGTCTGCCCCACCTGGGGATACATCCCATGTATAGTCACCAAACCCAGACGTTATTGTGGATGCTGGGAAGTGCTTGCTGATGGAAGCATGATAAGCTGTCTCCCAAAAGGCTCAGGCAGAGCCTGACAAATACAGAGGTGGATGCTCACAGCCACCCATTAGATTCAGTGTGGTGTACCGGATGGAGGAGTTGGAGTAGGGACTGAAGGAGCTGAGGGGGTTTGCAGCCCCATGGAGGGAGCAACAGTGTCAACTGGCCAGACCCCCCCAGAACTCCTGGAGACTGGACCACCAACCGAAGAATACACATGGAGGGACCCATGGTACTGGCCGCATATGTGGCAGAGGAGGGCCTCGTTGGACATCAGTGGGAGAAGAGGCCCTTGGGCCTGAGGGTGTTAAATGCCCCAGTGTAGGGGAATGCCAAGGAGGGAAGACAGGAGTGGGTGGGTGGGTGGGGCAGCACCCTCATAGAGGCAGGGAGAGGATGGGATAGGGGGTTTCTGAAGGGGAGACCTGGAAAATAAATTTTAAAAAGAAAAAAAAAGGAAAGGAAATTTTTCATATTACAGAGAAAAAAAAAAAAAAAAAAGGTTCTTTATCAAGTGGGCCTGAGAAATGCCATGGGACACCTACCTGACTCCCTGTGCTGATAGCAACTGAGCTCACAAATTTAAAACCTAATACACCCCTTTTCACCTCTTTAAACTTGAGCATACCTCATTTTCATATGTACTTGTGTTTCTATCTGGATGAGTTATTCAGACAGACTTGGGAAATAGCAAAAACCATTTTAAAGTTTGAAATCTGGAATACAAATTTTCTCAATATTATTTTTTGAAATTATTGTATTATTTCAGAAACTATTTTTACTGGTCAAGTTGGTGAACTGTAATGTGTGATTGGTCAATCTACTCTTAATAAAGGTCAAACTAGAAAACTGAATTAAAAAAAAAAAGAATATTGGGTTCTATAAAGCCAGATGTGCTGGGTCACACCTGTAATCTCAGCACGTGGGAGCTGGATGCAGAGCATTCGAAGTTCAAAGTCATGGTCATCCACCCAGCAAGCCTGAGTCCAGACTACGTTATATGGAGCAGATCTCAACCACATCAGTAAGAAGAATGCAGCCAGATGGTAAACAACAGTAGGCACTTGCTGGTGTGCAGAAAGCCAGTTCTTTAACACTTGAAAATATCATTTATAACTTTAAAATTACCTTATAATAAAGCATAAAAATAAGTATATAAAACTCTTGGACCAAGTTTATCATTGTAAAAGTAATATGAATGTAAAATAAGAAGTGAAAGTAAAACCCACTTATGCTAAATTTGGATTATATGCATATGTATACATACATATACAAACAAATACAAACAATAACTCTGTGTGTGTGTACGCGCATGCATGTAAAAGAAACACAGAAGCCTGTGGCTAGTGTCTGACCCTGGCTTGCCAGCACCATTCTCACTAAAGAAATCTTGGGAAGATGTTTGATTGTGGGCTTGAGTCAATCTGAGAAATGTATCCCAGGAAGCAAAGGAGCCAACCCGAGTATGACCCATTGAACCAAACCTGAAACAACAAATCAAATACTCCTCAGGATATAAATGATATTCAAAGATTTTGTTTTCAGACAGTCTCTCTAAGGAGTCCTGGCTAACCCAGAATTTGCTATATAGACCAGGCTAGACTCATACTTGCAGTAGTCCTCCTGAATCTGCCTCCAAGTGCTAGAATAACAGATACTGAGTGTGTGCCACCCCATAAAAACAATGAAATGGCGTGGTTACCCCAGGAGAGGAAGGATGTGAAAGCTCTTAGCCAAAGAACGTTTGCTGATAACTGTGGTCCACTGAATCATCCAAAAATGTCAGGAGTCACCCCCTGCTACTTAGCAAGACTGATGAAGCTGGAGCGATGGGTCAGTGGTTAGATCAAGTGCTGCTCTTCCAGAGGAATTCTGTTCCCAGAACCCATGTCAGGCAGCTCACACCTGCCTGTGACTCTAGGGGATTCAACTCCTCTGGTCTCCACTGGCACTAGAACACACATATACATATACAAAGACATGTATAGACACAGATACATAATTAAAATAAATCTAAACAAAATATTTTTCAAAGAAGATAGACTGGGCTATATGAGATTGTTTCTGAAAAAAAAAATAAACTATAAGAAATGCATAAGAAACAACGTATTTAGGAAGTCAAACTTTTTTCTAGTTTCAAAGAAAGTCAATCAAAACAAAGCTCTCCACTGATGCTAAAGGTGCTGAGGGAAAGTTGCCAAGTAACAAGACAACATGATCTCAAAAAGAGCCTTTCTCAGTCTTTCTTAGTTGTTAACTCCCTGAGGGAAGACGGCCCTTTACAACAGGTTTGATCTGGTAATCGCCTGCTACCCAAACGGCAACAGCAGAGAGCCCATCCTCCTCCCTTGTAAGACAGTGCAGTAATGAGTACCTAACATTACTTATTAAGTATTCTTCTCAAAAACCTGTGTTCTCAATTTTATGAAGGAACAACATGACAAGCCCAGAACAGTTAATAAAACCGACCTGATCTCTCACATACAGTCAGGGACAGCTCAAGCAGGGGCAAGAGGCTGGGTCTCCAGAGTCTCCTGGAATGCAGGCTACAGAAGAAACTTGGAGCAAACAGGGAAACTCAAAGATGGAATATACATATCGGGTACTTTAGGAGAGTCATGTTCATTTCCTCCCTGTGACATGTGAGGTGATTGTAGGGAAGAACATTCTCGTTTGAGGAGATAAAAGCTGAAATAATCAGAGTTGGTCTGTCGTGATATCTACAAGTCCCTTTCAAATGTTCATAGAACGTGTATGCAACCTGAGTGTGCATGCATGTACAGAGAGAACAAAGACAGACAGGCATATGCGACAAAATGTCAATCAGAGGGTAACAAGGGAAGAGCTATCTGGGTGTTCTTGCCGTGTTCAATATTTTTGTGAATCTGAAACTGTTCAAGAGTAAGAGACTGAGGAAGAACTCAGGCTGGACAGTGCCAGCACTTAGCACATGGAGGCAGCACACTCAGAAACTCAGTCATTCTTTACAAACAACAAGACAGATTAGCCTGTGCTGATGCCTACCAAAGAAAGAGCGGAAGGGCTGGGAAGATGGTTCCATGGTTAAGAGCACTTGCTGCTCTTACAGAGGACCAGGCTTGGTTCACGACACCCAGATGGTGGTTCACAATGGTCTACAACTGCAGTTCCAAGGCATCTGACACCTTCTAGCCTCAATGAGCATTGCATGCACCTGGTGCACACACACAGTCATGCATAACATGCACACATGCATACATGCAGGCAAAACACTCATACTCATAAAATAAAAACAAATAAATCTTTTTTAAAGGGGGAAATGGGGGTCCACACAGGGGTACTGGTGTCAGGATGGAAAAAATTCAAGCCAACAGGCCTTGACCAACGTGTTGATGGAAGGAAAAGAAAGCTGAAAGCTGAGCTGGAGTCTCCTTGTCTGCCCTCAGAAGAGGTAGGACTACAAGACCAGAGCCTGCTCTGTAGCTACCAGTGAATTGAAAAGGTCCTTGACTTTCCATAGCCTTGCCTGGCATTGGTGAAGGCAGCAAATGTCTAACAACACAGCCACTGCCATTGTCAGGTGTTCTCTGAATGAGGCCCAGCCTCTGGGTCTGTGGAATAAATAATCACTTCTAGACACCGCTGCTTTCTGTACAAAAGCTTGTTCTTCCTAGTTAGACTTAGCATTGCTGAGCCCATCACAGCCCCTCGGCACAATCATTTGTTTTACACTTTAGGAGACAGTCACCTGTATTTGCCAAGTGACTTTAGGATGGACTCCACTGTTCTCCAGCCTTTCGTCTTCAAAAACTAGAAGTAACATTGACTTTCTCATTGAATAGAAGGCAGCAAAGAACACATTAAATAATTCTGGCCAAAGGATAAGTATCTTGCAGAAGAGTTTTTTGTTTGTTTGTTTTTTGTTAAGTCCATCTGCAAGAGAGAACACTGAAAAGTCTAGGGGTCATTCTGTAATTATGACCATTTCTTTTATGACCCTGGATTCTGCATTTCTGAGAAGGAGGCAGCAGGATTATTCCCCTTTACTGCCTTGAATACTCATGCCCAACACAGTTCTGAACAGTTCACAAAAAATAATAATAATAATAATAATAATAATAATAATAATAATAATAATGTTAAATAACACAGGGAAGGGAAAATACTATCTGCCTGCTCCTGAGAAACACTAAGAGAACCAGTAACAGTCATTAGGGCAATTACAAAAGACACAACAGGATGGTTTTAAAAGCACAGACATCAACGGCTTTTCTAAGAATTGTCAAAGATCAGAAAATAGAGTGGAAATAAAGGTCACAAGGCAATAATGATAAATTTCAAAGTACTTAGGACTATAGGAAAGTGGACAGACGCTAGACAGGAATTCTGTCAGACCATTAACAGGAAATGCTGTTACTCCAAAGAGCCGTCTGCAAAGATGTCACTCCGGCCCTAGGTAATTTCCAGACTGACTGTAATTAGATTACAACTCCAAGGAGACTGGCAGGGGTGTGGGGAGGAACCGGATTAAGAAGAGGAGCCTTAGGGTTCCAGAGATTAGCTCAGTGGCTGCAGAGGACTTGCGTGTGATTCCCAGACCAACATGGTGGCTCACAACTATTTGTAACTCCTATTCCAAAGGACACCCTCTTCTGGCCTCTGCAGGCACTAAATGCATGTGGTGCAGACACATGTGCAGGCAAAATGCCCACACATGTACAAGAAAATAAGTTACAGAAACTTTTTAAAGGGGGTATGTAATAAGGGACTGTAAACAGCAGGGCTACTCTCATCAGCAACAAGAGTGGGGACCGGAAGCTACAATCTAAAAGCACAGAGGTGCTGCAGCCCAACACACAGGACATCAGCACACCGCAGCCCAACACACAGGACATCAGCACATGAGAACACTTCGAATGCAATGGCTGACAAACTGACATGTTGTTAAGTGGTGCCAGAACAATCAAATTGGTCACCAGGAAAAATAAAGTCATAGCCCCCACTGCTCAGATATCAACAAAATTAATTCCATGAGAGGAAACGAGACCATAAAGAAACAGGAGGCCAACGTGTCGATGTCCTTAGGCTGTGGGAAGGGTTCTCTGATTTCAACCAAAGCAAGGGCCTATGAACTTGACAATCTGGAAGTTTAAAACTCGCACTAGATAGCATGGCCAGGGTGGAGGGCACACACTGGAATAACCTTAACCCTCGCTAGACAGCAGGATCCACACTGAGTCAGTAGCGTGATGCATATTAAAATGAAAACCAACCCATTTCCATTAACACAAGACTGGCAACTCAAGGTTTTAGTTTTCCCCCTAAAAGGGCAATCACAGAAGTGAGACCTATTTCTCCAGGGCATTTAAAGAAGACCCGCTGTAATGCTGAGAAATGAAAACACTCTGCATGTTCATCAAAAGGGCTGGTTAAGATAAATCACGGCACATGTTCTGTCCCACACCCAGCAGTTGTTAAAACTGTCAGAGATCTATACTTATAGACATGAGTTATGTCTGAGATATAGTGCCTAGCAAAAAGAAAGACAGCAACAGAGGCAAACTCCATGAAGATTTGTCAAAGGAAAAGCAGGACCCAACAGCCCCAAAAGAAGGCAAAGGGCTGAGAACTCCCCAACCTTCGGATTTGTGCACGCTCACTGGCCAAGCAACAAATTTTTGCGAGGACTTTGGGCTCTCGGTCTATGAAAAGCCAGCAGTACCACTGTCGTGCCCTGTGTTGTCCCAGGACTCCCTGGTGTGGGGACGGGCGCTGCTGCACTGGGTTATTCCAGCGCATTTCCTGTCAGACTCGCCAGGTCTTTAAAGTTCTTACGTAAAACTAAAGAACTTTAGCTAAAATGCCCCAAAGACAGGGAAGCCAGGCAACATGGAAGGTGTGGGACAGACATCCCAGCAACCCTCTCCCCACGCACACCAGATGCAGTGCTGGCAGCAAGGCTAAGCCAGAGTTTCATCAGCAGTCCCCTTGGGATGAGGTCATCACACCCCAGCTACCTCTAGTCCTCCAAGGAGACGATTATCACACTGTCACCAGTGTCCCTGGGGTTCCTTATTAGCCTAATAGAAACCCTTCACGCTTGCACTGAGACTGACAGAGACTGTGAGCCTGAAGTGAACTTGTGTGTACAGGGACCCCTACCCAAGGGCCTAACGAGGGGTACAAGATCGGTACACGTGGTTCCCTTCGCACACGTCAGCCCATCTTCTGGACTTCTGAAGGTAGCTGCCAGGCTCTGGGGATGTCTAGGGAGAACTGGAGCATCTTCCAGAGGAGCAGTATACAAACAACACCTCAAACCACAGACAGGAGCAGAGAAGACAAAGGTGATGTCACTAAAGGGCAGGTGGCACTCTGCTAATCCCTGACATTTCACATAAGAACAAACAGCATGTCATAGAACTGGTAACTGCAGTGAGGGATGGCAGGAGATGCTCTGGAACCTTCCACAACGGCCTCCCGGGCTGCCCCTTTGGTCCAGATCACTGTGGAACGTTGGTTGTGGGAACCAGCTCAGCAACAAGCAATGCTGTGTCCTGCACAGGTGAGGCCAAGCACCTCCTTCAAGGCTACTCCATTTTACTTGGCTTTCAGTTGCTCTGTCTCTCTCCCTATATGTCATCCTGTCTCTCAGAGCTATTCCTGTGTGTCCCATGGGACCAGAGTGAAGCAAGTCCTACCTGTATGATGCAACGACCAGCCACAGGTGAGGCCGCGGCTTTCTGAAAACCTAATGAACCGGCACCAGCAGCTTGTGTACTTCTTGACAGCACGCAGGTGCTGGTAAATATTCCCATGAGTGTTCCTGGTAAACTCAGGCACCCAGCCCCTCACCCTCACATGCACATACACTCTCAGACTCAGACATGCGCACGCACACTCCTCACGCCTCGCTGGCTCTGCCCTAGAACCTTAAAGTACAGATTTGGGGTTCTCTTTCCCAAGGGTTAGAACCCCAATTTCAAACTTGTAACTCTTTGTGCTCACATACACAGAACCCTCTGATAAGTTATATGCTGCTGTTTACTGACTGCAGTGAGAGGTGCTCTTGGAGGGTTTCTGCATATATTATTTTTTCCACGTCTTATCTTACAGTGAAAATCATGGTTTAACATGGCTTTTCCATAATTCTCCCTGTATGCAGGGAAGCCAAGATGCCCATTAGCCAGTGTCCCCAACAGTTATCAGATGTGAGGAGGATATCAATACCAGATGTCCAAACCATCCATTTAAACACTAAATGTTAACATGGGAAAGCAGCAAGGGCAGAGTTGGTGGCTCACATCTGTCATCCCAGTATTTAGGCTGAGGCAGAAGGATCAAGAGGTCAAGGTCATAAAGAGTGGACTATCACCACAGCCCTCTCTGTCCGAGGGGCAGGGGAAGTCCTGCAAGTGGTAGAGACAAGGGGACCAGCTCCAGGGTGGCCCAGCGCAAGCTTTAAAGGCCTTTTTATGTGGAAAAGCTGAACAAAGGACGCTGAGCAAGATGGCTACAAAAATGAGACATGCTTTCAATTGTGCTTAAATTTAAAAGTGTACACCTTGCATGCTTTCCACAGCAGACCCTGTGTACCACCACACTACACAGTCCCACCTTCTGATCCAGGCTTTTGGCCTGGACTGAGCTGCACCAGCATCCACAAACACTGAAAATGAAGATCTTAGCACATACTGAACACTCTGACTGAGCTGGACCAGCAAAGGAGGAAAAGCTTAAAGAAAGACACTCCTGTCCCAGCCTCTGCAGGCCACCCCAGAGCCGGGATCACACAGTTCACTGGCTGCACACAGCTCTGAGATCTCCCAGGAAGCCAGCTAATGGACTGTCTTTTTCATCCTTTTGGAGTCTCTGACCTTTAGGCTCCATACCCCTGAGCCACACATTTTTATTTTCTAGGCTCCATCGATTTAAAAGCAAAACAGCCCATCTGCTTCCAGAAAACCAAGGCACACAGGTCAGGTACACACCACAGCACCAAGCACGGAGGACCTCAAAGTGTTACAGCCAGGTCAGCAAACCAACTGACTAGCTAAGAAAACCAAGGAAGATTCAGACGTGACACAGTCGGGAAACAGTAAAGAGAGATGGATGGGAAGGGCAGAGGGGAGCTTTGTGGGAGCTGAGCTGTCAGTGGTGTAACAGAAACAGCTCCTTAGGATTGTGGTCTGATGCAGTGGGACCCTTCCATGGCAGAAGGGGCAGCTTCACCAGGAAGCTGAGTGACAGGGCTTATCCCAGAGAAGCCATTTCTAGATAGAGTAGCACTTGCTTTACAAACGTCATTTCTTCTTTCTTCCAGGGAGGGCCTCAGATTTCAGCCAAACCTCTTAACAGTACACACGTGAAGAGAACAAGCCCAATAGTCACTGTGCACGCAGCTCAGCACCAGGGTCTCTCCACACCCCTGCAGGCAGGGCCCAGGACCCTCCTCACGCTTGCTGTCTCCCATTCATCAGTCTTCCTGCTAACTGCCCCTGCCCACCCTCAGACTCCTGAAAGCCCACAGGGCACATCTCTACACACAAAACTTGTCCGGTGTCCACACAATAGAATCTAAACACGTGAACTTAAACAAAGTCGTCCAGATAACTGACTCCTTGCACCTCCTCCAGGTCTAGTCACTGTCCCAAAGTATAAAGACAACTAATCCTGGGGATCTGAAATAAGGGGAGCCTCTCAAGGAAGAAGGCACCTTTAAAACTCTGCCTAGCACCAAGCTGCCCAGTTGTCCTTCTGCCTTGCACCCCAGTCAGACTTGCCCCAAGCATCCCCTGTTTCTGTGCCCAGCTATATATTGTGGACCCCACTCAACTACAAATATTAATTCTGATTTTTATATTCTTGGTGCTGAAAGCATATGGTGAGGCAGTAGGAAAGGCTGTTTGATAAATGACCAGTGACTCAATGAATAGATGCAGTTTCCACAGACTCATACTGCTGTGCGCTGAGCTCTCTGTGAACCAGCACACGACACAAATTACACACATACAGAAATGGCAGACAAAGAAACAAGAGAAGGAACCCAGAGCCAGAGTCTAAAGAGCCTGTCAGTTTTAAGTGTTGAGGAGTCATGTATGTTTGCAATGTAACTTTCTGAGGGTGTTTTGTTAGATAAAATTAGCGTGCATCCCCGGCACCACAGTAGTCTGAAGCCGAGTGGAGCCACAGAGAATTAAAAGAAAACTGGTTGGCGATGCTAATTTTGCCATGAATCGTTCACAAGTGAGTAGCTGAGAACGGGCTGTGCTGTGTACTCCTGGCTCCGTGAAATCCTTTTAAACAAATACCCACCATTTCCCCAAAACAAACAGGGCAATTATGGGAAAGCCTTGTTAGTGATCAGCAGCATCCGCTGCACATCCACTGCCCTGGAACCACCCCCATCTAACTCCCTCTGTCCGCTGTGCACTGCAGGGCACGGCTTCCTAATGCACCACCTCAGCTCGGCATAATGGCATCGAGCTAATGGAGGTGAGCTCCATTTCCGAGAGGTTCGACTCCTGAGGAGGGATCTTAAAGGTGAGGCGCAGCAAGCAGCGCAGGAGAAAGTAGATTTAATTTGTTTAACATCATAAAAAGGGACATTTCCACATGGACAGCAAGGACATGAATATCATGTGTGTATGGCAGAATTATAAACGCATTTTTGGCGAAATTCAATAAAGCTGATTCTACTGCATAAGGTCAGCAATTTACTATAAAAAATGATATGATTGCAACTTTTAATATAACCCGTGTATTTGCTGCAAGATGCTCTAGAAGACTGTAATGTAACCGCCCGACCTCTCCACAGGAGAGGAGATTGCCCGTTTACCCTTCACTGTCCTGATAAAAGCAACCACACAGAATAACAGAGTCAACAGCATTTACTTACCAGCCAGCCACTCTTCAAGTCCAAGAGTGCCTCACTGCCTCTCCTCAGACTGAGGACAGAGCTCTGGGCTACAGCCCTCACGGCAGGGACCCTCCACACACAACTCACTAGAGCCACTCATTTCACCCTCGTCACGACCTGAGCATTGCCACTAGGAAAGGTCTGAGGGAACACACCTCTACAGCTTTTCTAGAATCCATACCTAACAGTGAATTTTCCAGGAGACAGCCAGCCCCTGGAGTTTACAACGCACTTGGACACCTTAGGGCTGGTGTGTGCCGTGTGCTACATGCCAGTAGGAGCTCCCTCTGTAGACCAGGCTGGCCTCAACTCGGAAATCCGCCTGCCTCTGCCTCCCGAGGGCTGGGATTAAAGGCGTGCGCCACCACCGCCCAGCTTTGGAGAGGCTTTCTGAGAAAATGGCTATCATGAGGACTGCCATTACATCCCTAGTGTTCTCAGAACAGCACCCAGCAAAACAGGAGACTGGAAGAGCTTGGTGGCCTGCACAGGGCTTAGTGAAGGCTGACACGACATCAAACACAACCGGACTCCATCTTCAGGATGAGGTGCTTCCAGGCACTGCTACAGACCCACTCAAGCCTCTTTCCTGCGCTGGCGTCTGAGTCCACTGAGCTCCCCGCCCAGAAGCCACACTCTGACCTCAGCGCTCACCCTGCCCAGAGTAGTGCTGCCACTTTCATTAGTTTGCTTCTTGTTCAGACTGCTGGAGGAGCCCGTTTCCACCCCGGATGTCTTTCTATTCACCAGGGCAAGCCCAGTGCCTGTGAGGTGCATCCACTCAGTCAAAAGGTGGGTGGACAGATAGACAAACGGACAGTAGGAATCATGTAACACCAAGCAGTAGGATCTGCCAAGGAATGCCACCATTCTGCCATTTTATTTTACCATTTAGTCTCCTCTTTGCAGGGCTGCCTAAGGTGGAGCCTTTGATTAGAAAAAAACCTAAGTAAATATCAAAAATCATGGAGCTCCATATTTGTTTTCTTTCAATTACATTCTGTGCAAATCATACCCATCTGGAAGTTAAACCGACTCCCTAACTGCCTCTTCTTCAAACTCAACCTGTGCTCTTTCGGCCAAGTCCCCAGATTTTGCAATTAGAATAATATAATTCACAATTCCATTTGTGACTCATGGGCTGAGAAGACTTTGTCTTTGTCCTTCAGTCATGCACTGACAGCGAGTGGTAAGTAATTTTTCTTGTCAAGTCAAGAGCAGCGCTACGGCTTGAAGCCAAAACCAGTAAGAGTCCCATTCCTGCACACTTGCAGTTCACTGAAAAGACAACATTTATGTGGATGTAATATTTAATTTATCATAGAGGGTCGAGATGGTCGGTTCTTTCCCTGAAATACCACTGTATGATAAACTTCACCTTTATGAATGAAAGCCTCTGCAATCATTTAACAAGCTCAAAACTGTACAAAATGTAAAGACAACCATCTTACTAAAGACAATCTACTCAACAATCTAATTACACAAAGATTACTTTAAAAGGGCTTTAGAACCAAACAGAATAACTGACTGCAGACACAGAGCCTTCCCAAGTCTGCCGAGAGGCAAGCTCTGAGAAGACAGGCTCCTGTCAGGGTGATTTAAGTCAAATGCATTCTGAAGCTGGATGCTTAGAGTCGAGAGAGGCCTTAGCCTCTCCAGCTTAGAGTCGAGAGAGGCCTTAGCCTCTCCAGCGTGTGGTCCAGCACGCTGTCCGTCTACATATAAGCCTGTGTGGCCCATCCCCTCTCATTTAGAACTTGCACTTAGTTGTTTTAACCTCAGAAATGTAAAGGAAATAAGGCT
Organism: Rhynchomys soricoides; assembly: GCA_019843965.1. Taxonomy (NCBI): domain Eukaryota; kingdom Metazoa; phylum Chordata; class Mammalia; order Rodentia; family Muridae; genus Rhynchomys; species Rhynchomys soricoides. Next base: position 1,240,028 of record JADRCH010000224.1, on the reverse strand, counting down.
GTGCTACCTACCACACAGCCTGCAATCCCAGCTCCTTGGAACTGATGCAAGAGGTTCAAGGCTGGCTTAGCTACCTGCTAAGTCTGCAGCCAGTCTAGGTAACTTAGTGACAAAGTAAGAATTTAAGGGCTGTATATGGCCCAATGGTAGAGCACATACTTAGTGTGTACAAGGCCCAGGTTCAATCCCCAGTGCTACAAATAATAATAATAATAGTAGTAGTAGTAGTAGCAGTAGTAGTAATAAACGGGGCAGGAGAGATGGCTCAGTGGTTAAGAGCACTGACTGCTCTTCCAGAGGTCCTGAGTTCAATTCCTAGCACCCACATGGTGGCTCACAACCATCTGTAATGGGATCAATGCCCTCTTCTGGTGTCTGAAGACAGCTGCAGTGTACTCATGTGTATAAAATAAATATTTAAAAAAAAAAAAAAAGTAGTAGTAAACAAATTTAAAAAGACAACAGTAAATCTGCTGAATAAAAGAACCTAGCAAGCTAGTAGTAAAAAATAAATCTAATTATGTTTTCATAGACATGGACACTAAAAAACCCCAGCAAACACACTTACTTTATAAGGCACAGGCTCAAGTTGTTGGTTACAATGACAACCGGTACACACTACCCAGAGTTATCTCTAGGTCGAACTGCCACCCGGTCAATGCGCCTTTCAACAGACATTGCCTCGTGGTACGTAGACCTCAGGCTTCAAAACCCTTGCCTTCCATGCCTTGTAACCATCTCAGCAAGACCCACCCGCTGTGGGGCGTGTACACTGCCTTAGGACTCCCTTCTGTGAGAGAGGCCAGGTAAGTGCGACCGCTTTCTTAAAATCATCTCCAAAATCTAGTGACAGTGACATCAATTTGTATCCCCCCCCAACAAGCTGGAGATTCGTCCTATACTTTTCATTCATTACGGAAGGCCCAGCTCCTCTGATTAAAAAGTCCCCTTCCCTCATGCATGCATGCCACTTGGTTCTGTACTGAAAACATGGCTCCTTTACCTCAGAGGCTGTATACCTAAATGACTTCAAAAATCCCAAACTAAGGCTTCTCCGAGCAAGGGCCTGTGGGTAAACATGCTTGTGCTCTCCCAGGAAGGCCTTCCCTATGTGTGAGTCTTTTTGCTCACATGGATTCCCCTCAGGCCCTGGCTTCCCCTGCTGTGTCCTTATCCCCACACTGGGATGCTTGAAGCCAATGTTGTCAGGACTCCTCAGGCAGCTGAACAAAAATAAGTATGAGCGGGAGAGTGGGTTCCCTCAGAGACTGAGGCAGACAATCGGTGATCTGTCCTTGCTGCCACCGCTGCCCCTTCACTGTTGTGCATCTGTATATGGGGGTGTGTGAATCTATATATGGATGTGTGTGTGTGTGTGTGTGTGTGTGTGTGTGTGCGCATCTGTATACGAGTGTGTGGGCACACATCGAGGCTAGGAGTTAACATCCACCTCTTCAGTTGCTTCTACTTTTTTTTTTTTTGAGACTAGTCTTTCATTGAACCTTAGGCATACCATTTCAACTAGACAGCCTTGCCAATGAGCCCCTGGGATCTGTCTGTCTGCCCCCTACCCCCAGCTGGAGTTAGAGATATGCACCTCTACACCTAGCCCGGTGTGGAAGGTACCTGATCCACAGGTCCATCTCCCCAGGCCCTCTTTGCTGCTTTTGGCTGCTATAAACATCAGCAGATGGGTGCGGAAGACATTAGAGCACTGAGACTCAGATGGGCACATCAGCTCCCCCAAGCACACCAGCCAGGAGGCCAAGGAAAGGGGGCCCCCAGCTCCAGACCAAACTGAGCTACGTGGCAACTCGAGCCCAGCGTAAACAATACGGTGAGTCTGTCTCAAAGACAAAAGTCAAATGCCACCAAGTTTCCTACTGCAGTGCCAGCCTCACAGGGGTCATTGTTGTTGTTTGTTTTTCAAAACAGGGTTCCCCTGTGCTCTGTGTAGCCATGGCTGTCCTGGAACTAGCTTTGTAGATCAGGCTGGCCTCAAATTCAGAGATCCACCTGCCTCTGTCTCCCAAGTGCTAGAATTAAAGGCCACCACCGCCTGGCTCCTAGTGGAAGCTAAGCTCACACTCCAAGGTTTCTGTGACTGCTTTCATGGGTATCAGAAAACACCCGAAGTGGTAGCAGCAGCAACTCCCTAGTCTCTAGGTCATAGACTGGACAGTGTGCTCATGCAATCAACAGCTCCAGAGGCAGCTTTCTGACCCACTGCCTGATCCAGACAGACAGCAGTAACAATGTCTCTGGTAAGTTAATTCTTCAAAGGACATATCTTGCTCCTGAAAGATTAAGTCAGCTTCTTCAGCTCACTTGCTTACTCCCTCTCTTCCTTTGTCCTTCCTTCCTTCCTTCCTTCCTCCCTTTCTTTGTGTGTATTACATAATAATGACGTACGTGTGGTGCACACACGGGAATATGCAGGTATGCCTATGCACACACATGAGAAGGCCAGAGCAGGACTGTGTCCAATCTACTGGCCTCTACCTTTTGGCCTCAGGCAGGGTCTCTCACTGTTTTGGCCTGGCTGGCTGAGCCAGGAAGCTCTCAGGATCCTCCTGTTTCCACCTCCTAGTGTTGAGGTCACAGGCCCTTGTAGTCATGCCTAGGTCTTTATGTGGATCCTAGGGATGTGAACACAGCTCATTCCTCCTGTTGTGCAGCAAACGTTCTTACCCACTCTGCTACTTTACACACCCTCCCCAGAAAAAAAATACAAGGTCTAGTTGGATGTGGCGGTGCACACCTCTAATCCCAGCGCTGTGGAAGCAGAAACAGTTGGATTCCTGAGTTCAGGGCCAATCTAGTTTACAGAGAGTGTTCCAGGACAGCCAGGGCTATATAGGGAAACCCTGTCTTGAAAAACAAAAATAGAAGAAAAAAAAAAAAAAAGACAAGATCTCATGTAGTCCTGGCTGGCCTCAAATTCACAATGTCACTAAGGATGACCTGGATCTTCTCCTGATCCTCCAGCCTCCCAACTCCCAAGTGCTGGGGTTACAGGCATGAGCCACAGGCCAAACCTACAGCTTTGTGCATGATAAGCAAAGAGTCTACCAGCTGAGTCACATCCCCCATCTATTGCATGAAGCGTTACAATGCTTCGAGTTCATCATTTCAACACTGTTACAATGAGCTCAACAAACACAGTCTTGTCTGTGAGGAATCTGGCCTGTGTATACTGCTATGTATATACATTGGGTGTGTGTGTGTACATATATTCAAGTTTAATTTATAAAGTAAGCATGGTAAGAGATTAACAACTAGTAACAAAGTAGGACAATACGGCAGTATGCGGCAACAAGATGTACGTAACACGGCCTCCGCCTACCGCCCACCCCAAGTGCCTTACTTACTATACTGTGCTCACCTTCCTGCAATGCCAACAGAAAAGAACTGGGGGGTGGGGGGTTGTGTGTGTGCAGGCCTGATGCTGCTGCACTAGAGTGTGCTGTGAGGACAAGCTGGGCACAAGCATTGTTATGCCACTAGGTGGCTGACAGATGGTAGATACACAGAGTGGAGCCAATGGATAGTGGTGACCCTCGTCCCGGTGAGGACAGAACAACTCGGGGCTCCATACCCTGCTATCTATTTTAAAATTATCAATTGTAATTTCTGGAAATTTCCCTTTTAACATTTTCGGACTAAGATGGACTGAGAATCACCAAAGCACAGACAGCAAAGCTGCGGTGAGGGAGGGAGAGAGTGCCCCCACCAGCCCAGGGAGAACACATCTTCTGAGGCAGTGGGAAGGGGACTGCCTGAGAACAAAGCATATTGGCACATGTGCATGAAAATGTTACCACGAATCCCATAACTGTGTATGCTATCTTTAAAGAAAACAAGTACTCCATGAAAAAAGGAATATATTTTCTAAAAGATATACACTATTGATCACTGTTGCCAGTGGCTAAGTCTTCATTTTCATAGCAGGCATTTTTTGTTTTATTTTTTCACTTAATTCTGGCAAGAATCTCCTGTGCAGATACTATCATGAATCTCACTTTACAGACACAGAAACTGAAGTTCAGTGGCTAAGTAGTTTGTGCAGTGCTATATAGCCAGTGAGGCTGCATGTGTACCCAGGCAGACATGCACTTGGCAGTGGCTCTCAACCTCCTAATGCTGGGACCCTTAATACAGTTGCTCATGTCGTGGTGACCCCAACCATACATTATGTTCACTGCTACTTCATAAGTGTAATGTTGCCACTGTTAGGATCGTAACTTAAATATCTGACATGCAGGATAGTTGATAAGCTACCCCCAGAGGTTGCGACCGCAGCCCCCAAAGCTTAGTTCTCCAAACAGGACCTACCGCTCAGTCCCTAAGGCTGCCTCCCTGTGGTTCTTCTACTAGTGGATGACGCATACCAGCATCTTCCAGACCTCTGTGTTCTCAATGTTGATGCGCAGCTAGTAAGAATGTAAATGGTAGAACCACCTTCAAACAACAGTTGGGAAGTTTCTTAAAAAGAGAAACTCAGGGACCCAAGAGATGGCTCAACAAGAAAAGGTACTTGCGCTAAGGCTGACATGACCTGAGTTCAATCCCCAAGACCTACTAGGTGGGAGAGAACGGACTCCAGAGTTTCCTCTGACCATAACATGCTCAGAGTCACGTGTACATGCACATGCACGCACAGACAGACAGACACACACACACCACTTAAATGTAATCTTTAAAACCAAGGGGGAAAGTCAAACAAGGGCACTGGGTCCAGATTTCCCCGGATTTACTGCTAGGGGTAGGAGTATTCATCTGCAATGCCGACACCCCCACAGCAGGATTAAAGGGAGAACCAGGGAAGCCCCTGGAAGCCTGAGTATCAGCCAGCCTGGCACAGGCAGCAATGAACAAAGCAAAGAGACCCTGTAGCCAGTCTGTACTACTTTGTGGGTTCTTCTTTTCCCACCCTTTATCCCCAGTTTCACCCCCTAATACTAGATAGGAGAAAGGGAAGGAGAGAGGAGACAGAGAGGAGACAGAGAGAGAGAGAGATCCCTGAATCTAATTTCTTCTTGTTTCTTCTTTGAGCACAACTATTAATAAACTACAACTGACCCCCTCCCAACCCCCAAATGACCAACAACCATCCACCCCACCTATTGGGGCTCTAACATTTAGATACCCTCTGATAAGTTCCCAGAATTCCAAATGCCACACAATCATCTGCAACTGGCAAAACCACGCCTCTGCTAGAGCACAAGGCAAATCACAGTCAGCTGAGGACGGTCTGAAGCAGCCCCACATCCTTACACCTGGGGTTAAAACACATTCTTATAATATTTGGTTGGTTTTTTTTGTTTGTTTTTTGTTTTTTGTTTTTTTTAAGAAAATTCCAGAATTCTCACTAGACCCTCTCGCAAGACCCAAGGTTGTCCTCTGACCTCTATGTGTGCATTATAGCACGCTCACACTTGCATTCACAGACACGAACATACACACACACAAACATCTCCCTCTCATACACACAATCACAGAGTTAAGTATATTCTGACTACACGATCCAGTCATTCTACCCCTAGGTAATTACTCAAAAAGGAGTCACACACATCCCCAAAGTCCTACTCATGGATGTTTATATCAGACTCAGTTTTAATGTCCCCACACTAGAAACCATCCTAATGTCCTCACTGGTAAGCAAATATAGCCCAACAACTACTGACACACAGTGTATAGATTAATCTCAAAAGGATTGTGCTGTGTGGGAAAACCACTTATACTGTATAATTTCATTTAAAAATAAATTCTAAACAGAGGTTGCAGTGCATACTCCTAATCCCAGCACTAGAGGGCTAAGGCAGGAACACCAGGAGTTCAAGGCCAGCCCTGGATACACTGCAAGACCCTGCCTCAAAACAAAAAGCTGCCATTTCTGTTTCCACTTCTATTGCCACCACCCCAGCCCAGCTCTTCCACAGCTGACGGACAATGCACTTAGTAGCCTTTTGGAGCTGTTTTGGCAACTGCCAGGCAATCTTAATTTAAGCACAGAGTGAACTTCATCAACAGTCTCACAGGGCCCCACCTGGCCCCAGATCTGCAGTCATCCACATTTACAGCAGCGAGCCTGGGGGGGGGAGTGGGGGGGTGGGAGGAGGGGAGAGAGGAGGGCACCCTGGCTGCCTATGCCACGTACCTCAGTTCTTCTCTAGCTTGAAGTCCATCTGGGTCAATCTTGCTGACAGTCCATCCCCTTAAAAGCGCTTCCCACCATGAACGATGTCCTGCTCCTTCTCCTTCCTCTAAGTCTCAGGCCTCCCTCCAACCCAAGGTCAAAATCAAGCTGTGCTGACCGGGCTGACTGGGGGAGAGTTCTGACTACTCAGAAGCCTGGAGACAAAAGGACACACGTCTACAAGCACTCCAGTCAGAGGCCTGCCGGCATCAAGAGATGGGAATAACTACATTGTAACTTCTCTAAATAGGGCTGAAGGTGGGATGAGCATCCTGGTACCTTCTAATTGTAGCCATGTGCCTGCTTAGCCATGCATCCGTTTTCAGACTGAGGACTGGCTAGGTACTTTGGGTGCCCGTGAGAATAGACGACTGTCCTTGAGCTCCGTCTGCGCGAGCCTCACACTCCCCCTTACACTGCCCTGCCTGCTGACTTCCAGCCCCTTCTCCTATCCAGTGTCTACTAAACTGGCAGGTGCACAATAACACTCTGCAAAGAGTAGGTGCCAAATAAAGGCTGAGCATCCCAGTGCCCACTGTCCCATGAAATAGTCAATTAAAACCAAAGAAAGTAAGCATAGAAAACTCCACTTGAGAACAGGTCCTATCCTTCCAGTGTCTGAAGCTTCTCTGAACATTTACTGTGAACTGAGGTAAACTTGAGGCACACATGAGAGCACACACTTGTAGATCCCGTTACTCTGGAGGCTGACAGAAGGATGACTTGCACTCAGGTGTTCAAGAGCAGCCTGGGCAACCTCAAATAAATAAATAAACTGATTAATTAGTCAGTTAATTTAAATTGTCCGCCTATTCATTCAAAAAGTAGGGCATGAAGAGAGTTTATAGCAAGAAAGTATTACTTAGGTAATCAAAAACCAAAATGTCCCTCGGAATCCAAACTCACGTGAAGCAGTAACAGCAATTCAATTTATTATACTTTTTTCCTCTAAATAACAGTTTCTTTAAGCCAGGCAGAAGGACTCAGACCTGTAATACCAGCACCTGGGAAAGGTAGAAGAATCGTGAACGTGGGGCTAGCCTGGGCTATAAAGAGAATTCTAGGCCAAGCTGAGCTCCACAGTAAGCCTCTGTTACAAAACAATAATAATTTCTATGTAAGGTTATTCGTTTATGTTTGTATTAGAAAACCGTTTTGTAGGCTGGGAGGTGGTGGCACACGCCTTTAATCCCAGAACTCAAGAGGCAGAGGAAGGCGGATCTCTGTGAGTTTGAGTCCAGTCTGGTCTACTAAGCAAGTTCCAGGAAGCTAAGACTACACAGAGACACCCTGTCTTGAAACAAAACAAAAAAGAAAATCATCATTTTATCTCATCTCCTATGAAACTTAGAAATTTTAAGCAAGAAAAATGCATTAGCCTGCTTATCACATGCTTATCACATATGAGAATTCTCTTAGTTTCAGCATGTTCACAAACTGACAGTCAGTCAACAACCTATGAGTAACAATCTTCACTGGGGCATTGTTTGAAACAGCAAAGGACAGAATAAAACAACAAAACACAGGCCTGCGACTGCTCTTCTAGAAGTAGGATGCATACACACAGTGGAATACTACGCAGCCAAGGGAAAGAGTGAATCAACTCTGCCTGCTTCTTATACCGAGGTGTGCAGCCCAGTGAAGGCAGAGTCCCATGTTCCGTGGGAGTGAGGGATTGTGAGGCCCGTGCTTTCACAATAGGTCACTTCTGGACATCAGAGACTCCAGCATCCCCCAGGGAGGAAAGGGACGGAGCCCAGGGACCAGCAAGATGACGCACTTCTCACTGCATGTCCTTCTTGCCCTTGGTGCGCGCACACTTGGGGTCAGAGGGCAGCTCTGTGGAGTCAGTTCCCTCCTCCTACATTACCCAAGGTTCTAGGTCACCAGGCCTACACAGCAAGTTCCCTTACTCAGAGCCATCTTGCCAGACCCCGACTAAATTTTCAATATTCCAAGAAGTAAAAAAAAAAAAAAAAATTTAGGTTTTAGTAACACAAGACGTGGCAGGGTCATGTGGCAGCGCCGATACTGTCGCTTTGCCTTCGCAGTACTGGGGTTTACAAAAGAACCCTCCAGTCCTTTCAGGAGAGCACCTGGCCAAATTCTCAAGAGCCCTACACACAGCACCTCTGTGTAGGAAACAATACAGCTCTGCTTCCGGGACAGCAAATGACAGTGGCCTCTCAAAATGGGATACCACAGCATGTCTGTTCCCAGAGCCAAAGCTGCTTCAGCCACTTTAGGTCTCTCTTATATACTGAGAAAATCTGTGGGGTTTAAGACAAGTTTGGATAACAAGGGAGAGCAGGAAAATGGATGGGGAGAAACCAGTCAGCATGATGAATGGGCTGGTCCAGAACAGCAGGTGACGGATATGCAGATGCAAGACTGGCAGGGAGGGAAGATAGTCCGTGCACAACAGATGGATGGAGATGCTCAATCATCCTCAGGAACAGGCACGCGGTGCCACACAGCCCTGTCTGTTCCGGCCAGCGCCTCACTCACCTGCAGGGTACACTGCACTCAGGGTAGGGCCCAGGGTAAAAAAACAAGCTGGAAATGGGAGGAAGGTGCCATCCTCTGCAGGCTGACTGTGGGCCAATGGTGAGGGCCACTTCTCACTTTGCCATCTTCCTCTGGCTCCTAAGATGCCTGATCTTTGTCTTTCTCACTGCCTCACACTCCAAGGAGAACTTTTACTGTTTGTCCAGGCTATCAGTACAGGAAATTCGGTGCCCACCAGAGCAACAGGGCAAACTGGGATTGTTGTTCCACTGTGCACGGTCCTGGTGTCTCCATCATTACAGCCTGTGACCGAAAGCCTAGACCACCTTGATCACACCAAGTGTGTGCAGCACAGCCCATCAGTCAGGGGTACTTATTCCTCCAGCAAGCTAAGACTAAACACTCACCTGGGCCTGCAAACGCCACTCAGTAGCCAAGCACTTGCCTAGGATACCCAAGACCCTGGGTCTGATCCCCAGCACAAAAGCAAATGAGGAAGGAACAATGGAAGGAAGGAAGGGAGGGAGGGAGGGAGGGAGGGAGGGAAGGAAGGAGGGAAGAAGGAAAGCCTCTTGGTAGGTAGAGCTTCAAAAATGTCTGTGATGTACCTGGGTCAACTACTCCAGCAAACACTGGAATGAATCTAAATCTTGATGCCATAACACACGTCTCATGAACAAAGATTCGGAAGGGCCAGACGGCCCCAGGGCCAACACTACTCCCTCCAGCTCAGCTGCAGTCAAGCAGGGAGTGGTGCTGGCAAGATGGCCACCCCTGCCCCTAAGCTATCTGCTGGACCCCAGCTCCAGTAACGACAGCTTCATAAAAAGACTTCTGGTTTCACTAAGACACATTAAAGAATTAATTATAAAGTAAAGCTGAAGGAGAAAATTAATTTTAGAAGCACAAGAGGTTACTTTTTTTCCTGGAGATGGAGGAGGAAAACAGTGATTTTAGTCTGCATCCTGGGGCACAAGCTGGGAGCTGTCCAGTCGATAACCTGGCCATCAGAACAAGCTTTGTAATTAAAAGGTCAGTGACCTGGAAAGCCAGGCCCTCTCCCAGAGCTTCTCAGTAATGATGGAGCTATTAAATTAAGACTGTTATGAAATCAATGCTAAAAAAGCTTTCATGGTAACGAGATTCCATTCAAGGACATGCAAACTACCTCATGAAATGGACATAAATGATAAAAAAGAAAAGTAATAAAAGAGAGTTAAATTGAAATCTGTGCAAGAATTCACTCTTCCTTAAAGGACTCCAGCAAGAGAGAAGCCCTTCACCTCTCTCCCACCACCAAAGCTGACCCACCAGGACCTCTTCTTCCCCAAGTTCATGTCCACAAGGAGGTAGCTTTGCTCCTGGGCTCCACTTCCAGGACAGAAGGATGTGCTCGCTCCATTCTACCTTAGGAGAGAGAACTGACGGATGAGGGCAGAGCCCCCTGCCCGTAGACCTGAGCAGAGCACCACCCTCCACCTCCCAAGGGTCATGTAGAAAAGCTTATGCTGATTTTAAGAAAACATCAGAGCAGACAACTGACAACTCTGTCCCCTCCACTACTGCATTTTCCTTTGGCTTCTCAGACTCAGGTATCTCATCTGCCCAACCAGTACTCAGCCTGCAGAACATGTTGGGAAGTGGCTTGCCTCGGATCCTACATTTTGTGGTATCAACAGCAGCCCATGGATAATACTCTCCAATCCTATAACTCTCTAGACTGCTGCTACTGCTCTGGCTAAGCTACTCTGGCCTCCTGAGCTGCGGCCTGCTGAGAGGCCTGCTGCCTGCCTGGCAAGAGAAGTGTCTAAACAGAGCAACTTCATGAGGGCTCACACCCCATACAGTCCAGCTGCTGACACGTGTGGCTGAGCCCACTGCGGACGTGTCATCTGCAGAATCAAGAAGCTGGACACAATACAAAACACTCATTCTAACATTCTGAAGGTAAAGAGCTGCTTTTCTCTGTCATCTAAAAAAGAAAAAAAAAATCCTGGTAATAGGGAGAATTGCAGTAAATTACATAAAATGGCAATACAAACTTCAAAGAGAATGATAAATGATTCTAATAACTTCATGTTTCTCATTAATAACTCCACATTCTGATTTTAAAGGAGATCTCAGAACAGACAACAACAAACCAAAGAAGACAGGCCTTTGCAGACTACCGCTCTCCCATCTCAGCCCACTGCTCACCGCCCATCAGAGAGCTCGACACCGAACCTGTCAGTAACAAAGGCACGACACAGCCCGTTTGGGCTTCTCACAGTAAGACAAACTCAGCTGATTCGCCTAAAGTAACCCTCATTTTCCACTGAACTCACACGCACTACAGGGACCTCAATTTCTATATTAAATATTAAATAATATTAAAAGAAAAGCAAAATTGGATTTGCTTTTTCAGGAAAGAGATGTTTAAGAAAGAAAGAAAAAGAGAGAGAGAGAGAGAAAGAAAAAGAGAAAGAAAGAGAGAATGAAAGAGAGAAAGAAAGAAAAGTAAGTCAGATTATAATTCAAGTCAGTGCTCCACTGCAATTCCCCAAAGTGACACTGCCAGGAAAGGGCAAGGCTATGGGAGCTCTCCCCAGCCAGCGCCCCAAGCCCCCCACTGCCATGGCCCTGCCAGAAGACCTTGCCAGGCAGTGGTGGCACACGCCTTTAATCCTAGCAGACTTCTGAGTTCGAGGCCAGCTTGGTCTACAGAGTGAGTTCCAGGACAGCCAGGGCTACACAGAGAAACCCTGTCTCGAAAAACCAAACAAACAAACAAACAAAGCAGAAGAAGACCTTATAGCAAGGGTGTCAGGGTTTCAGTCCCTCCCTCCAGAGCCCCACCCCTCTCCTTCCACAGCTACGTGAGGGACGTGAGGGACATGAGGGACGGGATAACTGCCCCTCGCTCATCCTCATCACTGTCAAGCATACTGGCTATATAAGCCTGACCCAAGGAATAATGGGAATTTAAAAAGTGAAGTTTAAATCTGCTAAGGGGCTTTTCTTCCCCAGACACCGATCAAACCTTGGAACTCTTTGCCCAGAAAGGGTCCTGACAGAGCTAGCACTGCTGGGATTCACCTCAGAAGTTTCCGACTGAAGGAGCGGTTTAGAGGATAATGGGGTGATCAGCAGCAGTGACTCCAGACCTGAGTACAGGGAAAACCAGTGTGGGTCTCTATAGAGCAGCAACAAGAGCTGCTGCATCTCCCCGGGTCCCAACACCCAAACCCTAAAGACGGCTGTGGGTGAGGAGTCCACTGTCCCCACAAATGTGCACCTTCACACCTCTGCACACAAGGCCGTCCTCCTGGGCTTCCGCCAGCCTTTAAAAGCCAAGCCTCCCCTTCTCCCTGCACTGTGCATCTCCAGCCCCTGCTTCGTTTCTTCCCCAGGCACTTGTCACCTGACACACCGTAGACTTCACTTTTCCATTTGTTCCTGTCCTGCCCCTGCCCTGTTAGAACACAAGTTCAGCGAGGAACTTTTGTCTTTTCTCCTCTCAGTGAATTCCCAGTGGAGAGAGAGATCAGAGCAAGACACAGTGGATGCTCACTCCTGAGAAAACTGATTAATCAATCAACTGGGTTTCTTCCTCCTTTCTGCCTTCCTACCTTTCAAAGAGCAACAAATAACAGCTGCATCAGTCAGTCCACTCTAGAGTGGTTATAAGCCAAGTGACTCAAAAGGAGGATTATCTGGTCCAGAGCTTCTCCCCTCTCTCTCTCTCTCTCCTTCTCTCTCCCTCTCCCAGTCAGGGATTTATTAAAATTAAACAGACTAGACGGAGCTCCTGATACTAAAACTGCTCAGCAAAGCCTGCGGTGGGGAAGTGCCGAGCAAACACCAGAGACATTTGTCTCTAAATTGCTCTAAATACCTTCTGCAAATGAAATTCTAACCCAGCTGCGTTTGAGAGAAAATGAGGACTAACTGGTCATTGTCGGTGGAGGAGAGGATCAGACAGTTATAATACTGCACAATGTACTGGGCTAAGGATCTCTCAGCAACCATAGATTTTGTCTCAGGTTACCCCGGGTAATCAGCTCAGCTTTTAGGCTCAGCTTTCCCCTGCTTCAATGCTTTGATGAGAGAGCTGAAATCCCCAAGCTTTTATGATTAATTACTCCCTATAGGTACACATATTTCAAGGAAAATCTCTTTTATGGCATGATGCTTGCAGAGTAGAGGCCAGCCAACACACTCCAAATTTTAATAATCTCCTAATGACGGGGGCGAGCACCATGCAGCAAGCATGCATGCAGCTCCTTCAAGGGGACCCCACCTTGGGTCTTCTGCTAAGTAGTTGCTGTGACTGAAATGTGTGGGTCTGTGAGTGTGGCCCTGGAGCAGCGCTTCAGTGGGACACCACAGGGTTCACTCAGAAAGTACCAGGAAAGCATCCCATTGTCTCCATTCCAGTAAAAATTTACAGAACTGCTAGAATTTTGAGGCCAATATTCTAGCTTTTAAAGAAAAAATAGTTTGGGGGTGAAGAATGCCACCCCTCCCCAGTGTTACACAAAGCCCTCTAAGCAGCTTCCTAGGTAGGTCACTAGAAAAGCAAATGTCTATCCTAAGAATGAAAAGTCTGCCTTCTCTTCTCCATTGGACAGTTGGTTTTACTTTACAAAAAAACCAAAAACCTAAGCAGAGCCAGAGTAGGTTCAATCTGTTTCAACAACTCAGAACCGGTCAGAACCAGTTAGAATCCACCTTATCCCAGCTTACAAAAATACCATAACCCCAGGAATTTACCACTACAGTCTGCAGTCAGACAGACCCTTGGCTTGACCTCACCCTGACTGTTGACTCACCACATTCCCCCTGCCTTTTGCTTCTGTGTGGGTCTTTACTGAAGCAGCTGACCTCTCCTAGCCCAAGCAGGTCACTTTGTAGCCAGGGTCACCAACAGACCGACCAGAAAGCAGGAGTCCTCAGTGTGATCCCAAGGGCAGCTCTGCTACTGAGTGCTGGCTGACCATGACGCTCTTGGCCTCAGATCTGATGTTTAACGGTTCAAATCCTGGAGTCTCTCTGCTCCACTGTGAGTGAGTAAATGTGTGTCCCACTGAGGGGTGGTCACCTCACCCCCTCCCACCCACACATGTGGGCAGCCGTGAGCAATCCTTGATGGAGTCAGCACCTTTCTCTGGCTGGGATTTCCACCTGCCCCTGCCCCTTTCTACAGGCTGCTCGATCGACACTGCCAAGGAAACCTGTACCTTTCTTCTTAAGAAATGCTCTCCTGGTCGCAAGTGGGCTCTGCCGGACCCGAGAGTTCTGTAGGAACTTCACTGCTGTGGCAATCTGGTGGAGGAGATAAAAGAGAGAGTAAGCTTCAGTAATCTGAAATTCAAGACCAGAGAGATCTTGAGTTCCCAGGGCCACAGGCAGAAGGACAGTGCTGGGATGAGATATACAGCAAGCTCCTGCTTACAGTAGAAATCCACCTAAATGGAAGGAGGGCGTCTCCTGGCTTCACTGCTTCCTGTATCTGAGAGAACATCATCGCCTTGGCTCAGCTTTACAGACCTACACTCAACTTTTCCTGTCGTCCTGCCTCCAGCTGCTGCTTCAGCCATGCTCCATCGGTTACTCTCCTGTGCCATGCACACCATCTCTACCTGTCTACACATTACACAATACACCAAGCAGACTTTCTGCATACACTCACGCACACGCGCGTGCACAGAGACAGAGAGAGAGAGAGAGAGAGAGAGAGAGAGAGAGAGAGGCCCTTACATAGTCTGTTCTGACTCCTCAGGGCTTTCCCTAAGTCAGCAAGCCCTTCTGCCCTTCCTGTTCTCTTCAGCTCTTCAGTGCTGTAGTGTATACCACACAACTGAAGACACAGTTATACAGTCTTCTCTTCTGTTCAGGCTGCCTCCTCAACTACACGGTAAAGAACGGCAGGGAAGAGACGATGCTCCTGTAGAGTACCCGGAAAGTACTGGAGCTGAAGTAGGTTGTAAAGAACACACACACACACGGCTGGCCACACTGGCCCCTCCAATGCAGTGGAAATAAATTCTGATATGTCTTCAAAGGGCCAAGTTTGCAATTTCCTAGCTACAAGCCAATACATTGACAGGATATCTACTAGCCCCCCCCCCCCCCCCCCAGATTATCTGATGAAATCTTCATATATACAAATAAGTCAAGTAGGGGATGGAAGGGGCATTAACCTTCACATCCCTCGGCGGATGCAAGGCATGTGTTTATGCACTGCCTGATGACTATCCACAGCAAGCACTGGTCTTACAGGGCAAGAAGTACCACGCTGCTCTGTTAAGAAAGTTAGAATGGCTGGTACTACTCACCTCATCACAACCAAGAGGAAAGAAAGCATGGTCTCCTGTTAAGACAGGGCTAATGGGTCTTGCAGCTCACTTCTTGGGGGCCAGGAATAAAGAAGTTTCTGTGATCCTACAGTAAGGGCAACCCTGAGCTAAGATCCAAACAGCAAGCCCTGTGACAGGGATGAAGTTCAGGTTGCACATCCCCTCCTGAGTGTGAGACCAGAGTTCTCAGAAACGAAAGAAATGAAGACAGATCAGAAAGGAAGAGAAGAGGAGGAAAGCCAGGGAGACTCCTTATTCTCCAGGTAAATCCTCAGCGGGAGGCTTAACCTGGGCCTCTCCTTAAAGGTTGGCTCAGCACCCTGACCTTCCCGATCTGAATCTGCCACTCATGAGATACTACTGAGGTCAAGAGCCAAGCCCAGCTCCCTGTGCACGATGATCTGCCTCCAACACTGCAAACAGCCCTGACCACCACAGACTGCAGGACAGCCAACAGCTCTAGGCTAAAGAGAATTCAATGTGCGAGCTTGTAGAACCCCAAAAACGGTGCTTACCCTCTCAAGTCGATCACCTCAGGTTACGGGGAAGAAAAGAAAAGCACCTAACAAACCTCTACAACATAATGATGAAGAGACTGGAGAGGGAGAGGCACGAGAGCAAAGACAGAAAGAGAAGAAATAGGAAAACAGGAAAAGGGGTAAGCAAACGAGAAAGGGAAGGGAACAGAGGAGGGAGAGGCAAGGCGTGGGGTGGGATGGAGGTACGCTGCGCTCCCACACATCACGCAGGCCCTCTGGGGTCAACAGCAATCCACACCACTCACATGGCTCAGGGATCATTGTGTTCACCTTAGAAAATAATACACTTTCTCCGTGCAAGAAAACGACAGTGTTGGTTTCCTGCGGCAGGCTCTGTGGCTGGATGTGTGTACTGGGTATCACAGGAAATGTGGGTGACCAGGTCTTGGGCAGGAGACGTGAGCCACACAGCTCCTATCATTCACCCATACAAAGAAAAAGCGTTCCTGCATCCTTCCAAAACTCCCCATGATAGAGCAGGAAGACAGAATCCGAGCACTGAAATGCCCAGGTCTCACCTCACTCCTTTAATACAGTCCTTGGCATATGCATTTCTGGTCAGAGGGCAAAGCTCTGATGGGTTTAATGGTGCACTCAATGCAGTGTTTGGCGCATCCCATCATTTTTTTTTTTTTTTGAAAGTTGCATCTCTTATTTCTTTAAATGCATTCATCAGCCCAGTGTAGGCAAAACGGATCCATCGGACAATGCAATAAACATGAATTATCATCTATCCAACACACATAATGGCTTAAAGATACATAATAGCAGGTGTAGTTTAAATGATTAGTTATTACACCTGCGGTGGGTCTGATTCAATTGGGAAAAATCATCTTTAATAGGTTAAAAGGTTTAGATCACTATGCTTTCCTTAAAGTGGCTGCAGAGAGGGAGTGATGGAGTGCTCTGCCATTAGTAATTCATTTAAGAAAAACGTGGGGGATATAGCGAAGAACAGCATAAACGAGCGAATCCAATTTAAACATCAGGTAAAGTAGAAAACACCTTTTAAAAAAGCAAGATAAATGAATTTGGAAGGGAGATGAAATTGACGTATTTATTTTAACGGGAATTTGACAAAGTCCCGGCACACTTCAAACTTGCAAAAATATGAACAATTTCTTTTAAAGTTTCCACTCACTAATTTCAAGTCATATAAAATAATACTGCCAAACACCTACATAAAGTGTTTTTGAGGCTTGTTTATGTTCCCCTTGATCTTTGTCTGAAAACGCAGGCGACAGGCGAATCACATATTTAACAGCATCAATATCACTACACCAGATGCAAAAATATAAAGCACCCAAACTAATAGCCTCAACATAATGTGCTGAATAAGAAAGCTACCCAGCTAAGCGCCCGGCCGTGTTGAGTGTGAGCGCACAAACCTCTCTCCTTTCTCTAATTATCTCTCCAGCCACTCTTCACTCTCCCCTCCCTCCCCACAAGACACTAGCACATTGACGGGGTGAGGGTGGTGGGTGAGGGTGGGGGACGGGAGGATGGTAAAGAACTTGTCTAATCTAGAATTTTATAACCCTATGATTCATGTGTTGATGGTAAAAGATATCCCAAAACTCCTTACCCATAATGCAAAGGTCTCCGCCCACTACACTAACCGCCAGGGTGCTCAGTCTGGGCCTCTCAGCAGCCTCCTGTCGGGCACTTTTCATTAACTTCAGGAAACAACTCAACTGACTTCCCCTGCAAAGGTCCCACACACACACAGCATGCTTTTGTTGGAGTCAGAGATGGGGAGCCCGCGGCCTACCCTGGATTATCATTTGATTTTCTAATTAGAGGATGAATGTGACTATTCATGGGTTATATTTGTGCCCAACTAAATTACATAAATTCAGGCCAAATCTTCCGCCTCAATGTCAAAGATGTAAACCGGAGCTGGGAACTTTACTGCACAGGTTGTGGGAGTGCGGTGAGCCATGGAGACTTCAGGCACAATGCTCCTGATGCCACTGCTGAGCCGTTTGCTGTGGGGTCCAGTCCTCGACTCCTAGACTGACTGAGTTCCTAATGAGTGTACCTCAAATTAGCAGTAGCTAGTCTGATTTTTAAAACTAAAGATGAACTCTGAAAACAATCAGAAGCAAAGTTTCTCATTTCCCCCAATTGTCCCAAAGGGCAAAACAGAGTCACTCTGCCAACCACCAACTCCACGATTTTAGGAAAGTTTGTAACTTCACTGCTCACCCCTTTAAAGCTACAGGAAAAGTGGAGAGGACAGATTCTCCTCTCTGCAGTCTTTGGTTACGGTGGAGTCCCTGACAATTACTTAGAGAGGAAGTGGGGGACGTTTCAAGCTGTAAAATACCTTTGAATTAAAGGTAACTGGCAAACTGAGCAGGATCTGTGTTGGGAGACCAAGATCTGTAACTGCACAGTGAACGGAGTACCATGTGGAGCACCATGCACTCCAAGTGACCAGCTACGCGATGCTCTGAGCACTGTGCAGGGCAAGTAAATCCTGAGGGGAAGAGTCCAGGATCCTGACAATCTTCACTGAAGAGATACTTCTATGTGTTTGCCATTCTCCCACAAAAGACCCACCGGCTGTAATCTTCAGAGCACACGCTATTTTCTGCTTGAGGGGGACGGGAGACAGAGCCTGCCTAACAACAAACCCGGGGGCTGAGCGAGTCTCAGGCACTCTGCACCTGACATGTAAGCCCTGATGCACTCTCTCTGGTGACACTTATTTGGAATGCCACCAACTCCAGCACTCCTGTGTACTATGCACACATCTATCTCCTAAAATGTGAGCATTCATTAGCTGGCTTAAAATATTAAAAAATATTCAAAAATTAATGACCTTAACAACCTTTAAGCCACCTCCTTTTTAACCCAAAGATGGCACCTAGAGGGCAGGGGGAAATGACCAGCACACGGGCCTGAAACCCCACTCCGGTGCCTCACCACTCCCACACTGCTCACAAGATTAAATTGCCTGTGAAAGTCTCCTCGCTCCAGCTCTAAAGCAGAATCCTGTTAACAGGCACTAGAGCAGAGCCAGCTTGAGGTTTAACAAGGGCTGACTTTAAAAGCCAGGCAGTGCCGAGGACAGAGCCCTCGTGAAGCAGAAATGTTGCGTTTTAGTAAGAAATCAGTACTCTGTCAGGAGTTCCTTGACAAATACGGTCATCCGTGGCACAAGGAAATAGTTGCAAAGCAGCTGTTAATCAGAGAAACACATCGTAGAACGCTGATGCTAGCACTCGTGAAAAAATGCAACGGGCTAATTATGAAGCCATATATCTCACTAAAGAGGCTGTGTGCCTTGAGATTCTAGGCAACACACACTCAGATCGAGGGTCCTAGGACAACATAATTCTGGTTTTCTGCACCCAGATTCCTCTCTGATCTACAGTTCAGTGTCAGGCTCTCTATTCTTTCTCAATTCTGCACTCGAAATTTCTAGGTAGGACACAGGCTAGGAAGGGAAGGAAGCAGGGGCAACCACAAGCCATATTCCAAGACACTGCAGGAACACATCCAAAAGACGACAGACCTCAAGTCAAAGCCGAAGAAAAATCTATGAGCCTGCAAAAGAAAGGGGATGTTGGATCAGAGAGCAGGTATACCAACAGAGCCAATGTGTGGGAACTTCAACACGCAGAATGAGAAACAGCAGCAATAAACAGAAAAATAGAAACAACATATCGGAAGCTGAAAGGAAAAGGGGATCTCCCAGAGAGGGGCTACCGGGCGGCCGTGAAATTCAATGCAGAAAAGCCAAGGGTCTCACAGCCAGGTACAGGAGAGAAAGTTAATATGCAGAGGAAGGCTCGGTCAGCCAAAATTCAATACGATTTGCTGCAAGGACAAGGAGGAACAGGCTCCCCGAAACCAGACTAGGGAGGGGGAGGGGCGCCACCGCGCACTCAGAGCTAAACCACTGGAATGGCAAGAGGGGAATAACCTTGAGGTGGACATGCAGTCAGTCAGGAACCCAAGCACAGAGCCAAAGTGCCCCCTAGCCGGAGCCAGTGGAGACGCAGGCCAGAGGTGGCCGCTCGGCTAACTCACGCAGTCCAAATTAAGTGTTTTCACTCACGGAAAATGAAATGTTTTGCAAGATGAAACAGAATGAAAATTGAGGTTTTAGGTAATTACTAGTTGGCATTTACATATCACGGGCTGGTTCAACACCTATTCATTTTCCTCTTTTATTTAAAAAATTGCTCATTAAAAATGAACAGATGACAGTGACAGGATTTGGGGGTTTGGTTTTTTTTTTTTTTTTTAAATTCTTTCCTCTTCTCTAAGGGGTACAAAATTGAGAGATACATTATAGCCCATTTATCTACAAATTAGTACACAGTGGTGCACACGCAAGCACAGGTGCACACATTAGTGTTTAATTTATATTAAACATGGAAAAAGAAAATAGAAGAAAGGAAAGTCTGTCCATAAAGCCCTGAAGTTCACGAACTAAAAACAGTAAACTGAACTTAGGAAGGGATGGCCTATCAAGTGCCTGGTGCTCCCTCTCTGCTGGAGTGCCCTGGCTGCGGCCACTGTGTCCTTCTTTGCTGATGCGGGTCCCAGCCCTGCAGTAACCATGCTTGTGGGTCCTAATTTCCTTTGCTTTCTTCTCCTTGCTCCTTTTGGTTTTTTCACATTAAAGAACAAAATACTTCTGTAGAAGCACAGAAGAATTAACATGATTCAACAAAATGTATCTTTAGGAGCTGTTGTGTAAATCTGTATTTAGGGAATTCTAAAGCATGCATTATTGACCCCAGTCTCTCTCAAAACATTGATAAATGAAGTGAAAGCCTCTATGGAAAGTGGCAACTTCACATGTGCAAAAACTACCTTTCAAAGTGAAATATCTCTGTCATCCACATCTTCTTCCTTGGCCCTAGTTAAAAATACTGCGTGACTCGCCGGAACGCCACTGCTTTGTTGTTTTATGGCAGTAGTTCTTCCAGAGACGTATGTGGCAGTAAACCATCTTAAACCACCACACACTACTTAGTACAAAGTGACAGTGGTCTCGGGGACCGGGTGACTTTGGAGAGGCTTTTCTGCTCAGCAGAGGACTCTGGGCCAACTTCTAGCACAGAGGGAGCTGGAGCATAGAGCAGCCGAGCCTCGAGCCCCTCGAGCCTCCTCGGGGCAGGGCTGCAGATGCTGCACACCACTAAGCATCGTCACCGCAGAAGGAGCAGAACACACAAGCTTGCTATAGAGGAAATGAAAACCCCGGCCTTGGGCTGAGAAGATCAAAGTTCCTTTTTAGGAAAGGTTGAGAAGGAAAAGGATTTTCTCCTTTAGGCGGAAAGAAAAGCAAATTTAAATGCCTTGTCCCCACGCATCCCCACCTCAATTTCCACAGCGAGCGACCCCTCTAATTTCTGATGCAGTCAACAAAGCAGTTACCTAAAGAGGGGAGAAAAAAAGGATGACATTTGCCTTTTCCTTGGCTTTGAAATCCAACTGGCAGCAGATTGTTTGAAGTCCTGTTTAGAGAAGAAACTGTAATGGCCTCCATACTGAAAAGAGGAGGGAAATGCCATTATACACGGACCACGGCAGCAGTGACCTCAGCAGAGAAGGCGAGAGCAGGCTGTGAGCAGGAGACTCGGCCAGCCAGCATGCCAGGAACAGAAATAAAAGGTTTATGCGCCTGAGCTGAGTGGTAGGAGTTGGGGACTTGGTCCCAGGAGGCACCAAAAAGACAAGGAGCTCAAAGCCCAGAGCAGTAGTACCTCTCCGTGGCTCCTTGCCTGCTCCTTCCCACACCCCGGTTTTAAGAATTTCAATATCCCTCTAACTCCCTGCACTGCTAAAGAGGAAGCAGAAAACACCCAGGCTTTGTGTTGTAAAATTAATGAAGGTGTCAAGCTGTTGAGTTGAATCACTCCAAAGGAATGTAGTGACTCAGTGTCCACGATGCTCTAGGAGAATGTGAGCTCACACAATGACGATGGCAGGAGACTCCAGCACTAAAGCTATGTAGCTTACAGTCTCCAGGCCCGTCCTGACAATGCCTGGGTTCCTTCTCTCTGCTGCTCGCTGACTTCTATGCTGTATTACTGCTCCACTCTGGAGCTCAGGAGCTTGGCTCAAGGAGAAGTACTCCAGTTCCCACTTCTTCTCAAGTCTGAGTCAAACAAAGTTCTCTCTTGTCATGCATGACTAAGCCGTGTGTGTGATCGCGACAGGGACAAAGAAAGGTTGTGTCCCTGAAAGTGACAAGCTTAAGGATTAAGTCATCACTGGGCTAAACACAAAATAAATGACTACCAGGTGGTGTGTGGAGCACTCCCTCTGGAGGGCTTGGCACCTTCTGATCACAGGGCAAGATGGGCTTGTGTGTTCCATGGGAGAGAATCTTTGTATCAGGAAACTTTGTCTTCATTACATGCACTGGCAGGCCAGGAATTCACCGCCCTCCTGCCTCGGCCTCCCAAGATGCTGAGATTACAGGAGTGTGCTGAAATATCTATATAAATTAAAAACCATTTGACTGGCACAGCTGACAGATAGCTAAGGGAGAAAAGACTACAAATCGACAACTACGATTTGAATACAGAAAAGGAGCTGCCACGGCCTATACATAGCTTAAGTTCCAAGAATCTGGGGCTAGAGAGATGGATGGCTCAGCAGGTAAGAGGACTGGATTCCATTCCCAGCACCCACAGAGAGGCTCACAGCTGTCTATAACTCCAATTCCAGGGGATCCAACCCTCTTCTGGCATCTGCAGGCACAACCAGACACACAAGTAGTACACAGACATACATGCAGACAAAACACTCACACACGTTAAAGAAAATTAATTAGTTCACTAAAGATAGCAAGAACTAGAAATGGCAAATTTGGATAGCTAAAGATCACCTTCAGATCCACCAAGCAGCAGACCTGTGGCTGACACAAGATGACCAAGTCCTAACTCCTGCTGCTGCTTCAAAGCATTTCATGGCCCAAGAGAGAAGAAGCAGTGTGACTTCCAGAAGTGTGTGTGGTTCACAACAGAGAAAGCTGGCCAGCTTGAGGACTTTCAAACTTAAGAGTAAAATATAGGAACTGGAAATGTACGACTCCAATGTGGGCTGTGAGCAGCTCCTCTGGGAGGGAAGCCTCCTCCTCAGCACACACAGGCCTAGACAGCGGGCAGAAACGGGGTCTGTGCTTGAACCAGCTCTGACAGTAAGTGGGGCGGCAGACATCAGACGTACCTCATATCCCATGAAACAAGCTCATGGCCAGGTCATACATGCTAATAATGCAGTCCCTAACACAAGTCCCATGTCTACAGATGACTTCCTAAGTGTCCCATCCAAACTGTCCAACACAGAGAGGCCTCTGATGCCCATGAGGAAGACGTCCTGAAGTAAGGAAGGCACAAGTGGTTCTCACACCCACTGTATGTAATATGAAGGTGCAAACTATTAAAAAGAAAAAACCCTCAAGCAGGTCTTCTACTAAACTTCAATCTAGAAATCTTTAGCTCAGCAAGGAAGTCCATCGCACACGGTAACGGTTCTCAGGGCTTGGAGCCATCCAGCAACCTTTCACTAGAGATCTTCAACACTCACGTTATTAACAACTCCAGATAGTAAGAGATATGCACATATGGGGGAGGGGGAGGGGGAAAGAGGGGAAGGGGAGAGCAGGAGGGGAGAGAAGGAGGGGGAGGAGCAGTGGCTGAGGGAGGAGTGGCAACTGTAGCATGTGGTGGCACCAGCCTTTAGTCCCAGAACTTGGAGGGCAGAGGCAGGCACATCTGTGTAAGTTCCAGGACAGCCGGGGCTACATGGTTAAGACCTTGTTTGGGGAAAAAAAAAAAAAAAAGATCCCACAAAGGCCTACTAAGCACCAGAGCCATGCTGGACACAGGACTATATCCTCCCCGCAGAGGAAGGAGGAAGAAGCTTCTGCATGTTAGTCTGAGCTCTTACAGCCATGGACATCCAGGGCAGGTCAAATGAGCATGCAATACACATACCATTAACGCTAACTTTACACAGTTCTCACCATTAAGAGCCAGCTTTATTGAGTATCCTTCTCAAAATCAATGGTAACTCATTTCAAACTCCTTCCAGCTCTGCGTGGGGAAGTTCACTCCTGTTATCCAAAGAATTATGAATGACCACCCTGCTCTGTTCTTCTAATGAGCACCCTCTTTATAGGGTAAGATACTTGAAAATCGTAAGCATCCCCGAAATGTCCTCAAACTAGCTTCCTGAATCACCACCGCTCACCGCCTCTTGCTTGCTCCCCCTTCTCTCTCTCTCCCTGGCTGTTTGAACACATGGGCACGGAGTTATTAACTTTTACAGGAAAGACAAATAAAATAACGTCGAGGCGAGAGCGCGGTGATGTCAGTCTGCAGCGAGCACCACTCATCTGGGGGAATCTGATTAGCGCTCGAGCGGCAGAGCTACCTGGAAAAGTGCTCACAATCAAATAAAAAAATGATACCAAAACATTAACCTGATGGCTAAAAACTCCACATTTAAACAGTTAAAGTAATAAAGGAGCTTTTATTGAGTATTTTTTATATTTCATTATGCTTCAAATTGACGAGGACTCCCGGATACATTTTCTAGACTTTTGCTTCCTCAAATCAAATGCTCGCTTTGACTTTTTTTTTTTTTTTTTTTGGTAACTAAAAGGAAACAGCATTTCTTGTAAATTTGAAAGGATTAAAGCTCCTACGATGTGGACATCAGCCTTGAGTGCAAACACAGCCGCAGCTGCAGCCTCTACCTGCTCAGCAGACAGCAGAGCATTTCTGTCATTTTTTTCTAAACTTTACATAAGTGTCCACATTTCCTTTTTTATACACAGTCTGCTCAAAACAGGCAGGGAACAAGGCTAATGGTGTGGCAAGCCAGAAAGCAAGCTGGGTCTTAAGAAAGCATAGACAGTGTCCAACTGATGCCAGTGTTCATGCTTCCCTGTGCCAAGACCACATGACCAAGCCCTTCGCTTATGTGACCTTCATGACCCTTGGTGTGCCATTTTCTTCCTTTCATTATAGTTTTGTGAGACAGGGTTTCTCTGTATGGCCCTAGCTATCCTGGATCTCACTGCAGACCAGGCTGGCCTTGAACTTGGAGATCTCCCTACCTTTGCCTCCCGAGCACTGGGATTAAAGGTGTGCACCACCACTGCTCAGCTAAATTATTTCATTTCTAAGTCAATTTCATTAGGAGGTCTATGATACCTACCTGGGCCAAGGATGTAGTCTTAGGACAAAGTTAGTTTGAGACAAGGGCTGAGCTGACAGTATCAAAAGCACAAGGAGCTCAGCTTGAAGCCTCATACCCACATAGAGCCAGCCTTGACGGCGGGCGTGTGTCTGAAATCCCAGATGGCTACAGCAGAATCAGAAGTCTCTGGAAGCTCATGGGCCCAATAGTTTGGTGCATGCAGCGACAAGGCAAGAGATACCCTGCCTCAAACAAAATGCAAAGTAAGGACGGCTGCCCGGGGCTGTCTTCTGACTTCCACACTTGTACCAGCAGGCCCCAAATCCACACGCACATTTCACATGCATAAGAGAAAGACAGACAGAGAAAGGGAAAGAGGAACGGAAGGAAGAAGAGAGGAGAGGAGGAGGAAGGGGGGTGCGCACACACACAGATCGAAAAATTTTTACATTTCAAAGATGAGAAATTAGGGATAAGACCCAGCTTTTCCTTTTCTAAAAAATTACATTTAGCGGCTGTGGCGGCGTATACCTTTAATCACAGCACTCGGGAGGCAGAGTTGGGAGAGCCCTCAGAGTCCTAGGGCCGCTGGGGCTGACAGACACCTGGTCTGTCACTAGTGGTGTTTGAAGACAAAACTAATTGGGGGATGGGTGGGGACAGGAAAGGATGTGGAACGAAGTGCCACAGTGCCACAGAAGGATGTGGGAAAGCCCATCTTCCATGCAGAGGATAACATCCGCAGACATGCACTACGCATTCTAAGGCGAGCCTAGTTACGCAGTGTCAGGAGAAAGCAGCTAACAAGCAGGAGGCCACCTAAGAACAGAGACACAGAAGGAAGAAAAGAAAGGGCTGACAGCAAGCTCCAGAGAGGAACATCCATGAGAAGCAAACAAAAAAATCCTAAAAGTTACTACTGTGGGGTCATTGAGCATGGAGAGCCATTCTGTGCAGGGGCCAATACAAAACACGTCTTTATTTCAACAAGATTTACTAGAAACAGGCCTATGCTTACGAGATACAACATAAACATTTACATTTGAAATGATGATACTAAGTCATCAGGATTAAATTATATACTAGATACTATGCTTAATAAAGCAGGAACATAGTCGATCCGTTTGCAATCCTTCCCAGCCAGACGTTTAGAGGGTTTGGTTTTGTTCTTTTCATGCAGCTCTCAATGGCCACTGAGAAGGCATAGCTCTCCAAAATGACTGGGGGGGCGGGATGCAGGGGGTGGGAACAGATGCTGTTTCTGAACTGCACAAGAAGAGTTTTTACACAAGTTAGATTAATGATAAGTAGTTACAGAGCGTTCATTCACTGGGTCCTCACAGTATGCCAAGTCTTAGAAAAGCAAAAGGAACGAGAAGATGCGGCTCTGCTGCCATCATCTAGGGCACGGGAAGAGGCCCAAGGCAACCGAGGCCACCGGTCCCACACACCAGCAAGGCCTCCTCTCTTCACTAACCAGGACAAATGATCAGCATGCCTCTGCTTAAATACCTACAGTGCTAGGGATGCATTTCCTCAACCCCTCAGAGCCTGTAGACTCACTGTCTTCCCCCTTCTCCATGCAGCCCAGGCTTGCCTTTTACCCCAGCTCCCCAGGCTGCTGGGACTTCAGAGGAGCATCCAGACAGTGCTGGGCCCTCAGAACTCCCTCTTTAAAATGATTTAAGTTCTCCTTTCCCGACCCTGCCACCCGATAGTCCTCTCACTGCACAAAGCATGATTTCCTGACCCACGTTTTGAAACCCTGGGAGAAACGCGGGTGAGTCTTCCTTTCCACGGACACATCTTCTCTGCTTTGTAACCACAGCAAGCATGGGTCTCACTGCACCAAGGTTTTTGAGAATTCTGCTCTTTGGCTTGACAGGAGTCAAGACCTTTCTGGAGAGCCCAGGCGACACCTGTGATATCAGGAAGCATTAGCAGTAACAAAGGCCACAGTAATTGGAGAGACCACTTCATACACTTGTCATTGCAAAATGGCTAAATTCAATCAAACATGGCAGCGCTTCCTACAACACTCTGGTCACTGGGGCCAGCGTGTGTGACGTGAGCACATTTACTGGAAGCTGCTGGAATCAGCGTGAGCGCCTCCACACCGAGGCCATAATGGACAGGGTTTTTACCAGCGCGAAAGTGGCTTGGCATCCTTCTTCCCAGGAATTACCTAGAAATTCATTTAACATCTGAAGACGGCAAGTGAACTCCAGAGGGTTCCAGGGCCATAAGGGGAAGACAGAAACGGGAAACCTTTCTGCGTCGTCTCACCTTAAATACGGGCCTCGTGTGGAAGGAAAAGTAACTCTCCTAAGATGTAATCATCAAGAATCAAAGCCAAGGATGCCCCAGATTTAGTTCTACTGAAGCCACCAACTTCCTCAGTGGCCTTTCAGAGTCACCCATTTCCTCTCACCATCTGTAAAATGGAACTGCTGCTGCTTCAGACACTCACCAAGATTACAAGGAGTAATTAGTTAGCATTTATATGGTGCTTTCATCTTCAAAGCAGGATTATTAGACTATAAAGTAGAGTAGATGTGGTTTGAAAAATCTTTTTAAAACCAAAATTAAAGCACGTAAACAAACAGAGATGCAACCCTGACTGGCATCATGTCCCTCAGCCGGAAGGCTCTGCCTCCACAGGCACCCTGCACCCTTCCTCCCAATCTCCCTGCTTAGAGAAAAGGCACAGAATGCTTCCGGTAAAAATGGAAGGGGCAGAAAGGAGGGGGAAAGGCAAGGCTTGGAGAAAGACGAGCAAAGGGAGAAGAGGCAGGAGGGACAGAAAACGGCAGGGACTGAGGAGGCAATCATCTGACAGAAAAAGGGACACCAAGGGAGCAGGTTTTCCTTTTTTCAAATGAAGGAAAAAAAAAAAAAAAAAAGGAGGCTAAAAGTAAAAGTTCACCTTTTTCACTACAAAAAGGGAGAAAGAAAAACAAAGAGCAGAAGCTAGAAAGAGAACAGGAAACTTTCTGGAGAATGCCTAGAAACCAGAGGCTGGAAAAGAAATCATTAGCAAGCCCACAGTGTGTCCACAGTGAGTCCACAGCGTGTCCACAGTCTGTCTGAAGCTTGTCCACAGTGAGCCCAGTGTGTCCACAGTGCTACTGTGGGGGTCAATTCATTTAGCGCTGCCCTGTACATTTACAGAGAAGCACCTCTGATATAATAAAGGCTCATAAACACGCAGAAATTGGGTTAGACCCGTTTCGAGTTCCTGCCAAACAATGGTTCAGAAAAATGAAGCTCTATTTTAATTAGCTGGAGTCGTGAGTGATTTCATAACAGCAGATGCTGTCTGGCTGCGTGCTTTCAGCTTGATGGGCTCCACACATACGAACTTAGTGGGTTTGATGCAATTAGGTATTTCTTTCTGCTCCAACATGCCAGGCCCAAAGACCTGACATGTCACTATTATATGTATCTGCACATTAATTCGTTAAATCACAACGATGAGAAAAATGAACACGTGAAATAAATAGAAAAATTACTTTTTAGAAGTCATTGGTGGATAGAAGGCTTCTTTCCATCAAGTAAAGCAACGCTGGATGGCTCAGCGAAAGTCTCACAGAGCAGCACAGTCTGTGTAGAAACACCCACCGCCCCAGCTGAAACAAGACATGCTACACACACACTTGCAATTTTCCAATTGCAGTCCGGCGTCACGGCAAAGGATTAGTGCACCTAATGCACAGCCTGGCCTAGGACTAAGTGGCCTTCGAACCGCCTTTGTAATCAGGTAGCCTATTATAAGCCGAGAGCACTAGTCCCTGAAACAGAACTCATGAAAGTCCAAGTATGTTCACCAGGTGCTTTCAAGCCCAGCACCTCACTGCCCCTCTGGCTTTTAAGCACTCTCCTTCCAGAGAGCATCTGTGCTCCCCACAGTTCCCTCTGCCCTCTGCCATGACCACTTAGTGCAGCACCACCCATGTGCTAAAGGACCAGCAGAAAGCACAGCAGCCTCCAGCGTAGCCACGCGTCTAATAGGGAGACCTAGTCAGCGCATTATCTGGCGTGTGCCGTGGCTGGGCTGAGAAAGGGGGGCTAAGAAAAGGGGGTGCAAGGGGAACCTTTCTACTATTTCAGAAGTTCACTACTCTTCTGAAATTCTGACAGTCTCTCCCCCTATTAGATGGCATAGATCGTGGAGTGTGAAGAAAAGAAGACACGGAGCGTGGCCGACTCTCTGGCACTGCTATGACAGGCGCACGGGAAGAAACACGACTCGCTTCCTTTCTCCCACAGAGGACAAAGCGGACACAAGGACCTTCACACGTCTCCCCTTCCACAGCGCTAACAATCTGAGCACTGTAAATCAAGGATGAAATTCCTGTGCCAGGAAGTGACGGAGGGGCGTTTTCTCTGTAAAGAGCCCCACGCCACCAGCCTAGGAATCAGCATTTTGGGGGAAGAGGTGGGCAGGCGGGAGTACTGTGGCAGCAGGTCTTCACCTAATAAACACAACCTTATTATGTACAGTGGCCTTTCTTCAAAAGTTATTTATTTCACAAAACCACTCTGCTAAATGGGTTTCAATCTAATTGAATCACATCTGCATATGGAAAATGCAGTGAGCTGCGTTTCTCATTCTATTCCTTGGCTGAAGGGTTCACCGATTTCCCAGTACCCAAGAATGTAAGAACAGAGATCACTGTTCCTTAAACCACATGTCCGTAGCTTCAACCCTTTGCAAAAGACAAGGTCTATAAAACACCTGGAAGGACACAGCACAAAGGTAGAAGGAGCTTCCAGCATCTTGGGGCCTAATCATGGGTGGTGCCTGACCATACAGGTCTTCAGAATGCACCCACCCACAACTACCTCCTCTTCTCCTTGAGGAGACGGGAAGCAGCCCTCTGTCCACCTCACCCCGACTCTTCCTGCTCAGCCCCCCACCCCCCCACCCCCCCACCCCCGTCCATCTTACCCTCACTCTCCTGGCTCTTGGCCACAGCCCAGAGTAGCCAGAGGAATGAAAAGAAAAACAAATAAAATCCAAGTTTTTAACAATAAACAAAAAAATGTTACTAAATCAAGCAAAATAAAAAGATGGGGCAGAGGGAGCTGTTTATTAAGGAGAAAAGGTACCCCAAGCAGATCGCCTATGAATAACTGAAGAAATTAAGAAGAGACAGGTCAGGCAGGACTTTCCAGAAGGCTCATGTTAAAAAGGTGACCCTATGACACAGGAAGAGCCACTGTTCTGAGGAGGAAAAGCAGGGACTCCGATCCTCCTGATGCTCACTCCTGGGTGCATAAGCTTGCATTCCTGGCTACTCAGGAGGAAGGCAGAGGCAGCTCACAAGGTAGAGAGAGAGCTCTGGCGCTGAGGGAGCCTGGAGTCCAGCATGCGCCTGGCACAGATGTCCCTGCACCGCAGTCACTGTTTCTCCTCCCTGTTTCTTAGGTCACGTCACACACACACACAAAAAAATTAGCTTTCTTAAAAACTACATCCAGGACATCATCCCCTGCTCCTGAGGGCTCAGCACTGAAGCTAAAGAAGCTTCCTTCTGCCCTCCTGTCTCCACTAGACCAGCCTGTTGGTGTGAACTTCGTCACCAAAATGCCTATGAAAAACAGAACAGAAAGTTGGGAAGAACACAAGGTTTAAAGGAGAATTCTGCCACGTGCTGAGCCTCCCAAATCTGGTTCAGCCACATTCCTGCCCACAGCCTGCACCTCCCTACAGTTTCAAAACGCAGCTGCAAAGATCTCTTCAAATTCAGATTTCTAGCACCTCTAATTACAGGCCTCTTGAGCCAGGCTCCTTTAATTAATGAACCTGACTCCTCTCTCTTCAAAGGAAATCTGCATATGTGGTGTACATGGTGAGCTGACCCTATCAGTGCCGTGTGATCCGCTGCCCATGGCGGCCTCATCTGCACCCAACAGAAGCAAAGGTGTTTCCACCCCACTGCCCAGTCCAGCCCACCCTCATCTGACATGGGCCAAGTGTGTGGTTAAGGCCATAAAACAGTTCTTGGAACCTGACAGAAGAGAAAGCTTTGCTGGGTGTGACTAGGAGAACCCAAAGAGAGTCTGGTTCTCCCTGTTCACCTGTTCTACCTTCTTTCCTCTGCCAGGGTGAGTGTGGAATGGAGGCTGGAGAGGGGACCACTAATCAGGGCTGGACTCTGACATCTCTGGAAAGAAGTAACAGCAGGTCTGGGACCCAGTTATCACAGGACTGAACCTTAATATAAACCAGGCAGGGAAAGGCTCATGAAGCAGCACCACTGTTCACCGGCTGTGGCGGAGAATGAGCACATCGCAAGAGCAGCACTGGAGCAAGCTCCCACCCACACACCCACCCTCTATACGGTTCCTTATGTGTGCGACTCGCTGCCTATAGCCTCTCTCCTGAACGTGGTTATGAGGCAGCTTGTAACCAGGAAAACCGTGCTGTCTTTGGACTTCACAAAGTCTGAAAACAGTTATAAACAACAACCCAGATGCCGGAAAAGACAAGGTCTGGTCTAGGCCAAACTAAAACAATTCCAGGTAGGGGAGACGGCGGCTCAGCGATTGAGAGCACGGGCTGCCCCTCCAGAGGTCTTAGGAGTGCAATTCCCAGCAGCCACACGGTGGCTCACAACCATCCGTAACATGATCTAATGTCCTTTTCTGTCATGAAAGCATACATACAAATGGGACGCTCATATACATAAATAAATAAATCTTAAAAGAAAAAAAACCCAACCAATTCCAGGTAACATTTCAGGCAGAAGAATTAAGAGGCAGTAAAAAATTCCAACAGGTTTGGCAAAAAGGAAAACGGGTTGTGTTCTGTCCCTGTTTCTCAAGGGTCCCACAGCAGGCAATAACAAGACAATGTCTCCACGATTTACCAAATAAACACATCTCCTCTACAAACAAACAGACGTTCTCAGTTAGAATACGTTAAGTTCTCACCCAGGATTACAGTATAAAACCAGGTTAGGGAAGAACTGCCAGGATTCAAATGAAGCTTAAAGTCCTGGCTGGCCATGTGGCTCTTCCCACAGTATGTCACAATGCAGGTGTCCAACGTGTCAGTGAGTTTCTGTCACTATGAACACAGCTGTGGAAGGGAGAAATACGTGGTGTCAATGCAGCTAATAATAGCCAGACAAGCACATCTACGCAAGGCATGCACACTGACCACTGAGTCTTCCTGCACAGCACCTGCCTTGCTTCCTGGCACAGGCCACTTGCCACTGTTATGCCCAGTGCCCAGGGAAAACATGGGTCATCATTTCTGCACCCCACTACATCTGGTCTCCAAATCTATCTGACTTCCTATTCCCAAAGCGCCAGCAGCCAGAGCCGGCCAAAGGATTTTTAAATTTGGTTTGGTTTTCCAATCAAAACATTCTCTAAGTTCACTGTATCTGAAGTGGAAGCATTTAATTTTCTATCAAACAAACAGGTAAAAACTAAGACTGGGAGATGCAAAAGCAAAAGAGGAAGGTTGGGATTCATAAAAACAAGGGGCTGGGAGTAGCTGAGATCAGGAATGTCCAGGCACACTTGGCAGGGGAAGCCACGCCAGTCAGCCAGGCACTCTCTTTCCAGGGTGCCTCAAGGGGAAATCACCCATCGATCCTAGGACACACGCGCTCTAGGACCAATCCCTTACCTCAGATCTGCCTCTGCCTCAAATTCCTGCTTGTGCTTTAATGTTTAAATTATTAAATGCATTAATGTATTTACATTATTCAAGTCTTCTGTGCATTTTTTTCTAAGATAATTTATGTATAAGAGTTTGGATGTCCGTGACTGTTAATGTCTACAACCCTTCCTGTTCATTATTGATTCTGGAAGAAAAAAAAAAAAGCCAGAGTTTTAATGCCTTATTTTTAATGTATTAAGAGTCTGAATAAGTGCATTCTCTTTTTTCTTTTGTAATTTCATAATTTAAGTAGTGCATTTATTAAACTGACACAGTATGAATTGTGGTGAAGCCTGGCATGGCTCCATGCTGCCTAGCAGCTCACTCCTTTCTCTGCTCCTGTGCAACCAGGCATCAGCCAGAGCTCACTCAGTGAGCTCTTCCTCTCCGCAGCAGGGGAGGGGGAGGCAAGCATTTGCCCAGCGAATACTTCTAAAGATTTTCTTCCTCCTTTTTCAGGTTCTTGCCCAAATCATCCCTCCTTACTACTTGTAGAAGGTATTAGAGGACCAGTCCTCTGCTCATCGGAAGCCCTCATCGGGATGCACTGCGGGTTACATCCAAACAGAGCCTGCAATCAGCACACAATTTTCAAGAACAATAAACATGCTTGAAGCTTAACATAACAAAATCAAG
Source organism: Rhynchomys soricoides (assembly GCA_019843965.1). Classification (NCBI taxonomy): domain Eukaryota; kingdom Metazoa; phylum Chordata; class Mammalia; order Rodentia; family Muridae; genus Rhynchomys; species Rhynchomys soricoides. The sequence goes on along the minus strand of JADRCH010000224.1, from coordinate 1,206,950 downwards.
CAAACAAAACAACTACTTTTTGAAAGAAATCTCAAACACCCTAACACACAACATCTCCAACTCAGGAAATAAAAATGTGTATCTACTGAAATCCAGTTCCCCCAGCAAAGAAATCACTTCCAACCACATAGCTAGTAGATCGACAGTGACACCCAATGGCCCATTAGTTTAATCCCAGCTGAGCAACCCCGAGGGGCTGCCCCCGGGGGAACAGGGTTTTAGACACAGACTTCCCTTGTGACCACGGGGTCGAGCTTGAAGGAAAAATCAGTTACCAACTACTTATCACGAAGCTGAATCTCTAATGGGCAAATGCCCTGCCCAACCTAGACCAGAAACACTGTATACACAGTGTAACAGGCATCAACAGTCTCCTTCTGTGGGGGTGTGAGCACACGTGCACACCTACAGAGACATGCAAGTGCACAAAAGCTGGACTGAGCAAGCCCGTCCCCATCAAGTGGAATTGGAGAAGGGAACCAGAAGCATGCTGCTGCTTTTACACCCTGACTCTGCCATGTCTCAAACGGAATACACATAGGCATGCACATGCACACATATACCCTGAATGCACATAGGCATGCACATGCACACATATACCCTGAATGCACATAGGCATGCACATGCACACATATACCCTGAATGCACACAGGCATGCACATGCACACATATACACAATTATCGACCTCGCATGTAGACTGTTTATCTATTTCCTCCCTTTCTTTCTGTTTTCCCAATTTTTTTTCTTTTTCTTTTCTTTCCTTTTCTTTTTTGGCTACTCATTACCATTCTTTAACTGTTACAATTTATATCAGCATATAATGTTAAATAATTACAGGGAACGGAGCTCACTCTAGTGAGGATATAAACGCGCTGTGGGAATCTACAGATTTAAACAAATAACACTCACGGCAGGGGGTGAGCGGATGAATTAGCATTAATATCCTGCCTGAGAGATCCCAGTGCACTGGTACTGCTTAAATACAGATCTTTTCTGTAACAGTCAATATGACAGCTCCCGGCAATACGGCCCCTTGCCTTTTCCCAGTCAATATAGCAGCCAGTGAAAATAGAAACGTCCCTATAGCAATCAATATAGCAGCCAGCTAAAATAAACCCTTCCCTTTTAAGGGCTATATAATAGTCAGCTAAATGGAAGAATTGGCACTCCTGCTGGATGGCTCAGCAGCAACACCACGAAACCAACATGCCACGGCCACTAACCGAGGCTTGGGCTCTTCAGGCCCTGCCTAGGAAGGGAGAAGATTCGTCCTGGAAGGGAATCAAGCGGGAGCTCCTGAAGGAGATGGCACAGGCTGCCTCCAGGACATACATACAAGTAATCATCCAGGCCATGAGCAGCTACAGGTCCATCCTACACCCAATTAAAATGGCCAGAAATTTTACACTAGTTTAGAATAATCCTTGTCCAAACTGTCATCCTCAGAGAGTAATGAAATGGCAGTGTGTGCACTTGAAGGTAGTGCCTGCTCCCACCTTAGCCTGAGAGGGTTAGAGTACTAGATTAGCAGATTTACGGCTTTCTGATTGCCAGCACCACAGCCAGTGAGTGAGACCCCAGCCACGAGAATGAAAATACAGCCCTCCGTGTGACTGGCACCCAGTGCAGGTACAGAGTCCGTTTTAAGAGCACTTGGCCATCGGTTTATTAAATACTGTGATGAAACCATACATATCTGGCAACCCCCACACACATCATGGAAAAGTAGTCTCCTTCCTTCCAGGCATACAGGGGAAAACTTTATTATAACTGAATTTAGGAGATGACTCTTCTAAAGGCTAAACTGGTCCAAGATCTTCTAAAAAGAAGAAAGAGGGCAGGAGGTGTTAGAATGAGCGGCCCCTCCTATACTTCTCAAGTTGCTGCTAGGATTAGTCCTACGGGACTCAAAGGCTTGACAAACGAGGAGTGTAACCACTGACACCGGAGCAGGTTTCCAAACAACACGCCCTGAAGTTAATGCTAGGACTGCTAGCTCCAAAGCAGCTGAGCAGCAGGGACCCTGCCCATCTTCATTAAAATCTGTCTGCCAGTCTTTGAGTAAGTCCGCAGAGAGTCTCTGTTTCCCTGGCCAGGTGTTTAACACCCAGTGATGCTCATGTCATCAATCAGGTGACTCAGTGCCACAGAGTCAGCTATCAGGAAAAAAGATTCTCCAAGTCCTGACTGCAATCCCTAGGACGCACAGTCTTTGATCCCACAGACCGACCCATCCGCAGATGCTTGCTCTTCACATCTCGGTTCCAGCTACAGAGCATCCTCAGGGTTGGGGGTTAATGATCCAGGGCCTCTACGAACAATACACATTTTGCTACGGTCTTACAGTAAAGAAATGCCTTAGAAGTCACAGGCCTCGGTGCCTACCAGTCATAGGTTCTACAGCCCCTAACAGTCATAGTCCCTTAGAAGCCATTTCAGTAAGTTCTAGTGCAGCTGGCCCTTCTGTGACTGTGGCAGCCATTTGGTGGGGGAAACAGACTTAAAGGATAGGCCCAGAATGCCTCTTGTCTTACAAAATATGCAGTCATGACACTGAGTTACTGCTATGACTTAGCATGGCACCTGGCTTCCAGCACTGAACCCAGTGAGTACTTTATAAAACCTGATATGCAAGGACACCTCCATTTCTACACCAGACAACAAGAATGTGAGGGTTGGAGCTAGAGAGATGGCTCAGTGGTTAGCAAACAGCATTGGATCCTCTGCAAGAGGATCCAGGTTTGGTTCCCAGCATGCTCATGGAAGCTCACAACCATCCCTAACTCCTGTTCCAGGGGATCTGACCTCCAAGTATCCCAGGCACACCTGGTGTGTACATACACACATGCAGCAAAACACCCATACACATGAAACAAATCTTAAAAATGTTTTAATTGGGGAGTATACACTTTCAATCAAATAGCACTAAAGCTTAGAGAATGCCCCATGATGTCAGCAAAACCCCATCACCTACAGATGCTACCATAGTCATCAAAGGTGAGCAGGAGGCAGAGAGGGAGGGAAGGAGAGAGGGTGGGTGAGAGGGACAGAGAAAGAGAGAGTAATTAAAGAGAAAATAATTCTGAAAGGGAAAGGGGCAGAGAAAGGTAAAGGAAGAGACAAGAGCTGACCGAGGAGCTCCCACAGAAAGACAAAGCCCTCTCGCTGGCATCTGCAGCTCACAGCTTCCAGGGCATTTGTGAAATGACAGTCACAATATAAGACAGACAGAACGGAGAGTCTTCTGGCTTCCAGCTTGAGTCAAAGAGCGGTTTCTAGACAAACTGAAAGAAAGCTGCTCTGCCTGCATACTTAGTGATGCCTCTTGTGCAGCACAGCTAAGGACAGGATGTGGGAAAGGAAGAGCGAGGAGGTGGGAGCGAGCGCTGGCTTTACTGGTCCCAGTGTCACTGCAAATAAATACTGTCAAGATTTAAACCATAATAATGGAAAGGCTATAAAGGTCTCGGTTATGATGCTTCCTCGGATGTTCCCGTTCATAAATGCCCTCTTTATGCTGCCCACGTGGCAATGCTCCACTGAGCACCAGTGTACTCGCACCCCAGCGGGAAGGCTGCACCCTAGGTTCCCAGCAGGAAGCCAAGCAGCAACTGTGCGATCCATCACCAGCCTGTGTGAGTGAGCGTACACACCCACTTCCACGCTACAAGTGTGAACTGCATGCCATTCAGGAGCTAAGAAACATCGTACACAGCCACCCCCATAGTAGGGCTAGCCAAATACCTGGGAGTAACAGACACAAATGTATTCCATGTGGACACATATCCGTGGAACACAGGCTCCTTTACTACTTGGACAACTAACACCTCACACTCGCGCCCAGTGGCCTAGTGTAAACCGCAGTTTCCTGTGCTTTGTACTTTGTGTAGACTACAGCCGGTAACAATTAGAAGGAAGCTAACTGGATGGCCACAGACATACCTTTACTTGGACTTTGCAGACAGAAAGGTAAAGAAAACCAAAGCTTTCAAGGAACCATTTCCCAGATGGTATAAAACTCAGTGAGTATAGCATGCACAAGACCCTGAGTTCGCTCTCCAGGTAACACCCAAAGCCACAATGTTAGGCAGAAGCCTGGGGTGCAGCTGAGTGGTGCAGCTTTTCTCTAGCATGTATAAGGTCTGAGGTTTAACCCCCAGTACCTTTAAAAAAGGAAAGCGTACCTCTTACAAATATACTATAAGCATGCAGGTTGGGTATAGTGGTACACGCCTTCAATCCCAGTACTCCAGGGACAGAGACAGGTGGATCTTTGGGAGTTCTAGACCAGCCTAATCTACATAATGTGCTCCAGGGCTAGCAGGGCTGGAGAGTGAGGCCTATCTCTTACATGAATACCTCAGAGGCACCACAAGGAGATGGAAGCTAAGACGAGGTGGATAAAGTGAGGCTGAAATCTGTACCAGGAGAACAGGGAGAGGCCATCAGGGAGCCAAAGCACAGAACCAGGAAAGGACTGCACCAGTAAACCCAGCCCCGTGACCGACACGGGATGATGGCTCGCTCACATATTCTAGGTGGGCAGCCAGCGCCAACCACAAACCACCACCGGCTGCCTTCCCTGTTGATCTGTAATTGGTGAGCCTGTGATAGAGCCAGCAATTATCGTTAGGGCCCCTGTATTTATTTCACAGACAAAGGCAAGCAAGAGAGACCAGTTAGTAATGAGTAAGTAATGACCACGGAAGACACTGTATTTTATAGAGCTGCTTGGGCAGGAGAAGCTATTCAGAAAATAACAAGTGAAAGAATAAAATAAGCTAGAGAAACTCAATTTTCTTCTCCCTTCCTCCCAAGGCCACACTTAGGATAAAATGAGGTTTGTGCAGGTTAATCCTTATGAGGTAAGAAAAAAAACGATGAAATACATTTAAAAAATCAATTGTACATTAAACCAAATCCAGGAACTGCAAAAAACCAAACAGCGCAGAGCTTCTCCAGCCAGTACTAGCTGCAGTTTGGTCAGCAGGGGATACCCCTACCTGACAGAGTCCAATGAGGTAATGGGGGGGAACGCAGAAGAGGAACTGCCAATCCATCTGGAATTCACTGTAAATAAAGTGATTTCTAACTACTACAAAGGAAGAGGACTCCTATAAATGAGCCTCTGAAGATGAAGATGCAATCTTCAAAAGTCTACGGAAATAACAATACCACAGTCACGTGATAAAACAGAAGTTACAAGATCCGTTCAGTGTGAGATGACTTGCCACTGTTTCTAGTGCTCCCTTCTGCTCACTAACAAAGTCTATAACAGTCATTTCTAGAGCAACAACACAAGTAGAGGAAAGGCTGCCATGCCTTGTCTTTGAGGGCACTCAGTGGGGACACTCTCACATTCCCCAGGAGCCCGGGAAGCCAAAGCCACAGAAGGGCACTGGCTACCTGCCCATCCCACCGGGGCCAGGACAGAGTTCATGGATAACCCTAAACATCCCTCTCAAGGCCAATATGCTTCTCTATGTGCACCAACACCACCTGGCTCTATATTCTTCCTTTAGGAGACTTAAGCTCTGGGCCAGGGTAGAAGGGGCGCTTTCTGGGAAGGGCTATCTAGTTTACTCACTTCCAATAAAGCCAGATCTGCACTGTAATCTGCAGTAATCTGTAATCTGTATTAGACCCAAAGTCTAATAAACAAGTGGCAAACCCAAGATCTTTCCCTCAGTGTGCTTCCAATGGAAGCAGTTTGGAATTGTAGAGAAAACTCTGAAGCCTGCCAGGGTTGCAAGGGGAACAGGTAATCCACCATGCGGGCAGTGTGTCCTCGCCAGGGTTTGACAGGATTCGTGGGGACGGTTCCAAACCTCACAGCACTGTTGGAATGGGTTATCGATGGCTAGCAGTTGGCAGCAAGAAGAGCTGACAGAAAGACTACACTCCCTTAAAGGCATCTCCATTCTCTTATCTTTAAAGCAGGTGACGGCTGCTGCCTGTAACTGACAGGGAAGAATGAGGGGGTGCTGATGGGGATACAGATAAAGGATTACCTGAGGGGCAGAGGAAAGGGAAACAGAGGAACCTGGAGACTGAGTCTCCTTTTCTTAGGTGGACTCTGGTGACTCCCGGAGGACCTGCAAGGGACAGCTTTTAAGAGCTGGAATCAGAGAAAGCAAATCACTCACTTGTCCAACCTTCTCTCTGCCAGCAGGAGATGAAATAACAGGCAGCTGCTGCCCCCTAGAAGCTACCTGAGAGGCAGCAGCTTGCACAGAGACACCAGATGAGAAGATTCTATTATCTCCCTCGATCGCATAACCTGTCATTAGTGAGGTACATGGGTGCAGGCGCCTCCTCCGAGCCTGAGGAGGCGCACATCACCTGTGATAAATTAATAGGTGCCTTTTCAACAGCGAAGATGCACACAAAAGACTCCAACAAGGGAAGACACAGCAAGGCAATGGCTCCTCAGAGCAAGGGCAGGGCAGCAGGCAGCCCTGCCACAGCCACAGCCGTCTGAGCGGCCTCTGTTCACAGGACAGTGCCAGGGAAGGTGAGGTCAACACCTCCCCCTTGTCTGTGTTCCCACCCACTCGGGTTCCACAGGAAGAGTCTCACTGACTCTCACTACAGACTGCCCTGGGCTTCAGTCCCCTCTCTATGACACGAGAAGGGGAACCCTCACAGGGTGTGGGAGTTGGACCTTGACAAAAATAAAGCAGCACTGAGACCACACGAGTAGCCCTCCCGGACCATGAGATCAGAGCTGAGAATGGTCCAGTTAGTTAAAAAAAAAAAAAAAAAAAGTTTTTTTCAGTTAAATTGAAGAATGATTAAAAGTAGAGCCTGCTCTGCATACCTTCAACATGTTATACTAACTGAAAACCTATAAATGCAGTCACTCATTAATCTTTTGATGTGGAGCCAAGACCTTTCCTTTGAGTATGGGCCCACAGACTGCAGTTCCCAGACATCTTTCTCCAGAATAAACCCCACCCACAACACACCCTCCACCTTTCTAAAGCAAATCCAGAGCCTACAGACAGTACAAAGCCGCTGGCAGTGTGCACTCTCTGGGTCTTGATGACCCTGCCCCGGTGTGTGTCTCATGCCAAGTCTGAGAGCAGTCTTCTCAGTTCGTGCTTACTGCATAGGGAACTTAGAAGATTCTTTTTACACCAGTCTTCGCAGAACATATCATTCTTGCAGAATCCTCTTTTCACATTTGCTTCACCTGTTTATATCATAATGATACAGCACTGCTCAATAACAAGTACATTGGCAGAGGTTTAGAACCTGGCCGACTAATGCTCAGTGTGTGTCGGGAACAATATGGGAGGGACTGTCCAGGCCAGGGAGTCCTGGCCAGGTGAGGAAGTTCTGAAGGCCTGAAAGGCGAACTGGTCAGTGACAGCAGTGGCTCTCAGCCTTCCTGAGGCTGCCGCCCTCCAGTACAGTTCCTCATGGTGTGCTGACTCTACCCATAAAATCATTTCCACTGCTACTTCATAACTGTAATTTTGCTACTGCTATGAACTATAATGTAAACTATAATGTAAATATGCGTGCTTTCTGATGGTCTTAGGCAACCCCTGTGAACGGGTCCACTGAGTTACAGGCTGTCAAAAGAAGCTCTTGACACTTTTAAAGAAAAACATGGTTAGGGGTACCCTATTTTATTTCACAAGAGATCTGAAACAGCTCTCTGAAGTTCACACAGAGCCAGTGAAAAGGCTCAGTAGGTAAAGGCACTAGCCCAGCATGAAGGACCTGAGTTTGATCTCCACATGTATGCCAGCAAAACCAAAATAAATAAATAAATGTAAAAGAATAAATGTTTAATGTTCATGCAAAAGCCAGGCATGATGGGAAACTGAGGCAAGAGGCTCATAAGGCCAGCCTGGACAACATAGTGAGACCTATCTCAAAAAAAAAAAAAAAATTACATAAACTGAAAAGCTGGATCAAAAGGGAAATACAGGAAAGGAGGAAGAATTGTCATGTAAATGTTTATTCCTCCTCTCCAAAACCCATCTCCAGTGAAGAGCGGGAGAAAATGAAACCATTTATACAAACTTCCATTTATACAAACCATTTACACTCAACTTCAGAGCTAGGTTCTGTTGGCAACTAGCTCACGGCTACTACAAGGCTAGAAAAAGAGGCCCTAAGCCAGAGATCCCCTCACTGTGTGCCTGGCTGATACTGGGCTGATACCAACAGTGAGGCCTCCTGAAAGATCCCTTGGTAAAAGGGACAACCAGCAAACTGAGCATACCCCAAGACTCTGCGAACAGGAGCTGCAGCCCCGGTGGCTTCCAAACAAGAAGTCACAAAGGTGGCAGTGCAAGGATCTTCTTGACAGGGCAATTCACCTCACACCCGCTCCGCTGGGGGCCATGTGTTAGCACCTCTCTGCCTCAACTGTCAGAGGTGCTCCCAGATAGATTTACCTCAGAATCACTCAGTGTCAGCCCATCTCGAGACTGCTCGGACAAACTCATAATGGCAGAGAGAAGATTTGTGGAGCAACAAGCATAAATCTTGGTTATAACTACAAACCATAAAAGAAAGAGAGCGGGAGGGGAGAGCGAAGGGCGGCAGACATGTCCTTCTCCCAAGCACCACTTTATCTTCCTACAGCTCTGCTCCACGCACCCAAGATTAACTACGGGACATATTTTTCAAGCTCAATCAGTCTGTGTAGTTTGACAATGGGCTCAAACATTTTAAATAGAAATTACCCTGGAAATGTGGGGCACATGGCTATCCTAAGAACGTGGTGTTCCGTGCTCTTCAGAGGGCCACAGGGACTCCATGTTTGCCACAGGAATACCCACCCTGTAGGCCACACTGAAAGATATTTATACATGAACAATTTTTCAAGTAAGATAATCATCAATTTTAAACAAAGGAAAAGCATTTTGGAATGTTTCCTCTATCCCAGTAAGAGGTGTGGATTCTGCCTTCACCAGCACTGCTGAGACAGCTGAGAAACTCAGCCTACACCTCCAGGAACGAGGGGACCACAAGGCTTCCTTCCTAGAGAGTGACATCTGGACTAGATTAAAGACAGGCCTCCCTCAATCAGTGTGCTCAGAAGAAAGGCATACAACCACTCCAGCCTTGGACCCTCCATCTCCGAAATGAAAGCCCCGTTCAGTCATCTACAGGGCAGGGCCTCTGCTTACAGGAGCCACAGCACACACAAAGGAGAGCCATGAAAAGCCAGGAAGCTGAAGCATAAACAAAGGTGAGCACTGCCTCAGTGCCGGCCTTCTAATTATTACCCCTCAGAGTTTCGATTCATCTAATAATTATTTGTAAAAGAATACCTCCAAACTGAAAAAAACAAGCTCCTCATCAACCTGAAAGAGGAAGCAACTCAAGGGCTCCATCTAGTCTTTTCCATAAGCCTCTCAGACGATACTAGGAAGGATGAGGTAGGAAGAGGCAGTAATTTCAAAATCAGTAAGTGGCCCAGAGATTAGAGCCGCCCAGAAATGGAATGAGGCTTTTGCCCAGTTCATCTATTTCAGCATTTAGAGCTAACAAGTTTTCCTCACAGATCTGTCAGGAAGAGAGGGAAGCATAGGCAGGCACCTTCCAGATGAGGAGCTGGTTTCTGTGAACATCAGTAGTAAAAAGGAACATTTTCCTCACTGAAGGTTTTAAACTACCTGGGGTGGGAAGTGGGAAAGGAAGAAGCCAGCATGTCTTCCTACCCTGGCTCCAGTCGCAGGTGACAGCCTCACCACCAAGAGGCACCGTGAACCCCATTCTCAAACCCTCTACATTTGGTTTTGTTCCCAAATAAAACCAGTAACAGTTAGGCTGAGGCAGAAAGGTGGTGAGAACAAGGTCAGCATGGGCAATATATTTCTGTCTCTTACAAAAATAAATTAATGCATTTGTGCACTACCTGCTCAGTGTCATCGCTGTTCACTACATCCTGACAGAGTCCTGAGCACGAAAATGACAGAAGTGACAGGAACATTTAAAACTACTTCGCTGGATTTACAATCTCCCCAGGGGGAAAAAGTCGACTTCCTAAAATTCCCACATTTCTGATTTCATTACTTGTATATTGAGATGGCTCAATAGGTAAAAGTACTTGCTACCAGTCCTGACAACTTGAGTTCTATCCCCACAATCTGCATGAAGAAAGAAACAAGAAAATCAATTCCCAAAAATTGTCTTCTGACTGCTACAGAAGTGCTGTGGCACACTAGGACCACACACACACACACGCACACGCACACGCACACGCACACACACACACATACACACACCATAAATGGTTTGTTTTTCGAGACAGGGTTTCTCTGTGTAGCCCTGGCTGTCCTGGAACTCACTCTGTAGACCAGGCTGTCCTCGAACTCAGAAATCCGCCTGACTCTGCCTCCCAAGTGCTGGGATTAAAGGCGTGTGCCACCACTACCTGGCTATAAATGTTAAATAACAAAATCTACATTGGATGTGATGCTCAACAACTGCAGTTCCATCCCTGGGAGGCAGAGGCAAGAGAATCACTGAAAGCTCAAGGCAGCCTACTCTACATAGCAAGTCTCAGCCAAGTGTGGTATACAGTGAGACTCTGTCTTAAAAAGAAAAGGTTCTAATCTAGAGAAGTTGACAAGATAGAAATTACCATTCTTTGTGGATTATTTTGGAGGAAGGAAGCAGGGAGCAAAGCCTGAAAATAAAGCCAGCAGGGTGGGTAGCACACCACACACACGCCTGTGATCAGCACTCAAAAGACAGGAGGAGGCCACACACGGACAGGCTGAGCCAGAGTCAGACACCGCATCAAAACAAGTAATCGAATAATAAAGAAATGGAAAAAACAAAACAAAACTTATACCTACAACCAGAGGCAGCAAAGACACCAGGAGACTCACCCATTAGAGAGAATTTGGTGTCCAAGAGCAAGAAGCTGAAATTCTAGTTGAACCAAACACACAGGGGCTGTGTAAAGTACATGAGCAATAGTGTTGCTGACTATTGAGAAACAGAGCAGAGACAAATGAGCAGATATGCAAACTAAACCTTATTTACCACTTACTTCAAATAGCCAGAAACCAGGTGACTGGAAGGAAGTCTCAGGTCACCCAAGCCCTGTCAGCATCTAAGCAGGACTAGAACCAAGCTGTCCTGTGCGCTCATTCATTCTGTATTGAATGGGCTTCACATATGCTATGCAAGTGCTCTGCCACTGAGTGTTCCATGCAGACTCTCACCACACAGGTCTAAGGTGGACCTTGAATGCATGATCTTCTCCTGGGATTACAAGTGTGCACCATATGCCCAGCTGCCCTCATTCCTAAAAACTGTTGCTATCTCAAGATAATAAATAAATAAATAAATAAATAAATAAATAATAAAAATTAACACTGCAATTAGTTAAAAATAAACATAACTTTCCTATCATGTTCCTCAAGACCTAGCTCCAGATAGTTCAGAAATGATCCCTAAGTTCCTGCCCAACAAACGTCCTCCTTCTCCGAATGAGGGGCCCTCTCCGACTCACAGCCAGGCAATTCTGCACCAAATTATACACGACTTTGTGGAGCTTCCTAAAATTACATACAATGTTCCCTTTTCGCTAATTGTTTCATGTATACAAATGCCTTTTCTTCCCCAAATAAAATACACGAATTACTTTAAAAACAAGGCTTGTTTGATTTTGTAATTGTCTATTCTCCGGTGCTGTGGCTTGCATCCAGGAAGCAGCCGGCACACTGGGCCTGAACAGCCTCCTTCCCTGCCAAAGGAGCCGAGCACTGAGTACTTCCAAACCACTCCCTAGTGCACTGAGCTGTGGGCCTGAGCTGCTGCCCACTGCCTCTCCAGCAACCTAGGATGGTCATCTAGGCAGCCGTAGGTCCACAGGGGCCAAAAGCTCTCTAGGTGCTCCACCTGAGCCCCTGGCCTGCCCCACGAGCTAGCTCTCTCTGGGCTCCTTTGCCTGACACCCTCCTGCCACCACTCCAGAGAGAAAGGAGCTGTTCACACAAGACCATACAACTCGGCTGGTGCCCTCATTTAATCAGGCTGCTGCAAATGGCTGGCCAAAAGCAATAAGGGCATGACTGAGAGACTGTGGGAGTTTAATATAAAAAAATTAATAAAAAAAGGGGGGAGGAGAGAGGGTCTCCCTTTTAATAGGCCCTAATCACCCAACTCACAGGATCAGCCCAAATGAGATGGGAGTTTATTTCGGGTTTTTTTTAATTATTGTTTTTTTATATATATATAAATTGCTGCTATGTGTTTTCTTTCCTCTGAGCAATTATGCAGTAAGTACGTAAAGAGGAGAAAAAATATTAATTAAATATAAGGTAATTGTAGAGTTGGCCTGGAGAGAATGAGTCTGAACTCTGGACGATCACAGGCTACCAGGGTTTGAAGACTGTTCAGGGGCTCCCAGAAAAGAAAGAAAGAGCATAACCAACCAACAGGCAGATGCGCAGTGCAGCGGAAGGAGCCACATTCAGAATTCTACACAGCACAGACCTGCAGGGCTCCCCACACCCAGGAGTTAGCCAGCATAAGAGACTCCGGGCTTCCAAAGAGCTTTTCCAGTCGTGCCCCCAAAAGACAGCCTGGCCTCACTTTGAGGATGGAAAGCCAAATCAGGAAGTTTCGAAAGAGCACCCAGCAGTAAGGGATAGAAAAGAACTGCTGAGTTCAGTCTGGACTTCAGGGTAAGTCACAACTTCTCTCTGAAAGGCTTAGAGGCAGCCCACAGAGCAAGCACACAAGCCTGGCAAAGCAAAGCGTCCTACGAAGAGCCAGGCAAAGCCAGAGAGTGAGGAGAGGTACCACAGACATGTTGGGATGAGCCAGCGCTGGTGACAGAAGGTGACATGAAGAACACTGCCACTCCCCTAGAAAAGTCTGGGAGGTACTTGTGTCCTCTGGGCCTATCTGCAGCCAGATCCACCTCACCCTCTGCCTAGAAAGCCTTAGAACGTGCTAGAACCTGGCCCTGTTCACTCCAGCCAAGGACTTCACATCATCCTCTCCAGCTCAGCCAGGGAGGAGTGAAGAAGCAGGAGACTGCCCGGGCAGTGGAAACAAAGCCTAGGCAGCGCACCCCATGGCTCGCCAGCTACTACCACTCCAAGAGAGGAAAGGCTTGGCGAAGTTAAACCCCATGCTGGCGCACCCCTAAAACTGATCTGGTTTGCACAGAACCGGTCTTACTACCCAGCCCACAGGATTTACATCAAGTCCTGAAATGCCAAACAATGAAAACAGGGCAGGCAGGCAGGGACTCTGGCTCAGACCACCAAACTAAAACCAATCTGCAAAGAGCTACTTAGCTGAAAGTGCTGTGCTTGTCTTCTAATTCCAGCACCTGTGAAGCTGTGCCAGGAGAGCCGTTGTGAGCATGAAGCCAGCCTAGGCAGCACATAGTGAGCTCAAGGACAGACTGAGCTATAGAGGGTGGCCTTCCTTGTTTAAAACAGAAAAGGCCCTTCAGCCCTCAGTAGGCTTCTTTCCTATCAAGAGTCTACAATCCCATAGGTGCTGCCTATCACAGGCAGAACCACAGACCAGGCAGCCCCAGAACCCCTCCTCTTACCTGTTCCTTAAAGGGCACCCCACCCCGGTGCTTCACTGAGAAGCAAAGACTGGCTATTTCAGGTTTCCGGCAACCAGAAGCTGACAAGCAGCAATGTCACCCTAGCTCTATCAGCAGCAGCACACAAAGTGCCACATGACTGCCAGAGTGGGTGTTCTGTTCCAGAAAAGACCCAAAAGGTCTTGTCACTCCTTTCTGCTATACAGAAGGTCACAAGCCAGAGGTCAGGGCAAGGCATCGCCAGGCACCACCTCCTAGCATGCCGTAGGCTCGTCAGGTCTCTTCACACTCACTAAGGATCCCAACTATTAGAAAAGAGCCCTGTGTGTCTGTCACACTTACCAGTGGTTCTCGAGGCACCACATTTTCACTTCCTGGAGAAGAGCTTGGCTGCAAAGAAAAACAGAAACAAAAATAAGATCACAGTGCCACCTCATGGACACCAGAAAAACAAGCAGTGCACCCAAGTCGCTTTTGTTCTCCATGGGCTCCTGTAGCAGGGGCTGCGAATCTGAATCTGCAGACTGTTTCTGGGTTCACTGTCATAGCCCCTCACAAACAGGGTTTGTTTTTTTTTCTCAGAAGGACCAAGGATCAGATACAATCAGGAGGGATGGGGAGCAGAGAAAGGCCTGAGAATTACCTACACTTTTGTTTTTCCACCACCTTCACAGATGGACTGAACCACAGAGCAGAAGTACAGAAGCAAAGGCGGCCACAGGGGGGCGTCAACAACCCACACTAGGGCCTCTTCTCTCCGTGTAGCCAAGTTGCCACTTTCTTTGGACTGTTTCCCTTCTGTGACAGGGTCCCCATGGCCCAAGCTGGCCTCCAACTCACGGTATAACTAAAGTGTAACCTTAAACCCCTGACCCTCTTGCCTCAGCCTCCCCAGTACTGGGATCAAAGGAATGTACCACAACCATCACCAGGCTACTACACTGGTTAAGAGCTGCCCATCACTAAGACCCTACTCTTCGGTTAAGTGTTTCACAGAAATGATCCAGTGTCAGGCTGAGAAATAAACAGACCAGCCTATGAGCAAGCAAACAGCACTGTGAGCTGCCAGCCAGGCTCCCATCTGTTTCCTTCTGGGCCACAGCCTTTCTCTCACACCTTCAACCCTATACTGCACTGGCCAAAATTCAGAGCAAGAATGGGGGGCTAAAGCGAGACACAGAAGGCTAAGATAAGCAGCCTGCCTGAGTTGTGGTTGGATTACTGTTACTGTCATTAAAGTCAATTGCCAATTTCCTACAGACAACATCCGGAGGAGGGCAGCTAATGTGTGTGTCCCAGGACCCGCCCTCCATCCCACTGCCCAGCTAGTTCAGATGACCGGTGCGGCTTCCTAGGAAAGGGGCAGAAGCTGGGAGAGGAGAGAGTCCAGAGAAGTTCCCTAGAGACTGCCTTGCCTCACAGCTGCCTGCCACCATACAAAAGGCACCTGACATAGTGGCAGGGCCTCTTTATCCAGAGTCCTACACTAAGAGCTTTACCGCCCCAAGAGCAGAAGGTCAGGCAGCTTGAAACTGTAACAGAGGCCAGTCCCCATCCTGAGTGACCTTTCTCTCCCTGTGCCACCATCTTAGGCCTCCTTCCTGCCTCCCCTTAGACTTTCAAGTCTTAGCACAGACTCCCTGACTGCTATGGATGCCCGCCCTCTTCCAGTACTGCTGGAAGGTCAAGAGCTCCCTCCCCTACTCCCCAAGGGAACCCTCATCTCCTCCTGTCTCTCCTATGTAGCCATGGAGTCAACCCTCTACCTCTCCACCTCTGCTTCCAGAACCACTTGCCTGGATGCTTTCCTACCAGCTTACCTGGAGTGGTGCTGGCTCTTTTCCAATTCACTTTCCACAACACATTTATAAAAGACAACTCAATCATCTCCCTTACTTACTCATCCACCCCCATGAGCATCATCATTAGCTCCTTACTGTTCTCAGAAGACAAGAAGGGAGTCCTCAGCGCGGTCTTGGAGGCCTGGCATCTGTTCTAACCACACGTCAAGATGCTCGCACGGCCAAACTCCCAAGCCCATCCACTGACAGACACGCTGGCTTCCACTTTCTTTGTTAAGGGGCTTTGTACAAGCTGGTTCTTCCTCTCCTCCCAGATACTTCAACATCATTCAGAAACAGCTAAGGCATATACTCATAAATACACATTTGAGACAGGGTTTGTCTGTGTAGCCAGTAGCTTGGCTGTCCTGGGACTAGCTCTGTAAACCACGCTGGCCTCAAACCCAGAGATCCACCTGCCTTTGCATGGGATTAAAGGCATCTGCCACAACGCCTAGCTTAAACTTTTTTAAATAAAGCAGCTGAATGTGCTGGCGAAGTTTGTACTCCCAGCACTCCGGCGGCTAAAGCAGGAGCTTAGGAATCCTAGGCCAGCCCTGTACAGCATGAGACCCTGTCTCAATGAGAAAAAGAAGGGACGGGGGGAGAAAGAAAGAAAAAAAGGAGTCAAGAAAGCAGGCAGAGAAGAAAAGTGTCTCAGTCAGGGTTTCTATTCCCGCACAAACACCGTGACCATGAAGCAAGTTAGGGAGGAAAGGGTTTATTGAGCTTAACTCTTCCTCTTCCATGCTGCTGTTCATCATGAAAGGAAGTCAGCCTGGGACTCAAGCAGGCTGGGAAGCAGAGGCCATGGAGGGATGTTACTTACTGGCTTGCTTCTCCTGGCTTACTCAGCTGGCTTTCTTTTTTTTTTTTTTTTGGTTTTTCGAGACAGGGTTTCTCTGTGTAGCCCTGGCTGTCCTGGAACTCACTCTGTAGACCAGGCTGGCCTTGAACTCAGAAATCTGCCTGCCTCTGCTTCCCGAGTGCTGGGATTAAAAGCGTGCGCCACCACTGCCCGGCAGCTGGCTTTCTTACAGAACCCAAGACTACCAGCCCAGGGATGGCACCACCCACAAGCCCCCCAGCCCCCCTTGATCACTAATTGAGAAAATGCCTCACAGCTGGATCTCATGGAGGCATTTTCTCAACTACAACTCCTTTCTCTGTGGTAACTCCAGCTTGTGTCAAGTTGACACACAAAACCAGCCAGTACAAAAAGGAACAGGGGAGGGGAGAGGAGGGGAGAGAGGAGGAGAAGAAAGAGAGAGCAGAGAGACCAGGGTGAGGTTCACTGGTGAAGCGCAACACACACACACACACCAGGTCAATCCTCAGCAGACAAATCACTTGTGTAGCTCACTGACACCCAGTGTCTCTCTGAGGCTCCCCTCAGTGCTGCCGGCAGACACTAACTCTGGTGCTAACATCCACTTCACTTTTTCTTAATTCTCACACTAGCTGTACAGAGTTATTGCTGATGACGAAACAGAAAAGGTCACATGACTCACCTCACAGCCTCAGCAAGTATCATAAGCATTTGCACATTTAACTAAATGAAATAATCAAATTTTGTTTCCATCATCTTTTATTAAGCAGCAGCCTTAATTTAATGCTACCTCATAAGTAATCATGCAGCCTATGTGAGCAGACAGACAGCAGTGAGACAGTTCAGTGGATGAGGGCACTTGCCACCAAGCTGGAAGACCCAGAACCCACGCAATGGAGAGAATCAACTCCACACGTTGCCCTAAACCTCCAAATGCACACACGTGAGCTCAAGCACACGCACATGCACACTAACACGCGCGCACGCACGCGCGCGCGCGCACACACACACACACACACACGTTTAAATGAACACAAACAGCTTTAGTAGGGCATCCACAAGGCCCTAAATTTAATACCCAGCACTGCAAAACCAACAGCTAGGTGACTCTCGGTGGCAATGTGGGCAGGACACTCTGTAAACAGTTCCAATTAAGTTTTCTGAGACATTTACCCTTCGGCACTCTTCCTTTGACAAGAGGTGCCAAGGGTTAAATCTAGAGCCTTGCTCATCAGGGGAGAAAAACATGGTTTTTTCCTTTTTGGACACAGGGTCTAGATATGTAGCCCAGGCAGACCTTGAACTCATGATGATCCTCCTGCCGCTGCCAACTACTGGGATTACAGGTGTATGCCACCATGCCTATCTTAAATTTCTTTACCTAGACAATTAAAACAAAGGAACTGCCTGGAATATTTAAGCCCAAAGGAAGCAAGCAACAACCAGGGATCTATCATGGAACCAAATAACAATGTGGCCCTTAATTGAATGTTATGGCCCAATACTTACCAACTCTGGGGCAGTATCACTCCCGAGGGACACTACACACAAGTGAAGGTCTTCCTGACCACACAGCTACACAGGCATGTGGGGACAAGTAGACCAGTACAGCAGCACAGCCTGTGCAGCCCTAGGGCGCCCCACCCGCCCCTGGCTGCTCTCACCTCTTCACATGGGAGGGCAGCCTCCCATCTCACCTTCAGCTCCGGACACTGCTTGGAAGACGAACAAAGAGCAGAGCGGAGCGGAGCGGCAGAGCGCCGACCCAAGCTGGATGAACCCGGCCAGCCTGCTGGTCTGACTACCCCTTGCCCAACATGTCTTTGAATGCCGGTCTCCAGGTCTATCTCTTCAAGTGACACCTGGCCTAAAACGGATCGCTACAAACTAAATTGCAACTGGACTCTGGAACTCTTCAAAAAGCCACTCACAAAAGAGAGAAAGAAGGTCTGGAAACCACCAGCTGAGGTCTAACGTAGAGAGATACAAGGAGGCTTGGGGCTGGAGCAAGAGCTCAGCGGTTAAGAACACTGGCTGCTCTTCCAGAGGACCACGGTTCAATTCCAGCACCCACATGGCGGCTTACAACTGTAGCTTCAATTCCAGGGGATCTGGCACCTTCTCAGACATACGTGCAGTAAAACACCAACGCACATAAAATAAGTTTAAAAAAAAAAAAAGGAAGGCTCTTCTGAAACCCACATTTAGGACCTTCAGGGGAAGCTAGGAAGGGAAGAAAGCAACAGATTAAGCTTGTTTTTAAAAGAATACGAAGCTGGGCTCGGTGAGTTGCCATCTAGGCTGATAACCCAGAGGAAAGTGCTTATTGATAAGCCAGGACACCTGAGCCCTACAGACCCACATGAAGGAGGAAAGACTAAACTCCAGCAAACTGTGTATGGTGGCCCGCGCCTTTAGTCCCAGTACTCGGGAGGCAGAGGCAGGTGGATTTCTGAGTTTGAGGCCAGCCTGGTCTACAGAGTGAGTTCCAGCCAGGGCTACACAGAGAAACCCTGTCTCAAAAAAATAAAAAATAAATAAAAAAATTAAATTAGGGCTGGAGAAATGGCTCAGTGGTTAAGAGCGCCAACTGCTCTTCCGAAGGTCATGAGTTCTACTCCCAGCAACCACATGGTGGCTCACAACCATCAGAGATCTGATGCCCTCTTCTGGGATGTCTGAAGACAGCTACATCTAGTGGGGCCAGAAATAGAAGAAAAAAGGTGTCTGAAGACAGCGACAGTGTACTTACATATAATAATAATAATAATAACTTTTAAAAATTTTAAATTAAATTTTAAAAAAATGCTGAGTGTAGTACATTTTTAATTCCAGAACTCATGAGGCAAAGATAGGCAGATCCCATGAGTCTGAGACTAGCCTAATCTACACAGCAGGTTCTAGACCACTCAGGGATAAGACCCTGCCTCAAAATTAATTCATTAACTAATAACTTAATTAAAAGTTAGTGGGTATAGTCATCTATGTGTGTAATAATCCCTCAGGAGGACACCCATGGCGGGATCTCTGGCCTCTACATGCACACATCTACATGTGCATACATGTGCGCAGGCAGACACACACACACACACACATACACACACAAATTATTTGAAGTAAAAAATAAAATACAAAGAGCGTGGTGGAAGAGAGGCAGGAGCTGCAGTATGGCAGACTCAGGTGTGCCCTCACCTTGTGGTGGAGGTGCTGACCTTCCCCTGCTGGGAAACTTGCCAAGAGCTCACCTCACTGCACAGCAAAGGGCAGTCTGGCAAGAGTTCATGAACCTGAGCAATGGGAGCACCTCCAAGCCCGTGAGCAGAAGCGGGTGTCACTCCTCACAAGTCCTACAGAGCCCATACAAACAACTCGTGACTGGGAAGAACAAGAGCCACTCTGCGAACTCTCTGCAGCATAGCATGTGGACAGGGCTTACATGGACTTGGACATTCACAGCTGAGTGACTGGGAATGCTGCTCAGCCTGGCTGAGCCTCAGTTTTCTCACCTTGGCAAATGGTTCCACAACACAAACTTGAGAGTAAAAAAAGATAAAAGTCCTATCAGGCCAGCCCTCTGCACTACACACACACATACACACACACACAGAGAGAGAGAGAGAGAGAAACACACAACTGTGTCTAAACATGCAACTATAACAACATAAATACATAAGGATTTTTAAAATGACAGACAGCAGAGGCAGGCATGATGGTCCAAGTCTCAGGAGGCAGAGGCAGGTAAATCACTGGGATCGAGGTCAGCCTGGTCTACGGAGAGAGGAAAAGCAAGCCTCAACAGTCAGCCAGACGTGTCACATCCTAACACACACTTTATTAGAGAACCAGAAAAAGGGAGGCAGAAAAAAATGTGAAGAAATAATGGCTGAAAACATCTCAAAGGATAAAGAAAACCATAAACCCACAGAGCTCAGAAGCTCAACAAATGCCGAGCAGAGCACACACCGGCACTGAGGGAAGCCACAGGCCGCAAAACACAGACAGGGACTTGCAAACAATCCGAGAGAAAGAACCCTGCCCAGCATTACTCAGAATTAGCCATGGCTGCAGACATCAGAAACCATACAAGCTGCAACATAATGGACTGTGTCTGTCAAACGCCACCAGCGGGGCTGTCACCTCAAAACTGTATCTGGTGAAGCTGTCTCTCAAAAATGAACACAAATGGGAGTTAGGGAGGGAGGGAAGAATTTGTCAACAGAAGACAGTAGAATCCGGCCTGGTGGCTCAGGTCTATTAACAATCACAGCCATTCAAAGCTGAGGCAGGAGAATCATGAGTTCAAGGCCTGCCTAGAAAAATGTGAGAGAAACCCTGTCTCATAAGAAAAAGTTAAAAATTAATAATAATTTTAAAGAGCTGGAAAACTAGCTCAGGGGTTCAGTGCTTACACAGTATTCTTTAGGACCTAAGATCAGTCTCTAGTACAAAAAAAAAAAAAGCAAAAGTATATTAAGACTTTCAAACACACTAGGCATCTTTAATCTCAGAACTCCTGGGCACAGGCAGGAGGATCTGAGTTCAAAGCCAACCTGGTCTACATAGGGAATCTCAGACAAAATGAAACAAAATAGATAAACAATCTTGCTCTATCATCTTGTAAAATGTCAGATAACAAGTCAAGGAACTGATCATTTGAGAAGAAACTTAACAACAAGCAGGGTGATGTCTAATTCCAGCAAAGTTAAAAGGGCAACCTTGAGGGGGCTCGGTGGTTAAGAACAGTGGCTGCTTGCTCTTCCAGAAGTCCTGAGTTCAATTCCCAGCAACCATATGGTGGCTCACAACCATCTGTGATGGGATCCAATGCCCTCTTCTGGTGAGTCTGAAGACAGCTACAGTGTACTCATACAAATGAAATAAATAAATCTTTTTTTAAAAGGGGGCGGGTGGACAATGGTGGCACACACCTTTAATCCCAGCACTCAGGAGGCAGAGACAGGCGGATTTCTGAGTTCGAGGCCAGCCTGGTCTACAGAGTGTGTTCCAGGACAGCCAGGGCCACACAGAGAAACCCTGTCTCGAAAAACCAAAAAAGAAAAAGGGGGGTGGGGGACCTTGAGACCAGACCTTAAGGCCACAGTGGCAAGAGAGAGAAACTCTACCCAGTCAGGCAAAGCCCAGACTCCTCTCAGAGGTAGTGCAGGCTCCTGATCAGCTATGTTCAAAAGGTTACACGTGAGAGGTGGTACTTAGCCAATAATCCATGATGGAAAAGAAAAAATTCTTACTTCTGTCACCAAATCAGTTGGCAATAAAAAATGCAGTACCCAGATGGGAGCTCTGCAAAACTGTGCAGATGCCGTTCTACTGAAGAGGTCCCTGGAAGCTGCTGAACACAAGGAAAGGGTGGGTAATCCCTTTGATCACCAAGTAAGGAAATTGTGAGCTGGGGAGCTCTCTGGTTATCCTTAATGAGGTCATGAAGAAGACAGAGTGGGTTTCCTGAGCACTAGGCAACAGCTGACTTGAAGACTCGGGTAGGTTATGCACAGAACACACCAGACAGCTGTCATCGCCACCTCCATATACGTGAAAACCTCCTCTGAAGAACTGGCTCAGTGCTTAAGGGCACTTGTGGCTCTTGCTGAAGACCTGGCTTTGGTTCCCAGCACCTACATGCTAGTTCATAACCACCTGTAACTCCAGTCCCAGGGGCCCTCATGCCATCTTTTGGCCTCTGCATGCTCCTGAACACACAGTCTACACATAAACTCTTGCAGACTCAGACAAAAATCAATCAATAAATAAATAAATAAATGCAATTTTAAAAAGCAGCAGCAGTCAGTCAAAGTGAGAACATTGGATCTTCCACATGCGGAGACAGAGCACAAAGTTACAGAATAAGAGGATCAGAAAGCCACAGGCTTGCAAAGTTTACAGTGAAGTCAAGGCCAGTCCTCAGCAGTTTAACAGAAGCAACTAGCTTCCGAGTTAATAGATTTTACCCTAATGTTATCAAGTAACATTCTAAATTTATCGGCAAGAATTTAAATAAACTGATACCTTTAAAAGGAGGAGGAAGAAGAAGAAGAAAAGAGAGAAAGAAAGAGCCAGCCAGATGCTGCCCTGCTGCCCACTTGGACTCCACAATGAAAGCTATCTCAGAAAACCAATCAATGGAGGATGGTGGCTCACAAGGTCGCACGCTACCTCAGAACCTGCAGGCTGCCATCAGCTGCCATCAGCTGCCAGGGGACGGAAAGTCATTTTATCTCAAACCCTTACACATCCTATACCCTTGTGCATTAGGCAACATTAATTGGTCTCAAAAGATGATAGACAGGCAGGCAGATAGGCAACATCCTGTTGGGAGGGAAATGTCCAGGGAGGGAACTAGGGTGAGTTCTATAGGTGAGTGAGGCTAGATTTGATCATAATAAAAGGGCATTTGTATAAAAAATAATTATACAAATGTATAAATGTATTTATTTTTATTTTATGTCCGTTGGTGTTTTGTCAGGTCTCCTGGAAGTGAAGTGTCAGACAGTTGTGAGGGGCCATGTGAATGCTGGGAACTGAACTGGAGTTGTCTGGAACAGCAGTTAGTGCTCTTAACTTTGAAGCCATTTCTTCAGTTCCAATACTTGTTCTTTTAAAAAAGCAATAAATACATACATACATACACACACACACACAATTTTTTTAATACATACACACACACACACACACACACTTATTTTTTTTTTTTTAAAGAAAAAGACTACTGGGCTGGAGAGATGGCTCAGCGGTTAAGAGCACTGACTGCTCTTCCAGAAGCCCTGAGTTCAATTCCCAGCAACCACACGGTGGCTCACAACCATCTGTAATGGGATCCGATGCCCTCTTCTGGGGTGTCTGAAAAGAGTAACAGTGTATTCACATACATAAAATAAATAAATCTTTAAAAAAAAGAAAGAAAGAAAGAAAGACCGGGCAGTGGTGGCCCACGCCTTTAATCCCAGCACTTGGGAGGCAGAAACAGGTGGATTTCTGAGTTCGAGGCCAACCTGGTCTACAGAGTGAGTTCCAGGACAGCCAGGGCCAAACAGAGAAACCCTTTCTCGAAAAACCAAAAAAAAAAAAAAAAAAAAAAAGAAAGAAAGGAAGGAAGAGGGAAAGAGACAGTTGGGTGTAGTGGCACTGCCCGCCTTTAATCCCAGCACTCAAGAGGCAGAGACAGGTGATTCTCTAAGAGTTCAAGGCCAGCCTGGTCTACAGAACAGCGAGCCAGAAAGGACCCGGCTGGTGAGCCACAGCTTCTCCAGCTGCAGTTGTTCACAGGTTTGGTTTGGTTTTTCCAAACAAGATTTCTCTGTGTAGCCCTGGATGTCCTGGAACTGGCTCTGTAGACCAGGCTGGCCTCAAACTCACAGACATCTACCTGCCTCTGTCTCCTGCGTGCTGGGATTAAAGGCATGTGCTAAAACTGCCATGTGGGGTTTTGTTTTTCTTAATCTGTGTAATTTCAAACAAGGTCTAGTTTTGTGGCTAAGCCTGGCCTTGAACTATCCACTCCCTGGCCTCAGCCTCTAGAATCCTGGTATTATGACACACCTGGCTTACATCACCCAGTCTCAATTAATCAATCAACCAATCAATCAATAACAGAATGGAAACTTCAAAATTAGTAGCAAAAATTAGTAATTTTTATGTTTCCAGAAATTAACCAAAAAAAAAGCTTTAAAGAGCCTTTAATTGAATCCCAGCACTTGGAAGGCAGAGGCAATAGTGTTTTGAAGCCAACATGGTCTACATAGTGAGTTCCAGACAGTGAGAATCCTAGAACAGGAGTTACAAACAGTTGTGAGCCAGTTTGTGGGTTCTGCAGGTTCTGAGACTAAAACCCAGGTCCTCTTGAGGAGTAGCAAGTGCTCTTACCTACAGAACCATCTTCCCAGTCCCACATATATTTTGAGAATAAAATACAAAACCAAGAATTATTGGCATCTGATTATGGTCCTAGCTACTAAAGCTACTAGGTTGACACCTGAAGCCAGGGGATTGAGGCTAGCCCCAGCAATGAAGCAAAACCATGTCTCCTAGGGAACAAAACAGCCTGGTGTGGTACCGCAGGCACACCTATAATCCCAGCTCTCAGGAGGCAGAGGCAGAGGCAGGAGAATTAATTGCCAAAAGTTCGAGGCCAGCCTGTCTACATAGCAAGTTTCAGGCAACCTGACTTACATAGTGAGACTCTATCGAAAAACATGAAGGAAGGAAGGAAGGAAGGAAGGAAGGAAGGAAGAAAACAAACGAACCAACCAACCAGCCAGCCATGATGGGGCACATCATTGATCCCAGCACTCTCTGGGAGGCAGAGCCAGAAGGATCTCTGAGTTTGAGGCCAGCCTGGTATACGTAATAAGTTCCAGGACAGCTAGGGCTGTGTAGAAAGACTCTTGTCTAAAAACAAAACCCAACCAACCAAAAAACTCAGCAAAAAATAAAAGATGAGTTTCCTCAACTCGATTAACAAGGGAACCTACAAAAACCCTACAGCTAACATCACACCTGAGCTTAGAAGACCACAGGCAATCAATCCCTCAAGAACAGTCACAGAAAGAATATTCACTCTCACTATCACTTTGAGCACCACTCTTCAAGTTCTTGCAATAAAACAACAAAACAATAAATAAAACAATAAATAAATAAATAAATAAATACATAAATACATAAATGGAGCTGGACATAGTGATGAAAAAGAACAGCTGGGAGGGGGAGGAAGAGGAGGGAGGGGAGGAGGAGGGGGAGGAAGAAGAAGGAGGGGAAGCAGAGGGGGAGGAAGAGGAGGGAGGGGAAGCAGAGGGGGAGGGAGAGGAGGGAGGGGAGGAGGAGGGGGAGGAAGAGGAGGGAGGGGAGGAGGAGGGGGAGGAAGAAGGAGGGGAAGCAGAGGGGGAGGAAGAGGAGGGAGGGGGGAGGAGGAAGAGTGGGGAGGGGAGGAGGAAGGGGAGGAAGAAGGAGAGAGGGGAGGAAGAGGGGGAGGAAGAAGGGGAAGCAAA
>JADRCH010000224.1:1144812-1181328 GCA_019843965.1 Rhynchomys soricoides | reverse complement strand
GGGGGGAGGAGGAAGAGTGGGGAGGGGAGGAGGAAGGGGAGGAAGAAGGAGAGAGGGGAGGAAGAGGGGGAGGAAGAAGGGGAAGCAAATGGGGAGAAAGAAGGAGGGGAAGCAGAGGGGGAGGAAGGGGAGGAGGGGGAGGAAGAGTGGGGAGGGGGGAGGAGGGGGAGGAAGAAGGAGGGAGGAGAATCGGAGGGGGAAGAAGAGTGGGAAGGGGAGGAGGAGGGGAGGAAGGAGGGAAGGAGGAGGGGGAGGAAGAAGGAGGGAGGGAAAGAGGTGGAGGAGGAAGAGGAGGAGGGAGGGAGTTTAACTGGAAGGGTAGAGGCAAAGCTGCCTTTCTTACAGATGATAAGATCATGTACAAAGTCACCATAAAGAATCTACAAATCGCTACTGAAATGGAAACCAGGTCTAATGAGGTTGCAGATTCATGGCCAACTCACAAACCCATAATTTCATTTTACACACTAGCATTAAAAAATTAGAAAGAACTGGAAGCTGGACGTAGCAGCACATCCCTGTAATCCTAGCACTTGCGGAGTGACAGCATAGTGATCATGAGTCTGAGGCCAGCAAGGACTACATAGGGAAGCCCTGTCTCAAAACCACAGAATAAATAAAACCTATAAATACAGTGGCATTCTCAATATAATATACTTAAAGACATTTAATAGAACATGTCCATGACCTACACACTTAAAACTATAAAACACTACTGGGGAAAACCAGATCTACGATGTACACATGCTTAAACGGGAAGGTAGCACAAAATGAGTCTTCTCTCCCAAACTCAGCTGTGGGCTACACCCAATCCCTACAACTCCAGAAAGCTTTTATGTAGGAATTTTTTTAAAAGATTTATTTATTTTATGTATGAGTATATTGTAGCTATCTTCAGACAAACCAGAAGAGGGCATCGGATCCCATTACAGATGGTTGTGAGCCACCATGTGGTTGCTGGGATTTGAACTCAGGACCTCTGGAGGAGCAGTCAGTGCTCTTAACTGCTGAGCCATCTCTCCAGTCTTTATGTAGGAATTTTTAAAAGGATATTTTGGGAGAACATGGGGAAGAGTGAGACTCTGTAGCCCAGGTTGGCCTTGAATTTACACAATTCTCCTGCCTCAGCTCCTATATTCTGGGATTATAGGCATGACTACGACTACAAAACCTACAGTTAGAAGCTAAAAAGAAGCCGGGCAGTGGTGGCGCACACCTTTAATCCCAGTACTCGGGAGGCAGAGGCAGGTGGATTTCTGAGTTCTAGGCCAGCCTGGTCTACAGAGTGAGTTCCAGGACAGCCAGGGCTACACAGAGAAACCTTGTCTCAAAAAACCAAAAAAAAAAAAAAAAAAAACAAGCTGAAAGGTGGCTCGGTCAGTACAGTGCCTGCTGGATAAGCATGACGACTGAACTCAATCCCAGCCCACATACAAACCCAGGTTGACAGAGCCTAAGCCCCGCACTGTACAAGCATCCACAACACTGAGCTCTAGGGTCAATAACCCTCTCCCCTAAAAGTCAACATGAAGCCATGGTGGCACCAGCCTTTAATCCCAGAACCTGGGAGATGGAGGCAGGCAGATTGACTGTGAGTTCTGGACAGCCTGGTCTACACAGGACGTTCTAAGACAGCCCAGAGACCCTGTTTCAAAACAAAACAAAAAACAAAAAAACAAACAGTGGAAAGCCTCAGAGAAAACCATCTCTCCCATTTAAGCATGTCTCCATCTACTTAGATCTTCTGGTTTTTCTCAGTAGTGTTTTATAGCTTTCAGTACGTAGGTATGGACATGTTCTATTAAATGTCTTTAAGTATATTATATTGAGAATGCCACTGATCTCTGACCTACACACACACATGAACACAGACACACAAGTTACCAGGAGATCCAAGGCTAGAGTATAACTCAGCAGCAAAGCCTTTACCAACCTCATATCAAAAAAATAAACAAAAATCACCATAAACACACAAAGGACCAAAACTTAGAACATCTGTCTGTTATGCCACCACACCCAGCAACACATTTTTTAGGAGTAGCTGAGGACTGGGAAGACAGCTTGGGGGTAAGAGCAGCTGCTGCACAGCGTGAGGGCCTGACCTCACATCCCCAACACCATGTAGCCAACAAACCTATAACTTGGACACCAACTGGGTATGCAGAGACAGGAGACTCCAGAAGCTTACTAGCCAGCCAGCCTAGCTTAAGAACAAAGCACACCGAACCAGCAAGCTCCGGGTTCAGTGGGAGACCTTGGCTCACGGGTGTATGACAGGCTGATGAACCACAACATTAGATGCCCTGGAATCCACATGACACATCCAGGTATGCACATGCGCAAGAGCGCGTATAGGCACATGCATGTGCATGCATAAACATAGGCATGCATGTGTACATTCACAAACATAAGCATGCACATGTACATGCATGAATATCAGAAAGCCACACCACACACGAAGAAGAGATAAAGACAACACTATCTGTTTCCAAGATTAATACAATCACAGCAGGGGTTGGAGAGATGGCACAGTGGCTAAGAGAGCTTTCTGCTCCTCCTGAGGACCTGAGCAGTGGGCAGCTCACAACCGCCTCTAATTCCAAATTCCAGGTGATCCAACACTTTCTCCTGGCCTCTACGGGCACCTGCACACAAATGTAACGCAGACATACACACACACACAGGTCTTGGCTGGGCATGGCAGTGCACACCTTTAATTCTGCCCAGTACTTAGGAGACAGAGGGAAGCAGCTGGCTTGGCTCTCGGTGACTTAGAGGATAGAATGGCCTACAGAGTTCCTTGACAGCCACAGCTACAGAATGAGACCCTATCTGTTGACATTTGGTCTAGGCTCCACCCCATAGTTACCTGGCAGCAGCCAGGTGTGCCCGACTCACTATAAAAGGGGCTGCTTGCCCCCTCCTCTCCCTCTTGCTCCTCTTGCTCTCCTGCCCTCACCCCTCTCTCCCCATGCCCCCCCTCCGGCCTCCACTCCTCTACTCTCTCTCTCTCTGCCTTTCTCTATCTTTACTATCCTCTCAGCGCCCCTCCCCATGTCCTGAATAAACTCTATTCTATACTGTATATGGCTGGTCCCTCTGGGGGGAAGGGATGCCTCAGCATGGCCGGTGGAGGCACCCCTCCCCCACACCTGACTGCACATCCACCAAACATATTCCGTCTCTCCTTTTTTTTTGGGTTTTCTCTGTTTGGCCCTGGCTGTCCTGGAACTCACTCTGTAGACCAGGCTGGCCTCGAACTCAGAAATCCGCCTGCCTCTGCCTCGAGAGTGCTGGGATTAAAGGCATGCGCCACCACTGCCCGGCTCTCCTTATCTTTTTATAAAACACAACACTGTCTCAAAAAAAAAAAAAAAAGAAAGAAAGAAAGAAAAGGAAAATAGGGGTGCCCTGGAGATCTAGGTGGAGCAACAGTTAAGATCATTTGCTGCTCTTGTAAAGGAGGCTCACTCCCAGCACCCAAATGGTGGAGCTAAGGCTCTCTTCTGACCTCCAAGGGTGCCAGGCACACATGTGACTCACAGACACACATGCAGACAAAACATTTATATACATAAAATAAATCTATAAGACACTTAATAAAAGGAAAACATCTTAAAATTTAAAAACATAGTTACGGTGATTAAAACATTGAAACGGTGTTGTTGGTTTTTTTTTTTTTTTTAAACAAGACTTATTTATTTCATGTATGTGAGCACACTATTGCAGTCTTCAGACACCAGAAGAGGGCATCAGATCCTGTTACAGATGGTTGTGAGCCACCATGTGGTTGCAGGGAATTGAACTCAGGACCTCTGGAAGAGCAGTCAGTGCTCTGTACCACTGAGCCATCTCTGCAGCCCCAGCGGTGTTTGAATTGTAAGAGGAGGCTCATAGATATACAGAATAGAGTCCAGAACTGACCTCTGTGCATACTTAAAACTAAAACTATTGGATTTTCAACAATGTTAATGCTAGCTTAAGGGAGAAGGGGCAATCTTATCAACAAATAATATTGAAATAAGAAAACCTACAGGACACAAAAAGGAATCCTAACACAATTAACACCTAAAAGTGTTAATAGTGTTAAGTCATCACAGGTGCATAATAAAAGCCCTGGGGCAATCTCACCACACAATCACTGGGACAGTTAAAGTCAAAGGGACAGGCAATACTGCGGCTGGTGTGAGCCAGCAACAAAGCAGATACCATTGAGGGAGGAAAGACAGACAACACAGCATTGCTAAAGAGGTTCAGACAGAGCCCAAACACACTGACCACAAGACCTAGCAAGTCCACTAATGCGATTTTACCAAACCATAAAAATGTCCTTACACATTCTACATGAATACCCATTGCCTTAAACTGGAATCAGGACTGTGGGGAACACATCCTACACTGACCCCCATGATCCCAACCAGCCAAGATGTGTGCCCCTTTGTATTCCCTCCCCTAGGGTATGGGTGGAATCTGTGACTTGCTCCTGCCTAGAGTGTGCCAAAGAAGACAGGTCACACAAAATTACATTAATGTGGACAAACTACAAGACTATGATGTCCATCTAAGGGCACACACCTTTAGTGCTAGCACTCAGGAGGCAGAGGCAGGGGATCTCCGGGAGTTCAAGACAGCCTGATCTACATAGCAAGTTCCAGAATAACCAGGGCTACATAATAGAGAGACCTTTCTAAACAATCAAACAAATGGAAAGAAATTTATGTTGTTTTTAGCCTGCCAATTTTATAGTAATACTGTTATGGAGCAATAGAGAATACAACCCTGAATGCTCATCAACTAGTGTATGTACACATCAACTGTAATGCTCTACTCCTTAGCAATAAGTATGGAGGGCTGGGGGGGGGTAGGGGGGAAGAGAGAGAGAGAGAGAGCGTGCACTCAAAAGTTAAGAGCACATCTCGTTCTTAAAGAGGACCCAAATTTTGTTCCCAGTAGCCAGGTAAGTAGCTCACAACCACCTGTAACTCCAGCTCCTAGGGAATCTGAAGCCCTAGACTCCACAGGTACCTGTATTCAAATATGGACACGTGCATGAACATAATTTAAAAATTAAAACTTGGGAGGCAGAGGCAGGAGGATCTCAGTGAGTTCAAGGCCAGTCTGGTCTACACAAGTGAGTTCCAGGGTAGCCAGGAATATGTACAGACACTTTATCTCAAAAAATTAGATTTAAAAAAAACACCTTGTCAGGTGGGTGTTGACGCAAACCTTTAATCCCAGAACTCAAAAGGCAGAGGCAAGCAGATCTTTGAGTTTAAGGACAGCCTGGTCTACAGAATGAGTTCCAGGACAGCCAGGGCTACACTATTGGACCTCACAATCATGGTCTTGCCAAAACTCTCGACACTATTCGGTGTCTTCATTGCAGCTCCCCTTAGGCTGCCCAGCCCAGGCCTGGGGCCATGGCCATCTCCATAGTGACAGCACTTGGTGGGGGGGGAGGGGGAGCGGCAGGGCCCCAGGCAGCCTATCCGCAGGCCCAGGTTGTAAGCACAGCACTAGCACAGAGAGCTCTGGCTTCGTCTTTAGAGCCTCCCCTGGGGAACTCTGATGGTTGCAGGGGAGCATTTCGCACAGCCTGGGGCCACCCCAGCCATAGGGATGGGGTGCAGGGGTCCCTGGTTCGCAGCAGCGACTGTGGCAGTAAGAGCAGCGTCCTGATTCCTCGCTGATTTGCCCGTCCACCCTCCTGCACTGGGCGCCATGTTTGCTGTGGCAGTAAGAGCAGCGTCCTGATTCCTCGTTGATTTGCCCGTCCACCCTCCTGCACTGGGCGCCATGTTGCCGAGCCAAGCTGGGGCTGTGGCAGCTCTGGGCTGATGCTCAGAAATGGACCCCAACGGCATGGCACTGGGAGTGTTCTCCCCCTCCCAGGAAGGGTGGGGTCCCAGGAAGTGGTAGTCTTGGGCCCCATTTTGACCCTGGTTTGGGCCTTGAGGACAAACCGGAGCCTGTCTCAAGTTCTGAGACCAGTCTCGGTCACTTCCGCATAGGAGTGACTCAGCAAGACCTGTTTGGCCCTCCCTCTACCCTGCCATGGCTGATGTGGAGCTTTGCTATTGGCCCTGTCAGTTACCCCTTGCCCTTCCCGACTCCTAAGTCTTCTCTCTATATACCTAAGTGCCCATCCCGTTTGCCTCCTCTAAGAGAGAGAGATTGCTACAACAGAGTTGAGTTCCTGCTTCAACAAGACTCTGGCCAACTGGAGAGTGGTGGCACACACCTTTAATCCCAGCACTCGGGAGGCAGAGACAGGCGGATTTCTGAGTTCGAGGCCAGCCTGGTCTACAGAGTGAGTTCCAGGACAGCCAGGGCTACACAGAGAAACCCTCGTGTGTTTCTTTCCTTTTTTTTTTTTTTTTTTTGGTTTTTCGAGACAGGGTTTCTCTGCATAGCCCTGGCTGTCCTGGAACTCCCTCTGTGGACCAGACTGGCCTCAAACTCAGAAATCCGCCTGCCTCTGCCTCCCGAGTGCTAGGATTAAAGGCGTGCGCCACCATGCCTGGCCAAAATAAATAAATGTTTGAAAAGAAAAAAGAATGGGTTATAAACTGACTCATGAGAAATTACAGGAAAGACTAATATTACCCGCAGTAATAGAAGCCAATAGCAGAGGCTCACCTGGAAGGAGCAAGAACACTGAGGGATATACCATTGTTTTTATCTTGATCCTGGTGGTGGTAACATAGACACATCAAAATTTCTCACAATTCATTAAAGGAACCACACCACACTATTAAAATTCTTTGGTAGGGCTAGAGAGCTAGCTCATTGGTTAAGAGCACTGACTGCTCTTCCAGACCCAGCAGCCACATGGTGGCTCACAACCATCTGCAATGGGGTCTGATGCCCTCTTCTGGTGTGTCTGAAGAGAGCAATGGTGTACTCATATACATAAAATAAATCTTAAAAAAAAAATTCTACAGTAAAGTTTAAGGAACAAAGGACTTTGTCCTACAGCCAAATATTGAATCTAAAGCAGCACTTGCAAGGGGGAACAAGGGACACTTCCCCGTTTAGAAAACTACCTTACAGAAAGATATGGAAGTCACCACCTTAACCAAGCAACCAAACTGAGCCATGTGACTGCAGATACAAGCCTTGGAGAACACAATGTTGCCTGGATGATATGCTCACAAGAAATAGTTAGCTTCATCAAAACATGTGAAACCAAATCTAAAGGGAGCTGGAGAGATGGCTCGGGGGTTCAACTCCTGGCAGCAGCAGGCAGCTCATAACTGTCTGCAACTCCAGTTCCAGGGGATCCAACACCCTCACACAGACATCCGTGTAGGTAAAGCACCGATGCACAAAAATAGGAAGAAAGAAAAAAAGAAAGAAGACAAATATGAAAAATAAAGATAGAAGCAGGCTATAAATACATCGGTAGCCCATGGATGATGTGCAAGATTTTGATCCCTTGGTCCTGCTCTTGGATCTCCAGCAGTGCTAGGGACAGGACCCAGAGCCTGCACATTCTGGGTAAACGAGATACCTCTTGCCAATGTATTTTTTTTAAAAAAGCAGTCTGCCTAGGTAGCTCAGGCTTCAGTTTTTTAAATTTGTGGGGATTCATTGCATTTATTTATTTATTTATGTGTGTGCGGGGAGGGGGGTAGGTGTCAGAGAACAACTTGCAAGAATTGGTTCTCTCCTTCTATCATGTGGGTTCCGGGAACTGAACCCAGATCTTCAAGCTTGGTGGCATGCATCAGGCTGGCTTAGAACTCAATATCCTCCTACCTTAGGATATGAAGCAAAAAAATGGAGTTCTAACAACTGTCTTTTATTTTTTTTTCCAAGACAGAGATCTTCCAGCATAAACACTGGCACTTGTCATGGGCATTTGTGGCATCTTTTGAAATTTCAAGAGAAATTACATCAAAATAATAAAAAGAACAGCTTCACTAGAGTAGTGGTCAACATTAAAAAAAAAAAACCCACAGCAAATGCTGTGTTGGGGCTTAAGGAACGATTTACATCCATCTAAGAGTTCACGAGTCCAGAATTTATTAACTGAGAAAAATGTACCACACCTTGTGTGTCAGGTAATGTGAGTACTTTTATATAAAGTGAACCACTTAGTCTTCAGAGCAACCCTATGAGGTGGGCATCAGTCTTCTACTTTATAGATTCAGAAATAGATTTAAAAGTTAAGTAAACTGGCCAGATCTCACGGCTGAACATACACCAAGAACACCCATACACACAGACTGAACATCCATACACATAAAATAAAGAGCAACTGAAGAACACACCGTATTGACCTCTGGCCTGTTACTGAGATAGATAGAATGACCTCTGGCACACATAGACAGCGCGCGCGCGCACGCACACGCGCACACACACACACACACACACACACACACGCCAGAGAGGTAGACTTTAGCACCTTACTCTGTCTCTTTTGGGTTAAGAGGGTTCTTCACTCATCACTAGGAACCAGAGATGATACCATGAACTTTCTATAAGACACAAAACACTGGTCCAGCCCCATAGGTCTACGACCCATGCAGCAGGCTTGGGGACTATCCAACAGCCTTTAGTATCCCTCCGCTCAAAGGAAGAAATGTCGGGCAAACGCAGGGAACACTCGTTCTCTGGAAATGCAGACTTAGAGTGGGCTAGAGCCGTGGGTAAGAAAGCGCAAGAGCTCTGTTCCCAGCACCCACGTCTGCAGCTCACAACTGCCTGTCGCTCCAGCTCCAGAAGCAACACTCTGAAGACACCTGTGCTCATGTGTGCACACCCACACACACACACATGCATATAACAAAATAAGTAGTAAACCTAAGAAAGTAAAGAGAAATGGTCTCACTTGCTCACTCTAGGTGCTAGAAAAGGAAAGAAAACACTTGCTGCATGCGACCTGACACCCATCCCAGAACCCACATCAAGGTGGAGGAGAGAACCAACTCCAGAGTTGTCCTTTGACCTCCACACAAACATGGTGGAACACTCAGGCCTGCCCCTACATACACATCACACACACACACTCGCTCACACGATAAAGTGGAATTTGGAGGAAAACCACTGTAAGTAGATTTATGGTAAGTAGAGATGGGTCAGCAGGTAAGTTCTGCATAAACATGAGGACCTGACTTCAGCCCCTAGAACCGACATAAGACATGCCTGTGATCCCAGCACTGGAGATGCAAAAATAGGAGGCCTGCTGGGCCTCAGTGGCTGGCCAGTCTAGCCAAATCCATGAACTCCAGGTTCAGTGAGAGACGCTGCCTCACAAACTAAGGTAGAAAAAGTAAATGAAGAAAGTAGACAGTAGCCGGGCAGTGGTGGCTCATGCCTTTAATCCCAACACTTGGGAGGCAGAGGCAGGAGGATCAGAAGTTCAAGGTCATCCTTGGCTATGTAAAGCTCAAGGCTAACCCTGGTTTACATGAGCTGCAGTAGTGCACTTGAGCCTAGAACAGTGGTGCATGCCTGTAATCTCAGCATCCAGGAAGCTGAGGCAGGAAGATCCCATGTTTAAATCTGCCTGGGCTACACAGTGAGATATCATACATTCATATATATTTTTAAGTGTGTATTTGCAGTTTATTGTTAGATAGTGACAGGACATGACAACCTTTTCCTCATGCTGCCAGCACATTCTGATGCAATGCTATCTCTATCTGCTCTGGAAAGTAGGGCAAAGGAGAAACAAGCTGAAACCACACAAGTGACGGCCAAACCCTGTAAGACCTTAGACCTCAAGAAACTGTGGACACAGTTCAATCCCACCCTCAAGAGGTAGGAAAAGATTCAGACACCGAGGCACGTTGCAGTTTAGCAAACTGGGTAGGATATCACAAGAAAGGAAGGTCCATCTTTCAGGCACTGCATAGTTCAGAATCGTACCTAATTGTTTCCCGATGCCTTAAAGCACACACATCCTTCTAAATCACTCACACACTAACAGAGGCTGATCTAAGTGCCCAGCTCCTTTAAGTGTGATCCCCCTAATTGACTTATCATGAGCAGAAAGGCAGTAAGACTATTAAGTAATAGTCCTCTGCCTAGGAAAGAAGTGAAATATCGGTAAGTGGTTTAAAACTCTTAAAGATGCTTCAAGAAGGTGACACATGAATGATGAACTTCCCAGGCTAAAAATATTGTTCCTCCTAGGTCTATCCTAATTGAATTTAAGCATAAGATAGCAAACTCTCGGAGACACTTCAGTGTGAGCTGAAATCAAGGCCTGGTGGTGCACGTGATTTAGGGCACGTTACAAATCCTTGCTACCAACTTCTGCACTTTAAGAGAGACTTAGATAATCAGCACTACTCTGGGGCCAAAGAGAACAGCGTTTGCTGCCAAGCTTGAGGACCTGAGTTCCACCTCTGAGATCCACGTGGTGGACGGAGAACCGACTCCTGCAAAGTTGTCCTCTGCTCTCCACCAGCACCATGCTGCGCACATATACACAAAAATAAACAAAACCAAAAGTAAACATAACTTGTCCTCTACTGACAGCACACTGGCAGTAAAACCCTCTCCTCGTCCCACTCTGCCTTTGGATTAGAAACCCCTTCAGAGGCCATATCATCACGACTTGCAGGCAACAGAAGCCCAGGCATCAACAGTGGTCCTCACTGTCCCACAAGCGAAGCGGGATTTGGTTAAATCTGAAGTGAAGAACTCGGAGGAGAGTCCTTGGCTAAGAAAACCAAACCCAGACAAGCGAGGGTTGGATCCTCAGCTAAAGGCTCGGTGGCGTCTGTTATTTAAAGTACGTCCCCTTTCTACTAACGCACTGAGAGGGAAGGAGTCCTCAGAGCGACGTCCCAACTTGGTAAGGAAAGCCCCAAGGTGAATGAAGACCAAGATGCTGGCACTTCAGGGGCTGAGGCCGTGAGAGCGGGAGTCGTCAGGCCCCTCCCTAGAGGGGACAGCCGGGTACCAACGAGCCTTCCCCACCTCTCCACCAGCAGGGCCCAACATCTGCGTGCTGAGGACCTATCTCTAGCCCGCCACCCTTCCCGACCAAGTCTCCAGCGGGCTCCGAGGGGTCGCCGGGCGGGAAGCGGGGGCCTGAGACCGGGTCGAGACCCTAATCCCGGAATGTGGTGAGAGAGGGGTCACCGGGGGAGGAGCCGGGCGCGGAGGACCCGGAGAGGGGCGGGGTCCAGAGGAGAAACGAAGTCGGGGGTCCTCAGCTTCAAGGAGTCAGGGTCGCCACCCCACTGCCAGCCGCGCTCCGAACGCCGCTCGAGCCCCGACCCCTGACAGTCGAGACCGGGCAGTCCCACTCCCCTCACCTGGTTCGGCTGCTCTGCCTGCTCCGAGGACGCCATCTTTCTCAGGCCTGACTAATCGACCGCCGCTGGCCCAAGTTTCTCCCAAGAGCCCTTGCACTCGCTCTCCAAACAAGACCAAAGTAAAAGGACCTGAGGCTGTCGATGGGGGCGGGCTCTGGGCAGAAAGGGTTGAGCCTGGTAAAAATCCATAGTCCAAATTCTTTTCTTTCTTTCTTTCTTTCTTTCTTTCTTTCTTTCTTTCTTTCTTTCTTTTTTAAATAGAATATCTTTTGTTATTGTTGTTTTACATTGTTAATATGTAAACGCTGTGGTTTAGTCACATCTACTCCTAAACTTCCTCTCACTCTCCCCACATCGCCCACCAGGTCCACATTCTTTTTAAAATAAACTTACATGTTTGTATATTTAGAGTTGTTTGTTTGGTTTTGTTTTCTAGACAAGGCCTCACATAGTTCAAAGTAGCCTCAAACTTTCCATGTAGCCCAAGATGAACTTCTGATCCTCCTGAGTCCACCTGGCAGTGCTGAGATAACAGGCATGCACCACACACACATTTTTATTCTTGAAGTAAATTTCTCCCTACTCTCATAGCACCGTGAGCACATTTAGGAACTACTTATTTAATAAATACATTAAAATGTAAATTAAAATTTAGCCATTCGGTACTCTATTACTCATTGAGTACTGTTTCTCAGAAGCATTCAAACCCTCCAACATACTGGGCAGTGGTGGCGCACGCCTTTAATCCCAGCACTTGGGAGGCAGAGACGGGCAGATTTCTGAGTTCGAGGCCAACCTGGTCTACAGAGGGAGATCCAGGACAGCCAGGGCTACACAGAGAAACCCTGTCTCGAAAAACTAAAAACAAACAAACAAACAAACTGGGCTCCAGCACCATAAATACCCAGCGATCACAGCACTTGGGCTATATATACTGAGTTCAAGGCCAATCTAGACTACATGAGGCTCTTTTTTGTTTGTTTTGTTTTTAAAAAGGTAGAAGATTCCAACACCCAACCTTTGTCCCCAAGCACAAACAGACACACAATTGCAGCATCTGAGAGCTCTGACATTTGTAGAGAGAAGAGCCATCTGTGACCCATCATTTTGAGAGCTGAATTGTTAGATCTGATGCTTTAGTTTTTTGAGACAGAATCTCTCTGTGTAGCCCAAGCTGGGTCAAACTCAAGGTCTCCTGCTTCTGCCTCCAGAGTTCTGGGATTGTAAATGTACCAGCATGCCCTGCTCTTTGGCCTTAGTATCACCACCGGACCACCACCGTCATCACTATTTTGGATGTATATGATGCTGGGCCATTTTGTGCTAAGCAAGTGTTCTACCACTGAGCCACATCCCCAAATCCCAATTTTTTTTCATGTTAAACACTAGTTTCTCTGAAGGAAAACAACAATAACAACAACAACAAAGCAGACTTGTATTACAGCCAACAGGAGTATGTAGCCAAGCAGTATCTGGACATTCCAAGGAGCTCTGTGACTCAAGTTTCCCTTTACTTTCTGACTTGAGATCTTATCATTCTTTCTTGCCAGAGGACAAGTTTTCTTAATTTCCATCTCTATTTCTCTGTAATCAGGCACCACTCCGTCCTATAAAATACTGTTGAGTATTCCCATGGAGCAGAACAGAAAAGGTTGATCATATAGCCAGAAAAAGTACAAAAA
This sequence comes from Rhynchomys soricoides, assembly GCA_019843965.1. Taxonomy (NCBI): domain Eukaryota; kingdom Metazoa; phylum Chordata; class Mammalia; order Rodentia; family Muridae; genus Rhynchomys; species Rhynchomys soricoides. The sequence continues at coordinate 1,168,370 of JADRCH010000224.1, read as the reverse complement.
AGAAAGAAAGAAGAATTTTTTTTTCACTTCAAAGTTATTTTCCTTATAAATCAAAGACAAGGAGACATAACAATAGAAAAATAACTGGTTAGTCAACATCAGGTCACTTTGGGTTACCTTTTTGTGTAAGAATTAAGACAGAGGGAACTTCATGATCATGCCAGGGAGAGCGAGCTGGTTTGAGAAACCTGACTATCTCTCTAATCTTGGTTTCTGAGAAGTCTAGATAAACAGTTTATTTTTAATTCATTCATGTGAAACCTTTGCATGAATGTCTTTTGCCCATAATACTAGGAGTCAAACTTAAAGTCTTGTTCAGGCTAGCAAGTGTTCTAGGATTTAACCACCCCTAGTTTGTCCCGCGCTACGGTCTCGCCAGCAAGAACGACGCGGCACACATAGGATCCTTCTGCAGTAAAGCTTTAATGCATCTTGAGAGGGAGAGCATAAGCTTGCCACGAGTGGAGACCCCGAACAATAGAACACCCGTCCCTTTATATAGGTCACAGCGCTTGCCTGGGACATGGAGCTTCCCCATTGGCTCCCGCACACCAGGCCAGATGCCGCCACGAGAGAGGCTGAGACTCTGAGGTGGAAAATTACCAGGTGCATGCGCACTAGCCTGTTTACAACTTGTCCTCGGCCAGATGTAGGCGCCATCTTGTAATGGCGGATGTGGGTGCGACTCGGGGCGGCTTCCCACACTAGTTTATATTTTTTTTTAGTCCAATTTGTTGGTGTCTAAAACACCTACTTAGTCTACAGCAATGCCCTCCTGTTATTGCTATTTAGCAAGCTTTCTGTGTAGTTAAGGAAAGATGGGGGTAGACAACCTCACATCAGTTACAAGTACTAGCTGCTCTTGCAGAGAAACCTGCATCTGGTCCCCACCACCCACATGGTGGCTTACAACTTTCCAGGGCATGTCTTCTGCTCTCAGCAGCAGGCACCAGGCAAATGTGTAGTGCACAGAGATATTTGCAAACAAAACATTCATACACATAAAATAAATGTTTTAACTTTTTCCTCTGATGTGACTTTATTGCATTTCTGGCAAGATTGAAAATTAATGTTCTATGTTGAAATCTGACTTCCTTCAAAACATCCTGAAGGTTGTGGTATCTTACAGATAGAGGTAGGATCGAAAGACCTGGAAAGTTCAAAGGGCATGAAGCCCTCTCAAATCCAGTTAGCATTTCTTGACAATTGAGAATCAAAAACAAACAAACAAACAAACAAAAACAACAAAAAACCCAAATAATAAAAACCACTGTTAAGCTGGGCAGTGGTGGCCTTTAATCCCAGTACTTGGGAGGCAGAGGCAGGTGGATTTCTGAGTTCGAGGCCAGCCTGGTCTACAGAGTGAGTTCCAGGACAGCCAGGGCTACACAGAGAAACCCTGTCTCAAAAAAGACAACAACAAAAAACAAAAAAAAAACAAACAAAAAACCCAACAACCAGAACAACAACAACAACAAAACCACTGTTAAGTTTTCCTGTATGGAGATAATCATACCATCTCTGAACTATATCTATTGAACCAGGTACTGAACTGCCCTGATTTATTTATTATTTATTAATTGACTTTGGTTTTTGAGACAATTTCTCTGTGTAACCTTGGTTGTCCTGGAACTCACTCTGTAGACCAGGCTGGTCTCGAACTCAGAGATCCACCTGCCTCTGCCTCCCAAGGGCTGGGATTAAAGGCGTGTGCCACCACACTGGGCTACAAAAAGAAACGTAAAAGAAACGCAAGTAAACCGGCTCTTTTTTTTAAAAGTGTATTGATAATTTCATAGCATTTATTTAAGTGTGTGTGCATGCACGGGCATGCATAAAAATGTCACATTGTACTTTTGGAGATCAGAGGACAACTTTTGAAAATCTGTTCTTCTACCAAGCTGGGCTCTGGGATCAAACCCAGGTTGTAAGGCTTGGCAGCAAGCACCTTTACCCACCAAGCTATCTTGTCAGTCATTTAACTTGATGTGAAATGTTTACTTAATATATCAGCTTGCTTGTAATCATATCCTTTAAACGATGTAACTTCAAAGGCCACAAAATCAGTTCTGAAGTGTTGCTCAGCATGCATAAGGTTCTGGGTTAGGTCCCTGACACCAAAAAACTAAAAGCCCCAACATCAGCCAGACAGTGGTGTGTGCCTGGAATTCTAGCTACTTAGGAAGCAGAGACAGTAGGATGACGAATTCAAGGCTTCTTTGGGCAACTTAGCAAGACCCTGTTAAGATGATGATGATGATGATGATGACGACGACGACGACGACGACGACGACGACGACGATAATAGCTGGTGATATAGCTCTGTGATACAGCATTTGCCCAGCATGTGTAAGGCCTGTTATAGCAAACAAAGAAAAAGATATATATATATCTTACTCAGACACATGCCCTCCTACTCTCCCAGAGTTCTCAAATCTATCGTGTATTTTCCTTAATTAACCCTCTCTTCAATCTAACTCATCCCGAGATTCTTTAGTGCAGTGTAAGTCAAGATCCTGGCTTCACCTGGATAGAGGTCTCTGAGAGAACTCCTCCCGCTTCACAGCAGGGAAGCCTGGGATGCACCTCCTGCGGTCAGACAAGATCTCTGAGACATGAAGGTAGCCAGGAATTCCAGAACGTATATGTAAAATTGGACGTGTGTGTGTGTGTATACAGGCGACAAGATTTTCTTTTATGTAGCTCTGGCTGTGCAGAAACTCACTATGTAGACCAGGCTGCCCTGGAACTCACAAAGATCCTCCTGCCTCTGCCTCCAGAAGATTAAAGGCCTGAGCCACAACACCCAGTTCAATGGCAACTTTTAAAACATGAAAACATGGCTGGCAATGTAGTGTAGAACTATGCATGAGACCCTGGGTTCCATCATACAGTGTTTCAAAGATGAGAAGGAAAGGGACGGGGGTAAATGGAGGGGAAAGAAAAAAAAAAAAAAAAAAACAGAAAAAAAGAAATCACCAACCCCGACCCCTTAAAAGCAGAATCCCCCACCCTGGCTTTGAACCCAGAAACTACAACTCCCGTCGTGCCCTGGAATGCCTGTGATTAACCACCACTAGAACTACGTCTCCCGGCGTGCCTTGATCTCGCGTAACATGCTGAGAGAACTACATCTCCCGTCAGGCCGCGGGAGGAGGGGTGTCAAAGCTTAGGGAAGCGGCTCTGGACTGCCTGGGATTTCCCAGAGTTGGCCAGGTCCCACTTTGAGGATGGAGCTGTCGCGGGGAGCCAGCGCCCCGGACCCGGACGATGTCCGGTCTCTCAAACCGTGTCTGCTACGCCGCAATCACAGCCGTGATCAGCATGGCGTGGCAGCCTCCAGTCTCGAGGAACTGAGGAGCAAAGGTTGACTGCTGAGGGTACCGGGCGGGGTCGGGAAGGTGATCCCAGAGTCTGGGAACTGTAGCGGACCACGTGGGTCCAGCGATTGACAGATTCCAGGCGTTTCTACTTACCTACACTGTGAAGGGGACGGGAAACTGCAGATCCAGGCCCACTGCCCTGTTTTTGGACCTAACGGAGTCCAGTGTATTCTGTCCACTCTGGCTCACTGAGGCTGCACTGGGGCTCCCGTCGGGGTGGGGATGGATGTCCGCAGTCAGTGCCTGCCTCTTAGAGTCCAAACAAGGAACGTGGACCAGGTTCTGAGGTTGACTATGCCTTGCACTTAACCATCTCTGGACCCTTAGTTTTCCCAGCAGTGTAGTGGGTGTGTTTCCAGCCTTGCTTCAAAGGATTCTTGGGACTCTCAAGTGAGATGATCTGTTCAATCGTTACTTACAAGCATTATTAGCACGTAGCAACTGATGAGGTACCCAAAGAAGTTCTGCAGGTCTTTCATGTCAGCTCGCTAGCTCCCGGCACATAGTTGTGTTTGCCAGGGTGTGAAGCTCTTCCTGAGAGCTGCTGAGGTCCAGGAGCAGGGTTTGATCTGGTGACAGGGATTCTGTCACATCAAGGTTTTCATTTCACCCCAGCACAAGGTTAGTTCAATTTTAGTGCCGCTTCAGTTGTATTGGCTGGGTGTCCTTGGCCCAGAGGCTTCTGTTCTCTGCAGTTGAGCCTTTAGGAGACTGGCTGTTCTATTTTGGGTGATGACAGCGTTATGGAAAGCCTCTTGCCTGGCAGTAAGATAAATGAAAAGACACGAGTCAAGCTTCTGCCGATACTGTATTCTCCTTCAGTCTGGAAGAACTGCGAAAGAAGACAGCTACAAAGAGAAGAAACCACCCTCTTTTTTTTGTCTGACATTTGATATGTAGAATTTAAGTTTACCACTATTAAGTGAGCAAGAGACAGCACTACTAGCCCACAGTAATCAGACCAGCCTCCGGCTGGATGCTTATTTACGTAGACTCAAATGCCTCCTATCTTAGGATGCTGGAACAATGGCTCAGCTGCTAAAAGCACTTGCTGCTCTTTCGAGGATCTGGGCTTAGTTCTTAGTACCCACATGATGGCTCACAACCTTCTATAACTCCAGTTCCAGGGCATCCAACACCATTTGCTGGCCTCCGTGGGTAGGCACGACTCATGTATGTAATCCACACACATACATTCAGAAAAAAGAAACCACTCATACATATAAAATCTAAACAAACAGTTTAGTCTTAACTGTGCCACTTACAATGAGATTTTGAGTAAGTTCCTTGAGCTCTCGGAGCTTGGGTTCATTGTCTGTAAATTGGGAAGAATAATAGAAACCCCTTTAGGTTTTTTGTGGGGTTTTTTTTTGCTTTTTTTTTTTATTACCGGAAACACAGTTAGAATGGTACCAGGCATGTGATGAAGGTCGCATACATGGGGCGTACCAGAGATCACTAACCAGATATCATTTCCTTATGGATGTTTGTCACCTGGCCAATATTTTCTTCTTCAAAGCCTGTGAACTACTGGCCATTGATAAGTCCCTGACACCGATCACCCTGGTCCTGGCAGAGGACGGGACAATAGTGGATGACGATGACTATTTCCTCTGCCTCCCTTCCAATACGAAGTTTGTGGCGTTGGCCTGCAATGAAAAGTGGACATACAATGATTCCGGTAAGAACTGAAGGCTGTGTGACCAGTAGCCTGTCACAGCTCGCCGGCCTGCGCAGGCCGGTGGCTGCTGTTTGTCCTGGCGTCTAAGTACTTACACAGTGAATGTCACCCGCGCCCCTCTGCGTGCCAGGCATGGGGCTAAGGCCGAGGATGAAGAGGAACGAGCTATCTCACCCAGACCCATAGCAAAGGAAACCCAGTGTGTCAATGAAACCAGGGGTGTGAGTCTTGGCTCTGCCATTCCTAGCCAGGTGACTGAGCAAACTCCACAGTCTGCTGGATTCTTATTGAAGTAATAATTAGTATTTACCCCAACTGTGACGACCAAGAATGTCTCTGGACATTGTCCAAGGCATCGTGTTAGTGACTGATCTTGTCTGGCACACAGAAAGGTCTCGGCAGAGGTTACTGCCGCCATCCACAGCACTGCAGATTCAGAGTTGACTAGCACTTGTCATAGAGCTAGACAAACATCTTCTCAAAGACCTTTGCTACTGAATCAGGGCAATCAGCCTTCCGCCTTGGCTTTATCAACCACCGCTGTACTTGTTATCTCTCGGCTGCCCCAATTAAAGAAAGGATCAGTCTCCACCCCTGCCCCACCCCCCGGAGGTGTGCTGGTGAGAATGAATATTTTCAAATACAAAATCAGAACACAGCCAAGCATCGGGGCAGACACCTGTGACGCCAGCACTTAGGAGTTAGAGGTAGGAGTGTCGGAAGTTCTAGGCTAGCCTCAACTACATAGTGAATTCAAGTCTAGTGTGTGCTTCGTGAAACCCTAACTCCTCCTCCTCCTCCTCCCTCTCTTTAACCTTCCCCCACCCAAGCACAGAGATTATCAGAAGAGAGGTGTGGTGGGACCCTTGGCCCATATGTTACCAAACCTTAGGGTTAAGTGGCTGCTGCTTTTTTTTGCCTTTTAAGACAAAGTCTTTTTGTTTGTTTGTTTGTTTGTTTGTTTCTCTGTGCAGCCCTGGATGTCCTGGAACTCACTCTGTAGACCAGGCTGGCCTCAAACTCAGAAATCCGCCTGCCTCTGCCTCCCAAGTGCTGAGATTAAAGGCGTGCACCACCACTGCCCGTCTAGACAGTCTTACTCTGTTGATCAGGCTCCTGCAATCCTCCTGCCTCAGCCTTCTGAGGGCTGGGATTAAAGAAGCTACCACACGTAGTGTAAATAATACAGTGTAGTTGCAAACAGAAATAAATTGAGGGCAGAGGAGGAAAACTTAAGGTCCAAGCTGAGGGTTAACTTTCCTTTAAGTCCCTGAGAAAAGGTCCCTCCCCGTCATCGCCCCTGTGGTCAGTGCAAAGGACATGCACATTCTCCATAGCGCTGTGTGTTGGGGCCCTTGAGTGACTGACCTGACCAGCATTCTCTCTGTATCAGATGGAGGAACGGCTTGGGTTTCCCAAGAGTCCTTTGAGGCCGATCAAACGGACAGCGGGGCAGGGGTGAAATGGAAGAATGTGGCCAGGCAGCTGAAAGAGGATCTGTCCAGCATCATCCTGCTGTCAGAAGAGGACCTGCAGGTAAGTCTCTCCACAGCCCACACCACTCACCAGCCTCTACCGCCCCAGAACCTTAGGCTCTATGTCCTATCTCCCCGTCATAGTAATTCCATTGTTTTAGTGTCTGTAGATATTTCTTTAATTGTCCATTTATTTGAGATTTTTTAAAAGATCTTTTAAGATGTTTATTTGTTTGTTTGCTTGTTTCAAGATAGAATCCCTCTATGTAGCCCTGGCTGTCCTGGAACTCACTCTGTAGACCAGGCTGGCCTTACACTCACGGAGGTCCACCTGCTTCTGCCTTGTAGGTGCTGGAATCAAAGGTGTGCGTCACTGCACAGAGCCCTGGAGGCATGACAGCTGAGGTGCCCCTCTGGCCTCCACATGTGTGTGCACACAGAAACACGCACATTACACGGAATGGTCTTGCCACATGGTGCAGCATCAGTGAATCTGTTTTTAGTATTTTGTGGGGTTGGGGGTGGATGGGAGGGACTTGCTTCTTATGGGCATGTGAGTGAAGGAGGAGAATGACTTCGGGACTGAGTTTCTCTCCTTCTTGTGGGATCCCGGTGAACACAGGTCATCAGGCGACCCCAGCAAGCACTTCTCACCAGCCCAGCCTCAGTGGATCTTAAAAGCACTGTAGTAAGTCCGAGGAGCCAGACAATAGACCGTGTAATTATGATGATGCTACTCAAACACATTTACTTTTTTTATTTTTAATTTTGATTGTTTTCGCTGGGACAGGGTCCAGCTTTGTATCCCTGGCTGGCGTAGGTCTTTTTTTTTTTTGGTTTTTCAAGACAGGGTTTCTCTGTGTAGCCCTGGCTGTCCTGGAACTCACTCTGTAGACCAGGCTGGCCTCTGCTCCCGAGTGCTGGGATTAAAGGCATGTTCCACCACTGCCTGGCAAGGGCGCAAGTCTTATTATGTCGTAGCTCAGGTTGGCCTCAAACTTGCAATAATCTTGCAATAATCTTGCTGATTCAACCTCCCAAATGCTGGAAACAGATGTTTATCAGCACATCTGGCTCTGTGATTACATTCGTACGAATGTGCTAGGATTTGTAATACAATAGAGAGAAAAAGCACACCGAGACAAAAGGATCATCATATGTGGCCAGCCTGGGCTACCTAATAAAGGCCCTGACTCAAAAACAGTAAACAAAAAATACATACATGGTTGTGTGGGCTAGGACACTGAAAGGAACCTGCGTGGTAGTTGTTACTGAGCTTAGTTTCAGATAGTAATTCTTTTCTCAGCGCTGGGATGGGGTACATACATCACTGAGCTGCACCCTCAGCAGTGGGGAAAGCAGTCTAAGATGGGCTCTAGCGGTGGAATATGCTAGAACTTCCCAGGTGGAAGAATCGTACTGGGAAAGCATGAACCTTCCTCCACTGACCGTTTCCCTCTCTGGAGACAGCTGGTCTGTCAGTTTCCCTCCAAGATATTTTGCCTACAAACAAGCATGCCTGTTTTCTCTTGCTCTTTTTTTGTTTGTTTGATTTGTTTTTTGTTTTTCGAGAGGGTTTCTCTATGTAGCCCTGGCTGTCCTGAATCTTGCTCTATAGACCAGGCTGACCTCAAACTGACAGATCCACCTGCTTCTGCCTCTTGAATGCTGGGATTAAAAGCATGTACCATTATGCTCAGTTTTTATTATCTTTAAATAATAAATTTTTATTTTTATTTTTTTAATTTATTTTTAAAATTTATTTTAAAACTGTGCGTGCGTGCATACGGCGTGTGTGTGCTGGGTGCAGGTGCATGGGATCCTTTGGAGCTTAGGTTCCCCATGTGAGTGCTAGAAACTGGACTCAAGTCCTCTGGTTTTATTTATTTACATGGTCTTACCTACTGCTGAGCCATGTCTCCATCCTTGTTTTTATGTTATTGTGTGTATGTTTGTGGTGTGTGTGTATGTGAGTGCACATGCACACCGTGTTCACCTGTTGATGCCTATGTCGAGGCCAGAGGTCCATATTGGGTATCCGCGGCTATTTTTCAGAGATGCTTATCTGTAAAATAAATTCAGAGTATAATTGCTCAATTAAAGGGTACATGCATTTTAAACATTGGCAGGTTCCCCAAGAGGTAACAAACTAAATCTGAACAAGATGGAGCCTACATGGGGTAGTCTGGGTCTGTGTTCTGGACAGAAGGAAGGCAAGAGCCTTTCATTTTCTTGTCTTTTATTGTGGGTGTGGATGTGTGAATATGCATGTATAGGTACAGGGGCCCAAAAGAGAGTGCCAGGACCCCTGGAGCTGGAGTTTCAGGAGATTGGAAGCTGATGTGGATGCTGGGAATCAAATGAGTCATCTGCAAGAGCAATGTACTCTCTTAACCTCCGAGCCATCTCTCCAGCCCTGCATTGTTTTAAGAATGAAAAGGGCAGAAGGCATGGTAGTGTGCGCCTAGCACTTGGGGGGCTAAGAAGGGAGGCTTGCCAAAAGCCAGCCTGGACTACATCGTGAGTTTCAGACCAACCTGAGCTATCTGACCTGAGCTGGGAGACCCTTGATTCCAAAATGTGGGGCCTGGGATGCGGCTCACTTAGTACAGAGCTTGCCTAACATGGATGAAGCCCTGGCTTTGATCCCCAGCAGGTTACAAATTGAGTGTGTGTGCGCGTGCGTGTGTGTGTGTGTGTGTGTGTGTGTGTGTGTGTGTGTGTAACTGTTCCCAGGACTATGGAGTTGAGGGAAGGAAGACTTGAATGAAGTTCAGGTCCATCCTCAGCTATAGATCAAGCTGAGTGCACAAAAGTTTCAAAGAGACAAAAAATACTTACTAGGCTGGCTGCTCATGAAGAAAGGAGAAAGGCTCCATCAAGAGCTCTGGGCCACGTAGGGGATAAAATGTGATTCTAGCACATGAGAGATGTGAGCTCTTCTTAATTTTTTATTTTTTAAAGATTTGTTTATTTTATGTGTATGAGTACACTGTCTCTATCTTCAGACACACCAGAAGAGGGCATCGGATCCCATTACAGATGGTTGTGTGCCACCACATGGGTACTGGGATTTGAACTCAGGACCTCTGGAAGAGCAGTCAGTGCTTTTAACCACTGAGCCATCTCCCCTGCCCTTAAAGCAAGGGTCGTTTTATCATCAGCTCCTTTTGCTTGTTTTCAATACTAGAGATCAAACCCAGGGCCTTGTGAGCCTCAGACACTCACTCCGCCTCTGAGCCCCACCCTGACTTTGTGAAATTCGTATGTTTCTTTTTCTTTTTTTTTTTTTTGGGGGGGGGGGGGGAGGCTCGAGACAGGGTTTCTCTGTGTAGCCCTGGCTGTCCTGGAACTCACTCTGTAGACCAGGCTGGCCTCGAACTCAGAAATCCGCCTGCCTCTGCCTCCCAAGTGCTGGGATTAAAGGCGTGCGCCACCACTGCCCGGCTTAAAGGATTTTACTTTATGTATATGAATTTTTTGCCTGCATATGTACATGTGCACACGTGTTTGCTTATTAGATCGCCTGAATTGGGGTTACAGACGTTGTGAGTCACTGTGTAAGTACTAAGAATTGAACCTGGGTCTTCTCCAAGAGCAACAAGTGCTCTTATCCACTGAGCCATCTTTCCAGCCTGGAAACCTCCATTTAATCAAGTGTCATATGTAAAAAAAAAACCCTGAGCCTATGAAAAATTATCCTTCTGGTAAATTTAGAATAAACAGCTAACATCATTTGTCCTTCACGGATAGATCATGCCACGTCAAAGCTCAGCATAGGTTACATTTTGAAACATAATCTTGGGCTGGAGAGATGGCTCCGAAGGAAAACACGCTAGCAGCACAGCCCTGGTGACCTGAGTCCAGATCTCCAGCCATCTTCTCATCTCCACACACAAAACGGAAATAGATGAATATTTTTAAGAAACAGGACCAGCAGGCTTAGTGGGTAAAGGCCATCAAGGCCAGGGAAGTCACCTCCATCCCCGGAAGGCTCATGGTAGACTCAATTCTCAGAGTCGCCTGCCTTGGCTCTACATACTCACCTTGGCATCTTTATGTCCACACTCACACCACAAACAGTAATAACAATAATAATATTTTTTTTAATTCTTTATATTGACTCATTGTGAAAATGATCAGTTGCCTCCTTTAGTGTCTTTGTTGGATTTCTCTCTCTCTTTTTTTGGTAAGATTTAATTATATCTGGGGTAAGTACATGTGTATGCATGCATGCGTGTGTTGTGGGCGTGGTATGTGAGTCCAGGTGCTGGTAGAGGTCAGAGGTGAGAGGTGTGGGTCCCCTGAAGCTAGAATTTTTTTTTTTTTTTTTTAAAGATTTGTTTATTTTGCTGGGCAGTGGTGGTGCACGCCTTTAATCCCAGCACTTGGGAGGCAGAGACAGGCAGATTTCTGAGTTCGAGGCCAAAGAAAGAAAGAAAGAAAGAAAGAAAGAAAGAAAGAAATGAATGAATTCAGCTACATGGGCTGGAGAGATGGCTCAGCAGTTAAGAGCACTGACTGCTCTTCCAGAGGTCCTGACTTCAGCACCAACATGGTGGGTGGCTCACAACCATCTGTAATGGGATCCGATGCCCTCTTCTGGTGTGTCTGACAGCTACAGTGTACTCACATACATGAAATAAACAAATCTTTTTTTTTTTTTTTTTGGTTTTTCGAGACAGGATTTCTCTGCGTAGCCCTGGGTATCCTGGAACTCACTCTGTAGACCAGGCTGTCCTCGAACTCAGAAATCTGCCTGCCTCTGCCTCCCAAGTGTTGGGATTAAAGGCGTAGCTGAATTTCTCAATGGAGGCTTAACCTTGTTTTTAACGAGATCCCAGTACATCATTTCCCCAGTTTTCATACTAGAATTTTGGAAATGCCAAACATTTTTCTCTTAAAGTAACTTGAGGAAAAGACTGAAATGGCTTGAAATGGGTGCATTGACGAGCCAGAGCCCTGCTTGCAGCTTCTCAGAGCCTTTATCTGATTTTCAGGCACTCATCGACATCCCATGTGCAGAGCTGGCTCAGGAACTCTGCCAAAGCTGTGCCACCGTCCAAGGGCTGCAGAGCACACTCCAGCAGGTGCTTGACCAGAGAGAGGAAGCCCGCCAGTCCAAGCAGCTCCTAGAGCTTTATCTCCAGGCCTTGGAGAAAGAGGGCAACATCTTGTCCAACCAGAAAGGTAAGACTCCCACTGCAGCGTACTCCAGAGCAGCCTTGAGGGTGGGGCGTGGTCTGCAGAGCAGCCCTGTCCCCTGAGGAGGACAGTCCCTGGGAAGGATGCTTCTCTCTCACCCACTGAGGTTTCCTGCTTGGCTGGGGACTGCACTTTCATAGCCTGCTGCTTACTGTCTTGTCTACATTGCAGAGTCCAAAGCTGCCCTCGGTGAAGAGCCAGACGCAGTTGACACAGGCGTCAGCAGAGAGGTGGCTTCAGAAGTGATGCTCAGAAGCCAGATCCTTACTGCACTGAAGGAGAAGCCTGCTCCAGAGCTGAGTTTATCTAGTCAGGATTTGGAGGTGGGCAAGAACTAGGGACCCAGAACTGCAGAGAGTGACTTCTTTGGAAGTATGGTTTGGTGGTGCAGAGGCATGTGTGTGGATTTCTTTTGCCTCTATAGGCTGACTCACAGCTGCCAATCTGGCTTTTAACACAGCCAGAGCATTTGCAAACATCTCACTTAATATAAATCCAGCTGGCGTTTTTTGAGGGGGGAGGAGGCAGGGTCTCTGTGTAGCCCTGGCTGTCCTGTAACTTGCTCTGAAGACCAGGCTGGCCTGGAATTCACAGAGATCTGCCTGCTTCTGCCTTCCAAGTACTGGGATTAAAGGCTCGTGCCACCAATGATCAACTCCAAATGACTTTTAAAAGAAAAGGGATGTACTTCCTCAGGTCATCAAACGGTAGTCTCTTGTCCAAGTTGATAATGACCTGATCCAGGAACTGCGGGGCTGAAGCTTCTGAGGTGGCTTCGAGGTATAAAGAGTCAAAGATCCACAAGTACTCTGAGACCAGTACAGTCGCACACAAAGGCAAACTTAAGGCTGGGGGTGAAGATCAACACTTGGCCAACATTCACAAGGCCCCAACACCATGGGAAATAAAAATGGCTGGCTATCTCAGAGCGGAGAGCTAGTGACTTGACCAAGGAGTCCATCAGGGTGCTGTTCTCGTCTCTGTGTACCAAGTACCTCCTCATTCTAGGTAGAAGGGGAGGAAATCATATTAACTTGAGCTTTATTCAATTTCCCGTTCTTGGGGGATTTTAAAAAGATACATATGTCAACATGTGCTATAAAAGGCATATCATAGCCAGGTGGTGGTGGCACACGGCTTTAATCCCAGCACTCGGGAGGCAGAGGCAGGTGGATCTCTAAGTTCAGGGCCAGCCTGGTCTACAGAGTGAGTTCCAGGACAGCCCGGGCTACACAGAGAAACCCTGTCTCGAAAAAAAAAAAAAGAAGGAGAAGAAGAAGGTGGGTGAAGGAAGGGAAGGGAAGGGAAAGAAGACAGGCACCTCATAGTGCATTCCAGGCTGGCCTGGGGCGCAGTACAGGTCTCTGTGTCTAAAAGAGAAGAGAGCAGCCCAGCAAGGGGCGCGGAGCTGCGGTCTCAGTGGTTCTTATTCTTGCTGCAGTCGGTCTCCAAGGAGGATCCCAAAGCTCTGGCTGTCACTCTGAGCTGGGACATAAAGAAGGCAGAGACAGTCCAGCAGGCCTGTACCACGGAGCTCGCCCTGCGCCTGCAGCAAGTGCAGAGCTTGCATTCACTCAGGAATCTTTCGGCAAGGAGGAATCCACTGCCTGGGGATGCGCAGAGTCCCAAACGAGCCAAGCGAGACTCCTCCTGGTAGCCAAACCGGAGACAAGCTTTGCAGAGGAGAACCTTGGTTCTGCAGTCAGTAAACAGCTTTCCCGTGATCTGTTACCATCTACACTCCCCTCCACCTCCTGCCCTACTGTGTGCTGGCTCCAGAAAAGCAGCTCCACAGCTGTGCATACACCCGCTACCTCCTTCTAATGTACTGGGATTTCCGATTTGTTTTCTTATCTGTAGAAGTGTTTGGCCTGCATGTGTATCTGTGTACCTCATGTCCATGAAGGCCAGAAGACAGTGTCAGGTGCCCTGGAACTGGAGTTACAGACAGCTCTCAGCAGCCATGTGGTGCTGGGAATCGACTCTGGCTGGTCTGGAAGCATGACCAGGGCTCTTAGCCACTGAGCCGTCTCTCCAGCTCCCAGAATGTGCTTAGCATGTGTTAGGCCTCAGGTTCCAAGTGAGAGTACTCCTCAGGGGTAATGGAAACCTGTCAGACTTTGTTATTCTACAACTTAAACAGTGGGGTTTTAGACTCAACGGTAGACAAAAAGTACCCAATAGCAGCGACTATGGCCACGAACTTTCTTCTCAAGTTAATAAATGCATTTGCTGTTTGCTTAAACACACCGCATTTGCCGGCCCCAGGGACACAGAGTCTAACCCACCATTTCTAATATCTGACTCAGTGCTGTGAAGCTGTTACCACTGTGAATCTCCATTCCACTTTCTAATATGTTTTGCCAGCAGGGGGTAGAAAGAGTCATTAAGTGAGTCCCATGCTCTGCGACTCAGGTTTCTCTCTGCAGACCAGGGCACTTCTAGGTCTTCTCTGCTGTTTCTGCTCAGAGTTCTGCAGCTTGTGCGATCTACAGTGCTGTCTGCTTTTAGGTAGAGGACGCCTACTTACGGGTCATTTGACTTTATGCATGCTGGGAGAAAACAGTGCTATCTATCGGGAGTCTCCAGCCCACTTCTTTTGTGTGTGTGTGTGTGTGTGTGTGTGTGTGTTCTGGGTACTTGGGATTGCACTAGGACTTCATTTATAGATGCTGATCGTGTGCTCCCTAATGAACCACACCCCAGCCTCACGTTGACAAATGTAGCATTAAGTCTTGGGGTGAAGGTGGGGTACACAGAGAAGATTAAAAATAATTGCTTCCTTGTCTACAGCAGGAGTCAGGTCTGTTGGCAGCTTTTACATCTTGTACTGCCTGACCTAAATGTCGGCATCAATAGCTCCTCACACATTGTCATGGTGCCTTGCGATCCTTAAATAAAAGCCATTGTTGATCATCCGCCTGCTGTTATTTGTTCAGAAACACAAATCCCTTCCGAGTGTAACAGTACACAATACAAAGGGAAATACTTTACAATAAAATAGCACGTATGTCGCCCTGTATGTGACCAAACACATCAAAGCTGTCGGGTGCTTATGTTAGCATCAGATTGCCTTGAATTTGATACAGGCAAGCCGGCAGAGAGTTGTCAGACAGCACAACAGCATTGTCCCCGAAAAGAGATTTTCCCAAACAATGAAGTTCTAAACAGAATATCACCCGCCCTTGGGCTATATCTTACATATGTGTGTTCCTAGAAATCCAGGATACATTAGAACTAAAAATAACTTTTAAAATAATCTTGGCACTTGGGAGGCAGAGGCAAGAGGATCTCTGTGAGTCTGAGGCCACACTTGTTTACATAGTGAACGACAGGTAAGCCAAGGTTACAGAGTGGGACACCCTAGCTTAAAAAAATAAGAAAGTTTAGCTAGAATAATTTTGGAGACTGGATTTCTTCTCTTTGCAGTGAACACATGTTCCACAGGGCTAAAGTGGAGGTCAACGGGCAATTTGTAGGAATTGGTTTTCCTTCCCTTGCACATGTGGGCCCTAAGGATTAAATTCAGTTATTCAGGCTTAGCGGTAAAGACCTTTACCTGCTCAGTGAGTCTGGACACTGGACAGATTTCCATCCATATGGATGACCAGCATGATCAAATCTTGCAAGAAGCCAGGCACTATGTTATAGTGTACCTGTTACCTACCTGCTTGAGGGGCTGAGGCAGGAGAATCATTTGTGGCTAGCCTGGGCAAATCATCTCAAAAAGGAAAGCAGTACTATAGGATATGGAATGATTCTGTATCTTGGATGTTTTTAAAGATTTATTATAAATGTTTAGACTTAATGTATATGAGTGATTGCATGTATGCCTATGTGTGCCTGGTGCCCACAGAGATCAGAAGAGGATGTTGGAGTCACTGGAACTGGCGTTATAGAGGATGGTGAGCTACCATGGGGGTACTGACAGTCAAATCCAGGTCCTCTGCAAGAGCACCTGGTGCTCTTAACCGCTGAGACATCTCTCCGGCCCCTTCCGCATCTATAACAGATGTGTGTGTGTGTGTGTGTGTGTGTGTGTGTGTGTGAGTGATAGGATGCAGGCGCTGTGGGTACCAGGGCCCACCTATGAGTTCCAGGGATCACGCTGAAGTCACCAGGCTTGCTCACTGAGCACCTCTGCCAGCCTGCCAGTACACCAGGTACTAAAGCCACAAACAAGGTGGAAGAGATTACAAGAAGTGCAGTGGGAGGAAGTGTACCCGGCTGGAGACAGTGAGTGGTCCCTTCACATCCCAGGGTCAGGAGGGTGTGAGGCAGGAGTGCTGTCAGCACACAGCATTGTTCCGCAGATGGGGTGAGAGCATACTAAAGCTTGAGCTCACCCCATGCCTGCTATCCGCCTTCCCCACACTGCTGCAGCACCCAACCTTCTAGAAGAGAAATGCAGCCACTTGCCAATATGCCCAGAAATGGATGGTGAGTGAGGCCTGCCTGTCCTGGTAGGAAAGAAGAATGCCAACCTAAGCAGGAACTAATGAGCTCTCCATTAACCTTACTCAGTTATGTCAATGCCAGTCAAAATGATGGTCCTCATTAGGCAATTGGCTCTGACAGGGGCTCTGCTAATTACCACTTACCAGCCTTTAATTTCTGGGTAAAAGCAAGAAGAAAGAAAGAAAAAAAGAATGGATTTTTCATTTTCCAGAGAGAAAGGACTAATGGTCATGGTCATCATGGTCATCTTTAAAATATATACTAAATTCATTTTGGGTGTAATTAGTGAGTCCTTACTAGATAGTTTAGCCATTCAATTCCTAAGTAGCTATGCTTCAGAATCTGCCAATTTTACTTGTAGAGTTTTATACATTTGGGTTTTCAGCTGGATCTTATAGTACATTTTTGCTGTTTTTCTTTCATTTTTTTTTTTTTTAAGTTTTAATTATGGTGTGTGTGTGTGTGTGTGTGTGTGTGTGTAGGTGTCCTTTGGAGGTCAGAGGCATCAGATTTCCCCTGGAGGTGCAGTTACGTGCAGTTGTGGGTTGCCTGATATGGGTCCATCTTATTTAGTCTGTATGTGTATACATGTGTGTGGGCACATGCACCATGGACTGCATGTAGGGACATCCGCAGGGGTCAGCTTTATCTTCCCGCCAGTGTGTCCTAAGGCTGGAACTCAGCTCGGCTACCTTGGCAGCATTTACCTGCTGAGCCATCTCAATGGCCCCTGCCTGTGGCTTTTAAGAAACTTAGGACAAGGTATGGTGGCACATGCCTTTAATCGGGAGGCTGATCTCTGAGTTTGAGTCCAAGTTGGTTTACAGAGTAAGTTCCAGGACAGCTAGGACTACACAGAGAAACCCTGTCTCAATACAGAAAGGAAGAGGGGGGAGAAAGGAGGAAGAAGAGGAGGAAGAGAAAATGAAGAGAGAGAGAGAAGAAACTTGAAAGTGATATGGTCTTAGTCTAAACACATACCAAGGTGCCCAGGTTCTCAACACAGCTTCCGTGGCAAGTCCTTCAACCTGTTATCAAACCTCAAGAGCAGGCAAGAGCACCCCCGCCGCCTCTCCCACTCTGGCCAACACTACATTTCCAGATGCCAGAGCCATGAAGAACCAGACAGCACTGCAGTCCCAGGGAAGTGAACCAACAGGCTAATGCACTGGAATTTTTTTTTTTTTTTTTTTTTTTGCTTGCATTTTGTTTTGTTTTGGAGACAGGTCTCCCTATATAGTCCAGACTGGGAACTTGAAATCCTCCTGCATCAGCCTCCCAAGCACTGGGATTACAGGTCTGCACTGCCACATCTAGATCAAACTAACCTTAAGATTCTGAGACGTTGTGGCTTGGGGGCGGAGTTTGGTTGAGAGAGCACGTGCCTAGCACACCACATAAACTGAGTGTGGCAAAGCACACCTGCAGCTTCAGCATTCAGGAGATGAAGGCAAGGTCGGAAGCACAGGGTCATCTTCATGACTACATAGCTCACGGCCGGCCTGGCGACTCGCTTAACTACTTTACTACTGCTGGGATAAAGCACTGTGACTGAGACAGTGTAGACAAGAGTGTTTAGGGGCTGGAGGGGTGGCTCAGAGGTTGAGAACACTGGCTTGCCAGGCAGTGGTGGCACATACCTTTAATCCCAGCACTCGGGAGGCAGAGGCAGGCGGATTTCTGAGTTCGAGGCCAGCCTGGTCTACAGAGTGAGTTCCAGGACAGCCAGGGCTACACAGAGAAAGCCTGTCTCAAAAAACCAAAAAGAAAAAATGACAAGCTATATATACTGGGTTACTTGGCTGGTCATTGCTCTTCCTTCCTTATCTAGAAAACGTATTTCCTTCTATTAAATAACTAGATGGTTTCCTTCCTGGTTTGTTCACCCGGAGCCCATCCCTCTATGAAGCTACTGATTAAGATGTGGAATGTGCCTTGGGCAAGCACTGCTTATAACAAATTGTTTGTGCCAGTGAGTTTGCTGGTCTGAGGCTCCAAAGTGGCTTCCTCTGCTGTTGCTCCTCAAATGCAAGTCCTGTGGAGGACGTTATGGACTGTCCACACCATTCCTCCTCAGCCTGAAACATCTGATGCCACATACTGGACTGGATGAACCAAAGCTGTCCAGATCTTGTTGACACTGGCCATACCTTGACTATATATATATATCAGAAATATATATCTAGATATATAAAGATATATATTTTTGATATATATCAGAAAGCTATGCTCTAAATTTATGTGGTGGTGCACACCCTTAGTCCCAGCACTCCAGAGACGGCAGCAAAAGGATCTCTTCCGGTTTGAGCCCAACTTGGTCTACACAGTGAATTCCAGCCAGGCTATGTAGAGAGACCAGGTCTCAAAAAAACAGACAAAACCCAACCAAACAAAAAAGTGCACTTCATGGACGCACACCCAGATCCTAAAGTCAGGAAGGTACCTCCTTCTCTTTTACTGGTGTCCCATTTATTTGTGTTTGTAGTTTATGTATGTGTGGGTAACCCATGTGAGCATGAGGCGGTCAGAGGTTAACGGGACGTCTTTCTTTCACTTGGCCTTATTTGAGACAAGTCTCTCACTGAACCTTAAGATGGCCATTTCAGCTACATTAGCTAGTCACTGAACTCTCAGTGTGCCTCCAAGCCCAGCACCAGGTCAGGTCACTGGTCTATACTACTTCCTTTTTTTTTTCCTCGCCTGTTGCTAGGTATCAGAAGTCAGGTCCTCATGAGTGCAAGTACTTTATCCACTTACTAATCCATTCTTACAAATCTTGTAGCTCAAGATTTGTAAGTCTAACAGCTAGCTGATGCCAGCTGACGTAAAGTCTCCTGGACTAAAGTATCTTGGACTTAACAGTATCTGGCGAGATCATTAGCTGTACTGTCCTTCAGTGGGACACAGTTAAGGTAAAGACCAGTCTTACGGATGGTGCAGAGAAGACTCCAGGGGAATCTCAAACACTAGCACACCTTTCTTCTAGAAAAGAAAAAAAAAATCTCCAAGTCCAATTTCTGGAGACTATCCCGCCATCCACTCGGACCCCTTCCACTAGCACGTGGCCCCCAGTGCTGCTCTTCCCGAGGCTACACTGCTGTGCAGAAGTGTGATCCTGTTGTCTCTTCCCGTATTCAGCTAGTATGACCGAGCTCAGCTCTGAGGACCCAGAGCCAAGTGAGCAGTCACATTTGGAGTCTGCTTCCCCTGGTGTCCAGAGATGAAGCTCTGGCATCTCCAGCCAGCCTTGGGCCCTTCCCCATTTTAGATCTGATTCTCAGAAACTTAAGGAATTCTAGATGAAGATCTGTGAGCTCTGAGCTTAGTTAGCAATGTGGGGAACAGAGTCCCAGTCTCTTCATACACTGTAAGATCCACCCACTGCAATGGGCCTTAGCCTATTGCCAGAGTCTTTTGAAGAACGGGCAGGTGTAAGTCAGGATCTCTGCAACCCAAGCTGTTCCGGAGCTCCCAGCAATCCTCTTGGCTCAACCTCCTGAGGGCTGGGATTACTGCCCTACACCACCACACCTAACCTGCCACACCCTTCCTGGTAGTCTGTAAGGTGAGTAAAGGCTGTGGCTTCCAACCCCGGTGACCCGAGTTTGATCCCTGCACCTCACCCAGTGGTTTGGAGGGTGGATGCCAGCAGTTTAGCACCTAGAACCTTCACATTTGGTCTTTCTCTTAATGTGTGTGGCTCAACAGTTAGGTGTGTATAAACCGGAAAGTATCTCACTCTATGGGGATGGAGAATTGAAGCTAATTTTGGAAACAGAGATCTGCCCCCAGCTTCCTTGGAGAAGACCAACATCCTGCTTAGCTGTGGGTTCAGCAGTTGGTCGCTTTATACCATAGAGAATGGAACTCTCTCTCTAAACGCTGACTGGAGGTGAAATGGGAAAGCTAACGTGACAAGTGGGTGTGAAGTATTTCCCTGGACAAAGTCTGGATGCTAGATTTTGGGGATCCCCGTCTCAGAAGTCAAGCCAGGCACGCAAGAGGCAAAGATAGGTGGATCACTGAATTGGAGCCCAGCCTGGTCTGCACACAAAGTTGTAACCTACACAGTGACTCCCTGTCTCCAAAAGCAAGTGGAGTAGACTACAGGCTGCAAGGGAGCAGCGCTGCCCAACGTGAAGCTTTTGTTAGGAGACATCTTTCCTCACCAAGTAAAACTGAAGCTACAACCGGGGAACAGAACCGTAACAAATTAATATTACTAATTAAAACAGATGGGTAACGAACTTGAGTATAGCTTTTATAAGCATGTCAGCGTGGTGTCGGCTTAATAGCATAACATTAGTTTTAAAATTAGTTTTAGCTAAAATATGAGGACTAATCACTGCACAGTGTTGCTAACTCGCTCGTGCAGTTCGGAGTGCAGAGGATCAAATGCAGAGCCTGTGGCTGCTAGGCACGCACTCTGCCACCCTCAGCCACCAAGAGACTTTTTACATTGGACAGGAATAGAGCTGGGCATAGCGGAACACAGCTAGAATTCCAGAACTGAAGGCAGGCCGTGAGTTCAGGACCAGCTGGACCCTACCTCCGAAAGCTAAAACTAAACTCTATTTTGAACTCTTAAATATGCAGTCTTGAACGGGACATATTTCCCACACTTGAGGTAGAGGAGGAGGATCATTTTAAGGTCATTCATGACTACATAGGAGTTTGAGGCCAGCCTGAGCTTATACAGACTCTCTCTCTCTCTCTCCCTCTCTCTCACACACACACACACACACACACACACACACACACACACACACAAAGCCTTTAGCTGTTTTTTGGAGGTTCTCTGAATTTCCCATTCCTTGGTTGACCTATTGTTGGGAGCGACCATTATTGAAATTCAGTGATTCTCACATGGCACTGGGAAACAAAGCTGACTTAAGAGGAAAGCTCGCTGCTGCTCTGGCACTCTTTATTCTGGCCACGGCTGCATTTCCCAGGGCGGCAGAGCTGGGGTCACTTGCAGGAGGAGAAGGTTTTCCAGAAGAAGTTCTTGCAGGGCTTTTTATCCCAGTGTGGGGGCTGCTGGAGGGGTGGCTTTTCCTGCCGCTTAGACAGCTCGGGGGTACCCCCTCCGATGGGGGTGCTGGAGCTGGCTGGGGAAGCCCACTCATGCCACCAGGCAAGGAAAGTCAGAAGGCGGGTCCTCCTCCCTTCTGTGGCATCCTGCTGCGTTTTCAGAGAAGCAGATGACAAAGGAGAGGAAAACAATCACTGGACTCAACATTAGGAGATGCCCCCTCCCCCCCCACAGAGAGCAAGCTGCTCCTTAACAAACCCAGAACTCTAGAGAAACCGCTCAGTGGAGGGAAACAGTCCAGTCCAAAAAAAATGCTAATTTTGTCAGGCATGGTAGCAGAGGCCTTTGGCCTCAGCACTCAGGAGGCAAAGGCAGATAGATTACTACGAGCTTGGGCTAGCCTGGGCTACACACAGTAAGACTTTGTCTCAAGAACATATATAAGTGCTTGCTGCTTCTACCTTATATTCTTTGCTGAGGTCCTTAGCTATAAGACTAGGAAATCTGTCAAAATGACTGACAGCTGAGAGCCCTGGGTACACAGGCTCATTTAGCTTGTTTCCACCTTCAGACACCCTCCTGGATGTTCAGAAACCAGAACAGACTAAGAAGATGCTAAGTCTGGTCTTTCTTTCAAATTCCTCGGGAAGCTTCTAGGAGTATTCTGATGATAAATGACCTGTCTGAAACTCATCTGGTAATCTCAAGGAAAAAAATCTATTTTTAATGGTCAGCTTTATGAACTCTTTTTTTTTTTTTTTTTTTTTTGGTTTTTCGAGACAGGGTTTCTCTGAATAGCCCTGGCTGTCCTGGAACTCACTCTGTAGACCTTGAACTCAAAAATCCACCTGCCTCTGCCTCCCAAGAGCTGGCATTAAAGGCGTGCGCCACCACTGCCCAGCTAACTTTATGTACTCTTTCTTGGAACTTTTTCAAAATGGAAAAAAACGAGAAAGTAAATGATTTGCTGAAATTATACAGAGATGATAGGAATTATTTGAGCATAGCTGTGTATATAAATTAAGGCTTTGCAAGTCCGTATGACCAATAATGGCAGAAGCCGGTGAAGCACTGTGTCAGCCAGAAACAATCCCAGTCTCCAAGCTTAGCCAAAGCAGACACCAGCGGAGGAGAGTCCCTGGACAGACGCAGGCTAAAAGAATTGAGGGCAAATAGAGACCAGTGGTCTGAATGGGGCATTGTAGAGTCCTGGGGACGGGGACACAGACACGCACAGACACACAGACACACACGGCATCACGCAAATGCAGGGCAACTCACTGGGTGATCGGAATCAGAGACAAAGTGAGCAGGCTAGCCTATGGAAGAGTGGGGACTACTCACCGCACTGTCCTGGCCAGCGGGCCCACTCTCCAGGGGAAGGACAGAGGCTGTAATCCCCCAGAGCAGCAGCAGACCGAAGGCTGCAGGCCACATGCCTCTTGTGCTTCGGCCGCCCATCCTCCTTGGAGGTCCTGAAGCCTGTGTTTTGAGGATGAGGGTCTTTGGTATTTTAAGCCCTGGCACCACCTGCTTTGGGGCCTGCACACGTCCACTGAGAATTTACACGTCTCTCCACACTCACACAGTGACGCACAAGCTGCAGCAATCAGCTCTCGCAAAAACATTTGTGGGGTTGGATTTAGCCCCTTAATTAAAGACTCAGGACTTTTCCTGTGTTTGGAGTGAGTCTGCTCCTATTTTAGAACACGTGCTCACTTGCTCTGAGGAAGTTCTGCTTTCTTGTGATTGCCTATAGCAAGCAGGAAGCCATTAGAACAAAGCCAAGTGATTTAACAGAATATGAAATTAGGCCTGGATAAAGAGCTGAAGATGTGGGATCGTACCCATATGAAAGCAAGACTGCAGGCTGGGATGCAGCCCAGCCCAGCATGTGCCTCGCATGTGTGAGGCTCTGGGTTCCATCCCCAGGGCTAAAACAAAGTAGGTCTAAATCTGCTAGGAGCAAATGAAACCAGGTGCAGCAAAGACCCAGGGACCAGGACAGCACCAGTTCACCAGGTCACAAGCAAGGATAAACCAAGAGCATGTCCCAGCACTGCCCTCTGCCCCAGGGTCACACCTTCAACTCACTGAAGTACAGATGCCAATGCATAAGAGAGAAGAGACCAAGGGCTTTTGCAACTGAGTAACACTGCCCTCAGCACTTCAGTGACAAAGACACTGTCCTCAGATCTCAGTGACACACACACTGTCCTCAGATCTCAGTGACACACACACTGTCCTCAGGTCTCAGTGACACTCACACTGTTCCTTAGATCTCAGTGACACACACACTGTCCTCAGATCTCAGTGACACACAC
>JADRCH010000224.1:1089330-1144802 GCA_019843965.1 Rhynchomys soricoides | reverse complement strand
AGATCTCAGTGACACACACACTGTCCTCAGATCTCAGTGACACACACTGTCCTCAGGTCTCAGTGACACAGACACTGTCCTCAGATCTCAGTGACACACACACTGTCCTCAGATCTCAGTGACACACGCACTGTCCTCAGATCTCAGTGACACTCACACTGTTCCTCAGATCTCAGTGACACACGCACTGTCCTCAGATCTCAGTGACACACACTGTCCTCAGGTCTCAGTGACACAGACACTGTCCTCAGATCTCAGTGACACACACACTGTCCTCAGATCTCAGTGACACTCACACTGTTCCTCAGATCTCAGTGACACACACACTGTTCCTCAGATCTCAGTGACACACGCACTGTCCTCAGATCTCAGTGACACTCACACTGTTCCTCAGATCTCAGTGACACACACACTGTCCTCAGATCTCAGTGACATAGAGGGTTCACTGAGCACAGCACGGTAACCTGCCGCTCCACCCTGGAACCCAGATAATGGAAAATGTAAGAACGCCTAACAAACTTGACCGCTGACCCACACTCCCACCGTGCACACACTTGTCCCTCTCCCCGTCATAGATACGGCCTTTGAGAATTTCAGGGTGCAAGTCAATAGAGCGGCCAAGTGTAAGGAGTCCCTTCTTTGTGTGGGTTGGTCAGTTCCTGAGAAACCTATACTTGGCCAGCTGACAGCCCACTTCCTTCCCAAGACAGTGACAAAGTCCTGGGCCACCTCCTGGCTCCTCACAGGTCCGAGGTTCAGACAGTGTGGGGACAGATCCCTCACAGCCAGCCAGATCTGGAAAACCCATCTCAGACACTAGAGAACACCAAGATCCAATGGAGGCTCACGCCTGAAACAAAGAAATTGAACCATCTGCTCCTTCCAAAAGTAAAACCACACCCTTCTCAGGGACCTTCCGGAGTCCTCTCTTCCACCATGGGATAAAGCTCAGGCCATCACTGAGCTATCCCCCTGGCCCCAGAGATCCCTGTGTTCCCCTCCCCTATAAGGGAAAGATAGCAGGCCCTGAAGACCTTAGTCTTCAAGACACAGGGACAACAGAACAGGGCCCTTGGGACACTCCAGACTTTCCCGTCAAACCAACCTCTCCTCAGGAGAGACAAGGCTTAATTACAGAGAAGTCACATAAAACAGTGCTTCTGAAATCCTCTCAAGAGTAAGAAATTCATTCCCAAAGATCACTTGTCGTGGGTGATTGAGAGGCCAAGAGCCTGAAACCCTAGCAGCCAGAGCTCAGCAAACACAACTTTATTCAGAGACCTGCATTTGGCCTGGGAACTAAATGGTGAAGGACTAAGCTCACCCCCAACAGTCAGCATGTTTGATGCTAACCCATTTTACCGGTCACTAAGTCACAGTGTGCCACCCAAGTGCAAGCCTTTCCTGTGCTCGGTAAAGCGTGGGGATGGCTTTGCAGGATTCCCAGCTCCTTAAAGCTTCTGCTGAGAATGACTTCGAGCAGGCAGCACGGAAAGCCGCCCACCCACTTGGGGCCTTTCTTTCAAGCGTGTGTACTCATTCCTTCAGACGGCCCTCGGTGGTGTGCACACTGCTCCCCGATGAAGGCTTCCTTTCTACGCGGCCAGGACTTAACTTTTCCCGCCCAGTCCTTCAGCATCGGGCCCCCTGGAGTCCCTGTTTTCATCTTCCGGCTTCCTTTTCTTCTTGGCCTTTCGTTCCAGGTTAAGTTGAGCAATCTCTTCATTCTTCTCTGTAATGTATTTTAGCTATGAATATAGACAAAAAGCAAAACTATAAGTCCTTAAATCTGTCTGTAAACCATTTTACCGACCTAAAAAATCATCACAATAACTTACACCTTCTCCAGTATTCCAAAAGAACTGGGTGGAAATGCATTGACGGGGCTAACTATTGAGCACTAACGATCTAAGAAATGGAGACAGACACAGTACAGAGTCAAATCCCTGTTCTTGTGAAGGGGGGATCATAGGAAGGGCAGAGACCAGGCAAGAGCACTGTGGTCCAGTCTGCTGGCAGCCACAGCCAGGCGAGCCTGGCACCTCAAAGCGTCAATTGTCTTCACCTAGAAAATGACTGCTCGGTCAAAATGACTCTTCAGATGTGAGAAAATAGAAACTGCTCTTTTCTGCATAATTAGCCCTGCAGACTTCCGTCCACCCCTGGCCCATCAGAACTGCAGGTATGGCCTGCCTGGGGCAGGGTGGGGGTGGGGAACACCTGTAATCCAGGCTCCTGGGATGGTGACACAAGAGGAGAGTCTCGTGTTCAAAGCCTACCTGGTCTAAAAGTCAAGTCCGAGACTGGACTGTATAATTCAGCGTGACCCTGTCTCAAAACAAGAAACGGGGCTGGGGACACAGCTCAGGGGTTAACAGAGCTTGTTGCTCTTGCAGGGACCAAGGTTTGATTGCCAGCACCCACACTGTGGCTCATGACCACCTGTTATCCCCAGTTCCAGGGTACCTGAGACCAGTTTCTGACCTCCAAGGGCACCAGGCAAGCATGGTATGCACATGCAGGCCAAACATTCATACATATAAAAAAAACCAATAAGCCTTACAAGCAAGAAGCAAACAGGGGGGCGGAGGACACAGAGCCAGTGGTATACCACTTGTCTGACATGCATAAGGCCCTAGATTCAATCCCTAGCTCTGGGGTAAAGGTACCGTAGGCACCACAAGGAAGACATCCCAGGGGACTAACCCATGACTAATCGGTGACATCATACTGTAAATGAAACATGGCGCCAAAGTTTTGAGATTATTACAGAAAAGATAAATCAGGGAATCCAGAGAGAGCTGATTAGAAAATTTCAAATTGGCTTTTGCAAGATCCATCATAATGAAAGGAGAACCATAAATTACAGGCAGGTCCGAACGGTTCGACCATCTCTAGTTTTTAATGCAAGGTGCCCTGAGGAATAACCACGCGCCTTCAAGTGATTAATTGGGAATGATGTATTCTGGTGGGGTAGGGCGTGAGGGAAGAGATTCATTTCTCACCAGTGAATTACTCCGCCTCGCTAAGAGCTTCACGTCTTCGGTGGTAATTGTGCTTCTTTTTGCATGTCTGCAGAAAGGGCAGAAGCAAGTCACAAAACAGTTGGCATTAAAGTCTGAACGAAACACAACAGTTCATGGTCAAACTTCTGGTGAGCAAGGGTGCAGAAGTGGTCCATCTCTGCAGACCGAAAGCATCAGGCAGTAACCACACTAAAATAAGTAAGGTGCCGAGCCAAGGCACCAACCCCCACAGAGGACAGCGAAGCCCATCCGTCCACTGGGCAACAGCAAGGTTGATGCCCTCCATCTTTCCGCCGGTGTCCGGCATCTGTGCTAGATTTTAATGCCTTCGCCGTCCTAGCTGCAGGAGCAGGGACCACACATACAGGCCATTGCTGTGGATAGCAGACACTCCCCTAGTCAGGCCCCAACTCTAGCAAACAGAAAGGAGGAAGGACTGTCACAGTAGATTTTGTGTGTTCTGCTTGCATACAGGCACCAGGTGCATGCAGTGCCCAAGGCGGTCAGAAGAGGGCGTCAGACCCTCTGGAACTGGAGTTACAGATGGTTGTGGGTCACCATGTGGGTGCTGGGAATTGAACGTGGGTGGGTCCTCTGCAAGAGCAATTAGTGTTTTAACCTGAGTCATCTCTAGAGTCCCATCTAACATTCTTAATAAAAGATTTCAAGGCTGGGTATGGGTACACCTTTGATCCCAGCATTCCAGAGGCAGAAGCAGGTGAATTTCTGAATAGAAGGCTAGCCTGATCTACACACTGTCTTCCAGGCCAGTCAGGGCTATACAGTAAGACCTTATCTCAGAAAATAAAACAGATTCAAATTTTAAAAACTATCCCAAAAGCTAGGTGATGGTGGTGCATACCTTCAATCTCAGCACTCAGAAGACAGAGTCAGGCAGATGTTTGAGGCAAGCCTGGTCTACAGAGCTAGTTCCAAGACAGCCAAGGCTACACAGAAAAATCTTGTTTTGAAAAGCCAAAAAATAAACAAACAAATAAAAATAATTTAAAAAAAAAAAAAAAAAACTACTTGGGGCCAGGGATGCAGTTCAGTTGGAAGAGCTCTTTCTCGGCACGCAAGAAGCACTGGGTTCAATTCCCAGCAAACACAAACCAGGTGGGGCGGGGCGCCTGTGATCCCAGCACCTGGGAAGTCATCTTCAGTTACCATCATGTTGGAAGCTAGCATGGAGCATATGTGACCCTAACCCTTACCCCAAATAAGTAAATAAAAACCAATAAATAAAAAACTCTGGAGATGTCCATGCTAACTATTAAATTCATAGTTTAGACTGGGAGAGGATTTCCCAAGTTTGCAGTGGGCTGATTTTGAATTTAAGTGTATTTTCCCATAGGAATGGTGATGCAAAGACTGATCTGGCTGCCATATCAAGCTACAAAAACTATTCATTTAGTGGTACTGGTGACCGGACAAGCTCCCCGTCACCAAGCTTTCCTGTTGGCCTCTGAATACATTTCCACAGCAAGGATTAGAGTCTGCAGTGAGGAGCTGTGAGGAGCTGTCAGAGCGAACAGAGTCCCTTTAAAGGACGGTCTTTGTCCTGCCAGGTCCTTGGGGAGGGGCACGGGAGCCGATCTACAGCATCCATTTGTACCTCAGCCATGGGGAAAGAGCTTCGGGACCAAGCTTGGCATGGAAATCTTCCACTGAGACTAGCACGGCTGTACCAGAGAGGGGCACGGTGAACAATGTCCGTAATCCTGGCACTGGGGAAGCAGAGGCAGGAGGATTGCTAGTTTGGAGACCAACCTAGGCTACACAGCAAGACACTACCTCAAACTCAACTCCAACACCTCCCTCAAAATCACACGTGAAACTGGGTAAGGGGCGACCTCGTAACCCCTCCCCCACCCCAGGCAGGCTCTCAGGAGGCCCAGGCTGAGGCAGGTGGCATCACATACAGATACAGAAGGCGGCAAGACTTCCTATACAGTGAAAAGGCCTCTGGCAGGTTTGGAAAGCAGCTGCTTGGGAGGCTGAGGCAGGAGAATCACACATTTGAAAATACTCTGGGTATTTTAGTGAGAGCTGGCTGTAGATTCTAAAGGAAGGAGAGCGAGCTGGGATGGATGACACGGGCTCTGTAACTCAGTGGTGGGACACACGACTGCCCCGCACAAGGGCCAGGGTTCAATCCCCGTATGCCTGCCCCCAACTCCAAAATCAACAACCCAGTCTACCTGAAAGCTTAACACGTTACCACAGTAAATGTTTCTATTGTCTTCCTCATTGTTTGAGTGCTGGGCATTTAACCCAAGGCTGTCACAAACTCATAGTTTATGATTTTTAAAAAAAATTTATTTTAGAGTGTGTGTGTGTGCGCGCGCGTTGTATGCATGTATGCCTCTGTAGCACATCTGTGTCTGGTGCTTGAGGAAGTCAGAAGAGGGTGTTGGATCCCCAGGGCAGCTGTGAGCAGTTGTGTGGGTCTGGACAGTGAAGTCAGGTCCTCTGCAAGGTCAAGTGCTCTAACCACTGAGCCACTCTCCACCCCCAGTTTCTGGATTTTTTTTTGGCAAAACCTCACTATGTAGCCCAGACCAATCTTGAAGTTCTGATCCTCCTACCGAAATCTCACAAGCACCAAGATTACAGGAGTGTCCCCAGCATGCCCAGCTTATTTCTGGAACTACACTAAAGTATCTTTTAAAAAGTTCATTGACTTCCACAGCTAACACAGAAAGAGGGCAACCGATGCTTCAGGGGACAGAGGAGTGGGCACTATCAGCATCCCATAATACTACCTTAGCCCTCTTGGCTATACGGATGATGCTGAGCAGTTTTTAGGGAATGATATTAATACAGATGAAGGGAAAGGTTTGGAGCCCCTGAAAACACATTGAAAATATCCACCGCAGAGACAGAATGCAGAGGAGCCCGCCGTGAGCGTGAGGAGGGGCTGAGCAGCTGAGGAGAGCAGAGATCTCAGTCACGGCTGCAGAAAAGCCATGGTTCCCAATTACCTGAGGTACTAACTGAAGAGAGGCCACAAATCACCTGTAAGAGCTCAGGCTCCTCCAGCTGGAAGCACGCCTCCCCCACTTCCCAGGAAGAGTGTGTCTTCCTCACGGCAAATACGGATGAAAGCCCCTGCCTGTCATCCTTGTACACCTGCAAGCAATCAGGGCTTCGGCACAATTCAGTCCCTTCCAGGGAGGGACCGAACCCCCCCCCCCCGACCCCTCAGACCCTGAACAATTAAACCATCCCAAGAAACAGTTTTTAAAACGGGCAGCCACACACGTTCAGAGTCCTGGGATGCAATTCAGACCTTTGTCAGCAGGGGCTGGGTAACCTGGAGACCGGCAAGAAACTCACGTTTGAGAACTGACGTGTTTAAAGCAGATGTTAATTCCCTGCCGCCGCATCATGATCAGCCACAACCCCCCCAGAAAACAAGAACCCCGAAATACACCGCCAGATGCAGACAACGATGTCAGTGGACCTCAGACTACACAGCCAGCTTCTCTACCCACCTGGCAAACATTTCAAGGTCTTTGGCAAAATTTTCTGAAAGAGAGAAAGAAAAAAAAAAAATCAGATTTTAGCTGGCTTATCTCCCCCTTCAGGAGTGCAGTCTTGGCTTCTAATCAGCTTTTGAAAACCACTGACCCCTCCTTGTCCCTCCCAGCATCCCCCCGACTCCTTTCAAGCCTTATTCTGGGAGGACACCTTTGGTCCCTAGGGACCATCCCTTAAAGTTATAGCTTATGAGGGCACCACCTTCCTCTCGAGCTAAGCAAGTGTCTACTCACGGGTTCAGCTGTCACACCCTAGGGAAAGAAAGCGTCCCAGCCACCGGGGCAGTTTAAACAAGGGACTGGTGTCTGGTGTTGGCATGACAGGACAACCTGACTCCTTTCCACACAGCATCCAAATCATACAGCATGAGGGGACCAGGGAGACTGTGGCCATGGGCTAGGGGTGGCGGGAGTAGTGTGTGTGTGTGTGTGTGTGTGTGTGTGTGTGAGACCCACCCCTCAGCTCCCACCACACTGGCCCCAGGCAAATCCCACAGAAAAAGGCAGTGGCTTCATACCGCACTGTCGAAAAGTCACCTCGGAGATGGCCGCAATGGTCTGTTTGCTGAAGTGCACCTGTTTATCCATCGCAACCTCCTGGCACAGACAGCCGACCGTGTAGTGAACTGCTGCCTTCAGCCTCTGCGGGGAAACCAAAGTCCTGAGGGGCTGAAAATGACAGCTCGCACATCTTCAGATTAAGACCAAGGAGAGGGCTGCTGGGCCTGCTTCCTGCTGTGCTCTCCACCCCTGACCTGAGTGACACTTCGATGTACTAATCAGTCAATGACACTCTCTGGAGTGTGACTTGGGGAAAAGTGACTTTCAGCTAATGGTTATGATTTAGGTCACATACTTTATGATAGTCAAGGAGATGTGACACCAGTGCTTGCTTACCCCTGCCTCAGCTACTGCCCAGGCCCTGCTCATTACTGGCCCCTCTGGGGAACACGATGAGAAAGCAGCTCGTGGCCTGAAAGTGGCTAAACAAAGACAGAAAGCTTCCGACCCTCTGTTCCAAGTGCCTAGAAGCCTCAACCCTCCATGCACAGATGACAGGACACTAACAAGCAAGGCTGATGACCACATACCTGACCATCCTTTGATCTGGAGGGTCACAAGTCACTTCAACAGTCTTCCTGTCCCTCAGGGACCCCCCACCCCCAATTTTTAGCAAGTGCTGGGGTTCAAAACCAGAGTCTCACACACTAGGCAAACACACGGAGTTACATCCCTAGTCCGCAGAACACCCTGCCCCCTTGATAAAGATTTACTTATTTATTTTATGTCTACGAGTACACTGTCGCTCAGACGCACCAGAAGGGGGCATCAGACCCCATTACAGATGGTTGTGAGCCACCATGAGGTTGCTGGGAATTGAACTCAGGACCTCTGGAAGAGCAGTCGGTGCTCTTAACCGCTGAGCCACCTCTCCAGCCCCTAGGCCAAGACTACAGAGGAAAGGGGAAAGGGGAGGAGGATCCAAGCAGCCCTCCTCCCCTGGGGAGTTGGAAATCAATGATCCTGCTTACAGGGCACCAGCCAAAGAAAGGACCACTCCACCCAAGTCCAACCTGGGGAACCAAGGTATTTATTGGGTGGATTTACAGAGCAGCCACAGGCCTCACCCAGCATGGAGGATAACACAGACGTACACACAGCTGACTGGGAGGTACAGATGGGTGACCGAGATCAGGTGAGGGTCTAGTGGCCCTCCAGGGTCTCCCAAGTAGTCATAGCAGCTCTGTCTGGAGGGGGGGCAGCGCTATATGATGTCTGAAGACAGAGCTGAGGCAGGCATGGTGACACCTGAATCCAAGACACCAGCAAGTACACAGTACTTAGGCAAGATGAGCTTCAACTGCAGGGCGAGGCCAGGCAGTGAGCCAGGATCCTTCCTGTTCCCTAGCCCTCATCTGCTCAGACATCAGGCTAGGTAAACCCAGGCCTTTGGCAGAGAAGACAAAACCACCATCAACCCCAGAGGGAGAAGACACTTTTCTTTTCTTTTTTTTCTTTTTTCTTTTCAAGACATGGTTTCTCTGTGTAGCCCTGGCTGTCCTGGAACTCACTCTGTAGACCAGACTGGCCTCGAATTCTGAAATCCTCCTGCCTCTGCGTCCCAAGTGCTGGGATTAAAGGCGTGCGCCACCACTGCACAGCGAGAAGACCCTTTCAGGTAGGGGTGGGAACAGGACACAGATCTTCCTGACCATATCTGGCTCCAGGAAGTTTTGTCTGCCTCTGCCGGCTGAGCTGCCTCCCATCTTCCAGGCTGAAGACCTGGAGGCTAAATCGAAAGTCCATAGCACCACAAAAGAAGAAATAATACTAAAATTAAATGAATAAAAATAAGATTTCCAGACATGGTGGCCCACGCCTTCTATCCCAGAGCTTGGGAAGCAGAGGCAGGTGGATCTCTGTGATTTCCAGGCTAGCCAGGGCTACCTAGTAAGACTCCGTCCAGAAACAGTGTGTGGTAAGATGTGTTATGGCTAACACTTGCTGCCTAACAACAATATCTGCAAGTTGACCTGAGCTGGAGCGATGGCTCAGCGGTTAAGAGCACTGACTGCTCTTCCAGAGGTCCTGAGTTCAATTCCCAGTAACCACATGGTGGCTCACAACCATCTGTAATGGGATCAAACGCTCTCTCCTGGTGTGTCTGAAGACAGTGACAATGTACTCATATACATAAAATAAATAAGTCTTTTTTAAAGAGAAGAATTGAATATTAACAACAACAACAACAACAAAAAAGAGCTGGGTGGTATTGGCGCACGCCTTTAATCCCAGCACTCAGGAGGCAGAGGTAGGTGGATCTCTGTGAGTTCAAGACCAGCCTGGTCTACAGAGTGAATTCAAAGACTGCCAGACTATATAAGAATCTCTATCTCGATGGGCAGTGGTGGCCCACGCCTTTGATCCCAGCACTTGGGAGGCAGAAGCAGGCAGATTTCTGAGTTCAAGTCCAGCCTGGTCTACAGAGTGAGTTCCAGGACAGCTGCAGCTACTCAGAGAAACCTTGTCTCGAAAAACCAAAAAAAAAAGAATGGCTGGCCTGGAACTCATTCTTACTCTGTAGACCAGGCTGGCCTGGAACTCAGAGATCTGCCTGCCTCAGCCTCCCAAGGATCTGGTATCATCTGAACCTAGAGCCCCCAGCAGGCTACAAACGCTCAGCCACTCCCTGAGGAGGTTCAGGGCTCTAATACTGAGATAAGAGCCAGAGAATTGTGCATTGCTACAAGAGAGCCAATGAGCAGTGTTCTCTACCTCCCAAGGCTGCCAGCCTTTAACTCAGTTCCTCCTGTATTAAAATTGACTTAATTTTTATTTAACTTTAATACATAAACCACAAAATTATTTCACTGCTACTTCATAACTGTAACTCGGCTACGAACCATAACTATCAGCTAGGCAGGATATCTAGTTGGGGTCACAATCCACAGGTTGAGAATGGCTGAAATAAAAGCCAAGGGAAACCAGATGACAGCCACTTGGGTGTTCATGGCTCGGCTCTGGCGATGGTTCTAAATGTCGGGATTTAGTGCAGGGCAGACAGCTGCTGGACCGACTGCAGATACCTAAGGAAGCAACCCCCAGCCTTCAGCTCACATCATTCGCAGCTGAGACTGCAGCTGACTCATCAAAGTGAATACTGGCTCTGACCCCACCCTGAGCAGTAGCTATCCCTATTCCACCTCTGCAAAAGAGAAAACTATATTTGGACCACTGCTAACTGACTAGAGGACCCGAAATCACGACCCATGCCAGAGGGTGGGTTGTAGGGCAGCCTGCCAGGGGTTGGATCCGGGCTCTGCAGCACGGTTCTCTTCCCACATAGCATTTTCCAGGTCCTAGTGAACTGCTCAGATGCTCTTTATCGGTAGGTCTCACTACATAGACCAGGCTAGCCTCAAGCTCACAGACATCAGCTTGCTCTGACTCCTGAAATTAAAGGCCTGAGCCCCCAGGCACTGCCCTCGCTTGTTCTTGAGACAGGGGTCTCTCTAGGTACTTAATTGATCTGAAACTCATAATCCTCCTGCCTCAGCCTCTGAATCAGTCTGTGTGTCTCTCCTGCATCTCTCTCGCCCTCACACACGCTATCCCCAGCCTCTTTTGTTTGCTTGTTTGTTTTTGTTTCTAGGAGACAGGGTTTCCCAGTGTAGCCTTGGCTGTCCTGGAACTTGCTTTGTAGACCAGGCTGGCCTCAAAATCAGAGATGCGCCTGCCTCAGTCTGGGATTAAGAGCGTGCTCCGCCACCACCCCGGGCCCCCCTTTTAGGCCTCCTGTAATCCCGGTTGGCCTCGAACTCGGTTATGTCGCTGAAAATGACCCTAAACTTGCTTCTGCCTCCACCCCAAACCCCTCCCTTCCACACACGCCCCCGCCCCCATGCTGGGGTCACAGTCCTTCACCTCCAAGCCCAGTTTGTGCGGTGCTGGGACTCGAACCCACGGATTCCCGCATGCTGGGCAAACGCTCCTCCAAGCCTCATCTATTCCCTATATCGCCCACACCCGACCCTCACAGCGCTGGGAAATCCGGATTCATTCGAGCTGTACCTGCCGGTGAGAGAACTGCTGCTGCTCCTCGGCCTCCACCTCCTCCATCACTGCGGACAGCCCGGGCAGGCGCGCCACTGTCGGGTCAGACTTTCCCGCTCTACCTCTGCGACGGGCGGCGCCGAGGGTCAAAGCGCGAAGCGCCTCCTTCCTATCCCGCGCGCGCCCCCTGGCGACGGCTCGCGGAAGAGTCGTGCTAGCGCTTTGTGACCCCGGGATGTCTCAAGGCCTGCCACTTGTTTAAACATCTGTAGGAATGTGCAAGAGATGGCTCACTGGTTAGCAGTGCAGCTCTGCAGAGGACCCACATCAGGTGACACACAAAGCACTTGTAATTCCATCTCTAGGGGGCACAACGTTCTCTCTAGGTTTCCACCGGTACCTGCATGCAGATGCACACACATACATATGCATAATAAATAATAAGTAAATAAAAGTGTTTAATTTAAAAATATGTATGTGTTGGGCCTGGTGGTGTACCCTTTTAATCCCAGCACTCAGGAGTCATAGGCAGGTGGATCTCTGTGAGTTCAAGATCAGCCAGGGCTACACAGGGAGACCCTGCCTCAAAATATAAAATGAAATGAAATGAAATGAAATAAAATAATTAAAAAGTAAACCCCAAGAGTGTATAGCCCACAATTAACAAATGATAAAGCATTCGGCAGGCAAGATGGCTTTGTGGGTCAAAGCACCTTCTCCTGTAAGCCTGGGGCCCTGAGTTTGATCTCCAGAACCCACAGGGGAGAACTGACTCCAGAAAGTTGTTTTCTGACCTCCACTGTGCGCTCACACTCACACAAACCATATATACAATAGCTAGTTCATGTAAGTTTGTGTGTGTGTGTGTGTGTGTGTGTGTGGTTTTTCGAGACAGGGTTTCTCTGTATAGCCCTGGCTGTCCTGGAACGCCCTCTGTAGACCAGGCTGGCCTCGAACTCAGAAATCCACCTGCCTCTGCCTCCCGAGTGCGCGTGTGGCACCACAGCCCGGCTTCATGTAAGTTATTAAAGGCAGCGCTTACTAGGGTGAACTGTTCACACACACAACCTCAGGCGCCTTGCAAAGAGCCATGGGTTTTTCTGTCTCTCCATTTTCTGCAGGCAGATCTGTGGTTTGCTGGTCAGCCACTCCAGCCTGTTTGCCCTTCGCTCCCCTCTTCCCTTTTATCTTCACTTTTTTGTCTGGTACTTTATCCTTTCCCGCGGCCTTTTCCGGCTTCCCGTCCACCTTGGCAGGGTGGGCTTGGCCGACAGCCTGGCGGAGCGGCGCTTGGGCTCCACCTTGGCCGCTCCATCCGCGCTGACCTTTCTCTTGGGCATCGTGGAGGCGTGGGGTGGGAGACGCGTGAGACGCTGGATCTGTCACGGAGCTGCACTCGAGCCATGGGGGGTTTGTTTGGTTGGTTGGGTTTTCGAGACAGGGTTTCTCTGTGTAGCCCTGGCTGTCCTGGAACTCACTCTGTAGACCAGGCTGGCCTCGAACTCAGAAATCCTCCTGCCTCTGCCTCCCGAGTGCTGGGATTAAAGGCGTGCGCCACCACTGCCCGGTGAGCAATGGGTTTTTATGGTTCTTTCGCCAGCACCAAATCAGACTGAGATCATTGCTCAAATGCTATTCCTTCAGAGTGAATGGTTCACGTTACCAGGGACAAGAGTGGCTGATTCTCCATTATGTTAAGATGTATAACCAGAGGCTCTGAGGTGGCGTAGCAATAACACTCGCTGACCCTGTGGGGGACCTGGATTTGGTTTCATGGCATCCATGGGGTGGTTCACACCTGTCTGTGATTACTATTTCGGGGGATTCAACGCCCTCTTCTGACCTCCAGGGGTACATTCATACATGCAGACAAAACACTCATACATTTAAAAAAAAAAAATTGTTGAGGTCTGCCCGCCCCCAGCAAAGCTGTAGCCATTTTGTTCCATGCCTGTTAGCTGTATCATATCGTTGTTGTAACATGCCTGCCAGTCACTGACGCAGAAAAATGACTCAAAGAAAGGTCATGCTGACTATATATATCCTGTTTTGTTCTGTATGAGGTTTGTTAATCTTAAGAAACACCAGCCGGGCAGTGATCCAGGCCAGGAAAAGCACATAATCTTAAGGTGAACTTGCCTCCACGGGGGTGTTCCCTGGCCAGGTCCCTGAACTGTTCCACTGTGTTAGCCCTAAGAGAGGAGACAAGGGTCTGTCTCCACCTAGAGCTAGATTCTATTCATCACAGTAATAGGACCACAGATCGCTGAGTTCGATCATCCATGTTTTAAGCCTCTGAAGGCTTTAATCATCCAGTCTCCTCATTACCACAGCAGCCTCTCCCTGTGAAAATCATCTCTACGTTGTCAGGATGGTGGTGAACACCTTAGGCTGAAGCAGGGGGATAGTGAGCTCAAGGCCAGCTCTGGCTACTGGGCAAAACCGGCTCAGAAAGACCAAAATAAATGACTATCACCTCTCAACCAGTCCCCACTCTGTGTCCCCCACATGCTATCTAGTGTTGAAGCGGCCAATTCCCAGGGCTAATGAACATCACTGTGGTGACCTGTGGAATTTGAGAGTCTAAAACAGGCTGGTCTGAAGCAGCTTTATTGCAGGATGCTGGCCTACTTTGAAACGATTTCCAACTGATAGCGCAGGAGCCTAAAACAGCCACTAGGTGTCACCATTGTTCAATTGTGATCAAATTCAGGTCGTAATAGTTGTAGTTAGCTGAGTATTGGCTTTGTCTCCCTCCCGATCCTTTATGTCTCTTTGCTTTCTGTCTCGTCTGCCCGATGTGAGGTCCACTTCACAAGTAGAAATAGCTACAAGGACAAAAGAGTTCTTCACAGGAGTGGGTAGAGGCCAGATTTGTGTCGGCCCTCAGGCCCTCTGCTCACTTCCCAGCATCCTTAGCACACATAAGCCACTTAAGACTTCCTGAGCCCTTTTCAGCTGCACTAAATAGGACACGGCAAACAGCGGTTCATTCGCACCTCTCATTTGGCTTTCCCTTACATTGAACTGGAGAGTATACTCCATTAATGAACAGCATGTCACGATTTCCTGCTTCTCTCACCACTGGGGAAATGGCACCTAGCTCGTAGTAGGTGTGCAGTTCATGTGACAAACGACTGAGATATTTATATACAAATATCTGGTTTGTACCTAAGGAGAGACACAACCATCTCATTGTCTGGCCCTTGGCATCAGATTGTGGGGATTCAGGTTCCTGCTCTGTTGGTTGGACAACTTAACCGCTTGTGATCCATCTTGCAGTTTGAGATGATACCACTGAGTTAAGAGAGAGCGAAGGACCAAGCAGTCGCTCAACACGTGGAACACTTAGGCTTGCCACACACTCTCTTATGCACGTGCCCTCAGGAAATCCCAAGTGAGGCACAGATTTTTTCCATCTTAGCCACATATCAAAGTTTCCTCTCTAGGAGAGGTGTGATTGGTGGGTGGTATTTCCTTTCTCTTCCCTTCTTCTTCGTCGTCTTCTTCTTCTTCTTCTTCTTCTTCTTCTTCTTCTTCTTCTTCTTCTTCTTCTTCTTCTTCTTGTTAAAGATTTATTTACTCATTTCATGTATGTGAGTACACTGTCAGTGTCTTCAGACACACCAGAAGAAGGCATTGGATCCCATTATAGACAGTTGTAAGCCATCATGTGGTTGTGAGCCACCATTTGTCTGCTGGGAATTGAACTTGGGACCTCTGGAAGAGCAGTCAGTGCTCTTAGCTGCTGAGCCATCTCTCCAGGTTTCCTTCTTCTTCTTTTTGAAACAGGGTTACTCTGTAGACCAGGCTAGACCAAAACTGGGGAATCCACCTGCCTCTGCTTCTCCAGGGCTAGAATTAAAGGGTGCGCCATTGCTACCTCGATGGCAGGTGGTAATTTCTGAAGATTGCAGACTGTGTGCTAGGGACAGGCACTTCTGGTCCTGAGACTATCCAGTTATCACCTCTCCCTCCCTGACTCACTGCTTTTTTGAGATAGGGTTATCTTCTGCACCTCAAGCTCAGGGTGATCTTAAACTGTTTTAAGGTTTTGGTTTTGGTTTTATGTATATGGGTGTTTTGCCAGCATGTATGTGTGCCTCTGACTGTGTGCCTTGATGATTAGAACAGGGCATTGGATTCCCTAGGCTCACACATAGGTTTTAATCCCAGCACTTGGGAGGCAGAGGCTAGCAGATCTCTGCAAGTTCAAGGCCAACCTGGTCTATACGGAGTTCCAGGAGTTACATAGTGAAAACCTTGGGTTTTTTTTTTTTTTTTTTGGTTTTTCAAGACAGGGTTTCTCTGTGTAGCCCTGGCTCTCCTCGAACTCCGTTGGTAGACCAGGCTGGACCCGAACTCAGAAATCCACCTGCCTCTGCCTCCCGAGTGCTGGGATTAAAAGCGTGGGCCACCACAGCCCGGCTGTTCTATTTATCTATCTATCTATCTATCTATTTATTTATTTAAAAAAGCCTAGGAGGTCGCGGGCTGTGGGGAAACCCTACTGCTGCTGTTTTACTAAACAAACACGTGGCAAACCACCTTCTAAGTATTTATGTGTCTATCCATAGGCTGTGCTCTCTCAGCCTTGGCCAGTCTTCTGCAGTGGGCAGCAGTTAATTCGGAGATTCCTAACTAGCAAAGACCTACTGTAGATGTGACATGGCCGTACATCCCTAACCTCAGCAAGTGCAGGCAGGAAGATTAAAAATAAACTCAAAGCCATCCTCAGCTCCATTGCGAATTTAAGGCCAGCCTAGACCACACGAGACTGTCAAACTAGCTTCCTGAACTTCAGGTTCAGGACATGCCTGTTAGTACATGCTTGTCATCCCAGCACTTGGGAAGCAGAGACAGAATGATCCAGCGGTTTTTTGTTTTTTTAGATTTATTTATTTTTATGTATATATGAGTACACTGTAGCTGTCTTCAGACACACCAGAAGAGGGCATCAGATCCCTTTACAGATGGCTGTGAGCCACCATGTGGTTGCTGGGAATTGAACTCAGGACCTCTGAAAGAGCAGTCAGTGCTCTTAACCACTGAGCCATCTCTCCAGCCCTGATCCAGAGTTCTAAGTTAGCCTGGGCCAAATAAAAAGACTGCAGGGAAAAAGAGAACCCTAACAAATAAGAAAACCCTTCCCTCCTATCCCCCACCTCCCCTTGCTTCTCTCCTGGCTTGTTTGCAGGCGTCCCCTGGACTTGTGCATGGGGAGCAAGTCCTCTACTGCCGGAGCATACTACCAGCCCGATAGGTTTTCTGTTGGTGCCTTCTACCTAGAAGGTAAGGACGGGTCTAAGACAGGGTCTTGGTATGTGTAGGCTGGCCTTGAACTCCCCGCCCTCCTGCTTCCAGCTCCTGTGTGCTGGAATTAGACAGGTGTGTCATCGTGCCCAGGCCACTACACACATTATGGCACAAAGGTGGAGGTCAGAGGTCAGCTTTCAGGAGTAGCTTCCCAGGCTTCTTCCTTTTGGGCCCCAGAGACTACGCTCAGGTGGTCAGGGTTAGCCTTTCCCCACTGAGCCATCCTGCT
This sequence comes from Rhynchomys soricoides, assembly GCA_019843965.1. Taxonomy (NCBI): domain Eukaryota; kingdom Metazoa; phylum Chordata; class Mammalia; order Rodentia; family Muridae; genus Rhynchomys; species Rhynchomys soricoides. Next base: position 1,128,135 of record JADRCH010000224.1, on the reverse strand, counting down.
GCTATCAGTTAGAGCTTAACAATCAGAAAGTACTAAACCACAGCTAGTAAGAGATGGGGTTGGATTAGAACCCATGCAAAAAGTACAGACCATCATGCACCAGGCATGAACTTGAGGTCTCAGTGCTGTGGAAGGAGGCAGAAGCGGGTAAATACCTGGGGCTCACTGGCTAGCTAGCCTAGGTGAATTGGATGAGCTTCGGGTCACAGAGAGAGACCTCATTTGAAAAAACCAATGGACTTGCACATGCGTGAGCATGCACATGAACACACTGGGAAGTGCTTGGCAGCATGAGGAAAATGCCATTAGGTCAGCTCTGAACTCAGGGCTAACGACATGGCCTTGACGAGATTGTACACTGGTCCCCTGGCAGTTTTGCCTCTTGGTTTCTTGGGTGGGTTTGTGTTCATTCACGTGTGCCCAGAAACATGGACACCAACCGAGAGCTTGTTGGAGATGCAGAATGCAGGGGTCGACCCAAACAAGCACTTTTTCACTCTCCAGGGGGACGCCGTGCTGGTGGTATAGCACGAGAAACTCCAATCTGTTCTTAATTAGTATACCTACTGTGTGCTACACACAGGACACTGGCCAGAGGCCTTCTGAACACTTGTACAGTGAACTGCCCACCAGTACAGCAGATCCTTGGCACAAGGCAGACCACATCCACAGAGCAGCTGCTGCAGGTGCGAACAGCAAGTGCTACTGCTCTCAGGGAGACTCTCAGGACGGTTTTCCCATGAGAAAACAGTCCATGGGCAGGAAATGACACTCCTGTTACACAACTGGTAAGAAATGGGGCTGGGTTACAGACCTGATCCTATCTCCCACAGCTTCTTAGAGAGTGAATGAGAAAGGGCTAGCGTTCATCCTTGCCGACCCTTGGATTGCTCACCCTCCGGCTTCTCTGTTGTTTCTCCTCAGAATTTCCTCTACTCTCCAAGTAGCCATCTGCCTCAGAGTAAGGACAACATGGGTTTAAGAGTCAATTTGGCGAGGTATAGGGACGCACTCTCTACTCCAGGGGTCTTGAGGCAGGGGGATCATGATTCTCAAATAACCAAACCCAGGAGGTTTTGATAAAAAGCTGCTTTCCATGTCGGCTCTGTCTTCCCTGAAAGCTTCTCAGGCTCAGGTCAGAGACAGAGGAGATCCCAGCTGCCCAAACAGACGTTGTTTGCTCTGCTCTCAGGCCACTATTGAGACTGTCTCTAAATCAGTCCAGAAAAAGCATCACAGAGCAGAGTTCCCTGCTGGCCTAGCAGTGTGATGGCCCAAGGCCAGGTAATGCAATCAGCAAACAAGACAGATGAGAAGCCTCGTTCAGGAATAGACTGACCACACTGAAAGCCGACCACAGAGCAGGGTGGGACCTCCACAGATTGGTGCAGGAGACACAAAGAAGCCAAGCCAGTCTAAAAGTTTATTACAAGTGTGATGGGATGGATATTAGGTGAACATCCAGGTACCTACTGTGCCAGTAAAAAAAGACCCAAAGGAGAGCCTCTGACCACCCACTCCTGGGCTCCTCACCTCCCTTCAGACTTACTCATTACCCTCAAATTAACCTGTCTTGTTTTATTTGGAGTCTTAAAAAAAAGCCAGAGTTCGAGGCCAGCCTGGTCTACAGAGTGAGTTCCAGGACAGCCAGGGCTACACAGAGAAACCCTGTCTAGAAAAACAAAACAAAACAAAACAAAACAAAAAAAAAAAAGGCAGAGTTAAAAATGAACAAGGCTAAAGGAAAACAAATCAATCCCCAATAGTGAAATCAGTACAGATCTTTCTGCCAGGCACACCCACTCAGAAGAGTGTGACCACTGAATGGCAGACAGCAGAACCCACACACATGATCCACGGTCCAGGCTGTACAATCCCACAGAGCCAGGCCCTCTGTGTGCTAAGAGCTGCCGCCTGTTTGACCCACATGGCACAGCTCAGTCAGGGAGTGGTCACGCTGTGTCACATAAGGTCAGATCCTAGGCAGCACAAAAGATCAAGATGGAGCACGTGGTGGTTCAGAAACTACAGGCCTTGGTGACTTCTTCAGCAATCACAGCCAACACTTGGCTAAGATATCTGAGCAGGAACTAGGGCAAAGAGGGGTGCTGAGTGCCACAGGGGCTGTCCTGTTGCAGGCCTACTAGGCATTGTATGAAGAAGAGGACACACTGCCACCGTGGCCTGTCCAGTTGGTGTGGATAAATTCTCCTGGTTTGGCTAAGAGTTCATAGGTGTGAGCCCCAAAGTAATCCCGTTGAGCCTGGGGGGGAATGCAGTTGGTCAGGGTTAGGTGACACTCAGGCATACCGCCCTCAGGAACCAGCCAGGTTAAGGTACCACCCGCTCCCAAGCTCACCTGGATGAGGTTCGCTGGCAGCATCTCATGTCTGTACCCATCATAGAAGGAGAGGGCAGTAGTGAAGCAGGGCATAGGAATGCCTGCTTGCACCCCAGTGCTGATCACCCGGCGCCAGGAGTCCTGAGCACAGAGAGCAGAAGGTCAGCGGCTGGGTTTGCCCCAGAGACACTGAGGTTCCGGTCTGTAGGCCAGACTCCAGAGACGTCAATGCTACTAAATGAGACCCAGAGAGCACAGCACCACCCGTTGCCAACCACGTACCTGGCAGTTGTCAACTGCTGACTTAAAGAAGTCATCTAGCAGTAGGTTCTGAAGTTTTGGGTTTCGCTCAAATGCATCTTTAATTTTTCCCAGGAATACACTGAAATAGTTTGCAAGAAATGTCTTAAAAGAGCAGCAAGCCAAACATCTGGAAACAAGCTCTGCATACTCTTACAGAGGTGTAAGGTCACAGACCTCATACCTCAGAGCCAGCAGGATGACTACCCCAGGGCCAGCAGGATGACCACCCCAGGGCCAGCAGGATGACCGGCAGAAGTACAGGGAAGCCAATGAGGTGGCTCAGCAGGTAAAGCTGTTTGCCACCGAGTGTGACAGTCTGAATTCATTCCCAGCCTCATGTGGTGGAATGAGAAAACCAATCCCCACAAATGGGCTCCTGAGGTCTACACACAACTGTGGCACATGTGTACCATGGTGCAAATGCAGACAGACAGAATATGTGTGTGTGTGTGTGTGTGTGTGTGTATGTGTGTGTGTGTTTAGTTTACATGCATGTCTCTATGCACCAGGTGCATACAGTGCCAAAGGAAGAGGGCATTGTACCCCTTGGGATTGGAGTTACAGATGGTTGTGAGCCACTATGTGGTTGCTGGGAATTGAACCTGGGTCCTGTGGACGAGCAGCCAGTTGTCTTAACTGCTGAGCCATCTCTCTAAAAATTATTTTAAAAAAAAAAGTTTTTTTCTTTTTAATGTACAGAGAGTGAGGGGGAGACAGAAGGATCAGTAGCTCAAGGTTAGCCTGGGCTATGTGGGCCCCTTCCTTCTATCAAACAAAAAGGCTGGGGGGGGTTCTAGGAGTCAAGTCCAGGGGATGGGTTCAGTCAAAATTCCTGAGTGTTCAAGTCCCTCATAACTAGCCTCGTAATTAATGGGTCAGAGACAGCTTAGTGGGCAAAGGGGCCTGCTGCAAACCCTAAAGCCCCACAAGGTAGACAGAAAGGACTGCAGGGGAGTATAGGTATTGTAATGGGTGCACCGTGAATGATGTTATGATGGCATGCACGGCTGGTGTAGACCTTTGGTGCTGGCTAATCAGTTGTGGTGTTTCCAGGGATGAAACAGACAAACAGCAGAAGAAAAGCCCCAATGAAAGAAAGGCTACACAGGAACCTAACAGGATGGACTCTCAGCTCCTGAACCATTTCTAGACCTAGAACTCCCTGAATGAAGGGGACCTGCACCTTTTACAAGGGTAACTACACTGGGGGTGGGAGAGAATCAGACTTCTGGAGGCTACCGAATTATAGGAGATCCCAGAAGCACTGTGGCCCTCCAGCTAAAGTAGGGGCTTGTTAGGGTCAGGGTTAATGAAGTTTTGGCTGAGGTGTGACTCACAGCAGGTCCAGCGGCTTCCTAATCTCATCCTGTGGATATTTCTCCAGTCCCAGAATGTACAACTGGGATAGACATACTTAACCACGCTGTGCACTGTCAGCTGACTTACAGTGCCCACGCCCACTGTGATGTGACTGGGTCATGAAGCGGGTTCACTAACGATGCTAAGATAAGCAGTCTCCAAACGTTCACAGCTAAAGGTGCAGGAGTCTGGGGCCCAGCAAGTGCTCTACACATTGTCTACTTGTGTCCCTCACCCCCCACGCCACCCGTACCTGTTCCTCAGACAGGGGTTCTTTCTCTGTGTAGCCCTTGTCCTGGAACTCAGTCTGTGATCAGGCTGGCCTCCAACTCAGGGATGCACCTGCCTCCGTGCTGGAATTAAAGGTGTGTGCCCCCACCCCCCACTCACTTTTTTCTAAACTTTTGAACCGCAAGTATTTTAAGGTGCGACATCTATGCGGAGGGGTGCTGGGTAAGGTGTGACACCCGTGCAGAGGGTGCTAGGTAAGGCACAAGTGAGCTGTGACACTGTGGTCTACACTGCTGCAGTGCTGAGTAGCAGGGTGGCTGTCCCAGCTGCACTGTTGGGGAGTGTACAGCAGCCCCGAACTCGCCTCTTACCTACCTTCGGATGATGCAGCCCCCTCTCCACATCAGGGCAATACCGCCATAATTGAGGGTCCAGCCAAACTCAGTGGCTGCCTGTCTGAGCAGCATAAAGCCTTGAGCGTAGGAAATGATCTTGGAAGCATACAGGGCCTGGAAAGTGACACCGGACTTCAGAGCTGTGCTTGGTGGAGGAGCCACCCCCACCTCCCAGCTTCATTCGAACCTCAGAGACCCCAGAGAGGGTGACAGAACAGGAAAGGCTAGAAATGAGAATACAGTGGTGGATCTGTACAGGTCCTACCACAGGCGACGAGGTGAGGGGCAGTCACCTTACGGATATCCTCCAGGAACGTCTTCTGATTGCCTTCCAGCTGGACCATCTTAGGACCCTTCAGCTTTTGGCTGGCCTGAACTCGCTCCTCCTTCAGAGAGGACAAGCACCGAGCAAAGACAGCTTCTCCTGGGAGGGAAGAAAGGGCCAATCAGATCCAACACCGGAAGCCAGGACAGGGGAGATCCAACCTGCACCAAGAGCTGAGTGCTTTGACCTGGGTTACAGGGAAGGGCCCCGAAGCTCTGAACAGTTCATTCCACAACTAAAACAGCAAGTTAGCCTCTCCACACAGACACAGGCATTCACCTACGAAGGTCAGCTTGGAATTCAACGTCGTGAAGTGAGAGACATAAGGGCAACGTTTGCAGGACCAACGCAATATTAACCCAAGAACAGAACCTCAGTTCACTATGCGGCAGAGGATGGCCTTGACCCACTGCTCCTCCTGCCTCTGCCTCCCAAGTGCTTGGATTACAGGTGTGCTCCACACCTGACTTGAGAGAATTAATTTTTAAGTGCTCACTAAAGATGCAATTTATTGCCTTTAAAAAAAAAAAAAAAAAGATGTTTTTTAAATTTTTGTTTGTTTGAGACAGGGTCTCTCCAGGTAGCCCTGGCTGCCCTAGAGCTCACTCTGTAGACCAGGCTTGTCTTTAATTCAGAGATCCTTTTGCCTCTGCCTCCCAGGTTCTGGGATTAAATGTGGACATCTCCATGCTCAGCTTTCAAAATGATTTTTAATTTATTATTTCTATGTGTATGTGTGTTTGCCTTCATGTGTCTATGCATCACTTGCTTGCAGTGCCTTCAGAAGCCAGAAGAGGGCGTCAGATCCTTGGAACTGGACTTTCAGACCACCACTAACCATCACAAGAACCAAACCCAGATCATCAGCAAGAGTAACAAGTGCTCTTAATTGCTAGGTCATCTCACTAGCTCCTGGATTTAGATTTTTTATTTTTGTAAGACTTATTTTTAATTATTTATATGTGTGTCTGTGTGTGTAGACTTGTACACATGATGCAAGAGCCCTCAGAGGCCAAAGGAGTCAGATCTCCCTGGTGCTGGAGGTACAGGGGTTGTGATCAACCTGATATGGGTGCTGGGAACCCAATTTCTGGAAAAGAACTGCATGCTCTTAACAGCTGAAACATCTCTCCAGCCCTCAGGCTGTTTTTAATACCCATAACCCTTGGTGTCACAATACCCTTCAATACAGTACACCAGGACATTTAATTCTCTCACAAACCAGCCCTTGTAGCAGACTACTGCTCAACTGATTTAAGATGAATGAGTTTTCTTTTGCTCCAGACAAAGGCTGATCACCGGGAACTAACACAGCATTTTAGTTTTGGAGAAAGGACATCAGACATAACTTGAGAACAAGAGCCAAGGGGAGGTCGGCTTGCCCTGACCTAACCGCTGTCCTTCCCCTCAGCATGACTTGACGTTTGTGGAAGGAAACACTGTAAGACAATTACACAACAGCAAGTGTGGCAAACCCTCCCTGCACATCCAAGCCAGACCTCTTCCTCATGAAGTTCTCTGCACTGCTGGGATTGGCCCAACTGCAGCCAACTTCCTCCTACCTGTGCAGGACTCACCACCCACCCATCTTTCACAGGGCGAGGCATGGCTAACCACAAAATAGAGGACTGACAGACACCCAAACTCAGAGAATTAACGTTGACTACATAAACAAAATGTGTTTGTGAACTTTTCTTACTAAACTCATTATTAAAGAAATCTTTTTTTTCGAGACAGGGTTTCTCTGTGTAGCCCTGGCTGTCCTGGAACTCAGTCTGTAGACCAGGCTGGCCTCGACCTCAGAAATCCACCTGCCTCTGCCTCCCGAGTGCTGGGATTAAAGGCGTGCGCCACCACTGCCCGGCTAAAAAAAACCAACAAGCCAAAAAGCCAGGCATGCCTGCATTCCCAGTACTCAGGACGCTGAGGCAAGAAGACATACATTGAAGGCTAACCTGAGCTACTCATCAAGACTGTCTCAAGAACTAACTACATAAAGAAGGGGAAAGGTGCATTACCAATGAGGGTGACAGGCATGCCGTACTCCAGCGCGGAGATGGCGGTCCACTTCCCAGTGCCCTTCTGCCCAGCACTGTCCCGGATCTTTGGTAATAGCTCTTTGCCATCAGTGTCCCGGAACTTGAGAATATTAGCAGTGATTTCAATCAGGAATGAGTCCAGCTCTGTCTTGTTCCATTCTTCAAACGCCTGCACACAGAGGAGGCCCAGTGAGGGCCCTGTGGGCCTGCCTATCACACTCTCGCCCTAGCTAAGCCCTACCTCTTGGGACTGGGAATAGCTCAGTGGTGGACAGTGAGGCCCTTTTTCTTTTTTTCCCCTTCCTATTGGATTTAAAGACAGGGTTTCTCTGTGTGGCCCTGGCCGTCCTGGAACTCACTCTGTAGACCAGGCTGGCCTCGAACTCAGAGATCCGCCTACCTCTGCCTCCCGAGTGCTGGTATCAAAGGTGTGCGTCACCACGGCCAGCTGATGGGGAGGTTCTTCTTATGTGTTTTAATATTTTCATAATAAAGTGCTGGGAAAATGCTTGTGCCTCCCCACTGGGATGAACTAAAAATTATTTTTTAAGATTATTTATGATGCTGATGATGCTGATGTTTATTTCTTACATGTTTGGGTATTTTGTCTGCAAGTATTCATATATGCCCTGTATACAAAGCCCACACGTCAGAAGGACATGACTGGATGGGCTCTGTGAGTACCAAGCGCTCTCAACCACTGAGCCCCCTACGTGGTCAACAAAGCCAGCTACCTACTTCCCTTACGGAGCAAAGGTAGAACAAGAGGACTGAGATGGGCTCTGGCAGATCCTTGCCTACCACACCTAAGGCCAGGCCCTGTGCTCCATGGGGAGGGACAGATATGAGGACACACTGACTCACTAACTGCAGACTACGATGACCGGCTGGCTATCACACTTTATGATGTTATTACTGAGGCTTCCCTTACATTAGGCAGAGTCCATGTGGGCCACCAGCCAGCCAGGTGAACAGGAAGGAGGAAGGGTTTCTCTCTCACAGGCAGTGCCGGGACTCACCTGAGCCATCTCCTCATGCCGCATGCCCAGAACATCCTTCATCAAGTGGTAAGCCTCGCAGATCAGCTGCATGTCTCCATACTCTATCCCGTTGTGCACCATCTTCACAAAGTGCCCCGCCCCCTCTTCCCCCACCTACTGGGCGATAAACAAGAGCCCTCAGTAACAGGCCACAGACAAAGTCTCAGCAGACTGAAAAACTTCAGAAAAACAACACGAGAAACAGTATGGCTTCACAGGAACCTCCCAACACACCCAAAGCTTCAGCCCACATTTCCCACTGTTTATTTCTCATTATTAAAACCAATTTCCCACTTCCCAGCCTTACGTTAAAGTCTCCACAGCCTTGAAGTTACCAGTTTTCTGGCAACTGCTGGCTAAAATAAATTAGATTACTTGTATTTTCCCTAGACACAAATGTAATACAAGTGTTCCTAACAGTTACTGAGGGTAAAATGACCTTATATCAAGGTCTGGCCTTGGCCTTTTAAATGCAGAAGTGCATTCTCCAACAACGGTCCTATCACTGGCAAGGTAATCAGGTAAGTCGTATCCAGCTTATCAGTTTGTCTTGGGAAATTTAAGGAGGGCCTTTCAGCTGTGTTACTCTGTGAACACTGTCTAATGAACAGGGAATGGAACAAGTCAGCAGAGTCAAGTCCACCATGGCTCCAGGCTTACAGTCACATGCAGCTACTTCCCGGGCAGGGGGCTGGGACAGTCTTTCCTGGTTCTGTCAGAGGCTGCCTATCTACCTTTATCTCTGGCCTGCCCCTTCCGATTTGGACACTAACTGTGCAGGATGAAGACATCTTTCTTCCCCCTTCCTGTTGCTCCAGATGTGACTGAGCCTAGGCTAACCCACTTTTAGTCTCTACACTATTTATCCTTATGGCCCGAACCCAAGCCTGAAGGCCACAGGAGTTGACTCTGGCTGAGTCAAGTCCAAGTGCAAGCTTGGCCTTTCCTTCTGACTCTGTCCTAGAGGGAGTTAGACGGAAGTTGCCGTTTGCCACCAAGGAAGGACACTGGCCCCTGGGGAAAGGCAGCCACAAAGCTGGCAGGTCAGTGGCAGAGCTTCCCTCATGCCCACGCCTGGAACCTTCTGCACACTACTTTAATCACACATATCACTAAAATAACAGGGTTAGCACATGAAAATAGCAGGTATAAAAAAGGGGAGCTAGGTGTGGCGGTGCACAGGTCTGTAATTCAGGAGACCAAGGTTCGAGGACACACTAGTTGTTGGGGATAGTAAGATGGTTCAGCAGGTAAAGGTGCTTGCTGCCAGGCCTGTAGACCTGGGTTTGATTCCAGCACCCACGTGATGGAAGGAGACAAGCAACTCCTACACTGTGCTCTGACCTCTACATGCAGCTGCTTCACAGTCTCCCATGCACATACAGGGAGATATAAGTCAGAGACAGACAGACAGAGAACATGGAAGGGGAGGAGGAAGAAAAGGGAAACAAGAAAGTAAATTTGAAGGGAGAAAAAGAGCTAGTAAGAACAGAGATTACCTCGTTCAGCTATTTCTCAGCTAAGCCTTCCTGTAGAGAGCTATCCCAGATCACACCATTAGTTAAGAAAGAACCCTACCGGCAGCTCTTGCTTCCCTGGGCTGATGCACTTTTCAACCAATGGTGCTGTCTGAAGGGATCATGCTTATTTTCACAGCAACACCAAACAGGAGGGAAAGAAAATGCTGATTCCTGAGCTTTGGTGAACATCTAAGTACAGAAAACCCGAGACCCAGGCTATGCAAAGATTCTTCCATCCGCACGGCCTGGGGCACTGATGGGACAAGGTGGCTGGCCCACTCTAATAAGTCACTTCCCTTCAGCACCTGCTCCTATTTACAATCCTCTTGTTAGCATGGTTGAGGAAGCTGCTTCTAACAGAGTAACCCACAGGCCCTCAAGGGTTGGTTCAGGTACAGGGACATTAAGACACATAGGTATGTACTTCAGGTACAAGCTGGGACAGTGACTTAAGACTGAGAAGCTCACAGCACAGAGCTAACCACTGGGACCAAGGTGGTCTTTCTTCAGCTGTGCACTTTGTCAAAGGGTAGCCCAGAACTTGCCCAGTCACAGCAGGGTTCTCCAGTTCCCACTTTTGCAGCGATGGCTTGGAAGATCGTCTTGATGTGGGGCCTGCAGGAAAGGGAAGTACAGTTCAGCCAACTGGAGAAGGCCTGAGCTTTCAGTTCCATGCAAGGACACTACTCTCAGAGTAATGGATGGGCTAAACTTCCCAGAGACACTCTAGTTTGACTGCTGACAAGTGTGCACCACCCACTCTGTGTGTGTGGGCCTCAGAGTGGAGGCTGTACAACTCCTGAGTCAACACACAGAGGAAAAGGCAAGGCAGAAGCACCAAAGAGTGAGGGGCGTGGCTCGGCGGTAAAGTGCACCCCTATCATGCTTGGGTTCCATTCCCAGCACCTCAATGACCCCCTCAGAACAGGAGAATCTTCCACCACTTTATGAGGATAAGCTATGATCCAAACCAAGCAGTACAAGAACATCTCAGGGACACTCTCACCATCTGGATGTTAGTCACCAGGTACAACATGGTTCTGCACATCTGGATCAGAAAGAAGCTAGGACTGTGCAGTGCTCTAAGAGATGCTCTCATCTGGAGCAAACCCAACCCTTCATCTCATCCCACCTCAGGAAAAGTAGCTCAGAGGAACCCCTAGGCTCTTCCCCTCACGAGTCTCCCCTTGACCAAACAAAGTTACATCTTCTCAAGAAAGTTTGGTACAGACTCCAAAACTTGACACCTGCAAAGTCAATGCTCAGGACTGCACTAAGGTAGCTAGCTATACTTTAAGCTTCCAAAGGTCAGCAATCTGTCTATGCCAGGACAAAGTGAGAGGGAAGGACACACATACATGATGCAAGAGCACAGGATCGAGATGAGACGTGGCCCAAGGCCCCCAGCTCTAACCCCTCCACCTCGCACCAAGCTGGTCCTGTGCTGAAACGCACTCGTGCGTGCGTGCGTGCGTGCTGATGAACTCACCAAGCCTCTTTGTTCCCTCCTGGCATGAGTGATGGTCCATAGCGAGCCCCTTCCTCACCACCACTGACTCCGCTCCCCACAAACAAGATGCCCTTGGCTTTGAGGTCCCGGCATCTTCTCTAAAAGAGAGAAAAACAGTTTGAGGGTTTTCTCACAAAATAAATTCTGATGAATGAGAGGAAGTAAAAGGCCAGGTAGAGAGAGCTCACATTTGCAAGTAAATGAGCCAAGGACCCCGGAGCAGCCAATCATTCAAGACAGTTTACACATTCTGTGTTGCAGTTCAAAAGAAGCAATAGAGTCCTATAATTTAATCAAAGGAGGCTACTACAGGAGGATTACAACTTTGAGGTAAAAATTCCTGTAAAAAATTTAAAAGAAAAACCTAGTGTTTGAGATAGCTACACCATCTCTAAGGGGAATTCCTGAACACACAATCCCATTTTGATGGAAAAGTGCAATGAAGAAGTTCGGTGGCTGACTTACTGCTGGTTCTCATGTTAGACCATGTGACTTGCTTTGACATCTGACACCATGAGGGCAGTGATTCCAACCATGTTGCACACGGATGCATGCCATGCATTACAGAAGGGGGGACTTCTGCAACCTCTCAGCCTGCTGTGTCTAAGCCACTGTCTCTGAGATACATACACACGCAACTGGGACTCTCATCCATCACGTGTCTTAGCAAAAAAGGCGGAGATTCAGCATGCCAGGACCAATCTCCAAGGACCCCAAGAGAGTTCACTCTTGTGTCACATGGACAATGCTAGTATTTCTTTCTAGAATGTTCTCAAGACCAGAAGGAATTTGGACTGAGGAACACTTACTGTTGAATCTCGGTATTCAGAATTTCCTCCATCAATGATGATGTCACCAGTGTCCAACAAGGGTACCTGTAAACAAATGCTGACTTAGGATGGACCAATGGCAGAAATAAAACATACCTCGGCCACTAAAAACAAAAATAAATCCCAAATAAACAGCAGGAAAGCAAGCACATGTAAACCACCTTCCCGTTAGAGGCTACCTAGCCAGCCCTCCCCAGCACGTCCTTTCCTTCTCTTCCGTCCCTTCTCACCTCAGGCAGGGTCTCACTGTGCAGCCCTGGGGAGCCTCACCCACAGGGTGCTCCCACTTACCTCTGCCTATGGAGCACTGGCTGGCTTTCCTCTTTATTGCTCAGTGTCCCCTTCCAAAGCTGCATTTAAGATCATTTTAGTACTTTCCTAGGTTGAAGAAAAGTCAACCAGCCTCCAGCCCACTGTGTGGGAGCTAACAGTGGGCAGCCTGGCAGCCTGCTACACAGGAGGCTCAGTATGATCTTTACCTCAGAGTCCTTCCTCTCAAAGCCTCTTAAACAGTTGCGTACTAGTTAGTTTCTTCTATCTTGGATACAAATCCCTAAGACAGCACTCTGCCTGAGATAGTTCAACCCTCGACTGTCCCTCTGAGATCACAGTTCTGTCTGCTTCATTTCTACATCAGTCTCTTGTTTCGCTCCACTGGTTGTAGTTATCTCTGAGTACTGAAATAAATTCTTCCTACCTGTTCCCCTTCATAAGCATATTTTTTCTTCCAAAGATATTCTTTTTTTTTTTTGGTTTTTCAAGACAGGGTTTCTGTGTAGCCCTGGCTGTCCTGGAACTCACCCTGTAGACCAGGCTGTCCTGGAACTCAGAAATCCACCTGCCTCTGCCTCCCGAGTGCTGGGATTAAGGTGTGTGCCACCACTGCCCTGCTTTAAAAGATATTCTTTTTTAAAACTATTTTTATTTATGCATGTATGTGTACACGTGTGTGTGAATGTTTGCCACTTGTGGGCACTGCTATGGACACCAGATGTTGGAGGCCTTAGAGCTGCCATTACAGATGGTTGTGAGCCACCATGTGGTTGCTGGGAACTGAACTCAGCACCTCTGGAAGAGCAGCCAGCGCTCTTAACCCCTGAGCCATCTCTCCAGCACCTCCAAAGATAGTCTTATTAAAGCCAACAAATTGATACAAGGGTGTTAAATAAAACAACTATTTATGAGAATTGATATTTTATTATGAAGAAAGAAAACGCTTGTCTAAAATAAAACCTAGTGTGAACACTAAGGTTTACTACAGACTAGCACTTAACATTGAAAAATATCACAGTCAGTATTGCAGGATACCAGAGCTGGGGATACATCTCAGTGAAAATGTGTACTCAGAAGGTGAAAGGCCCTGGGTTCTTTTCCTCAGGATGAAAACAAAAACAGAAAACACAGGCAGGCATGGTAGTTGGTGCTTGTAACCCTAGTACCAAGACTGAGGAGGAAGGATGTCATGATCAATGCCAGATCATAGTAAGCACCAGGCCAGCTAGAAACAGAAGTACATGGTGGTATACGCCTTTAACCCCAGCACTTGGGAGGCAGAGGTGTAAGCACAGTGTCACTGTGCCTGGTGTAAAGATTATTCCCTTGTATTCAAATGCTGATTTCTGGGTCCCATATCTAGTTGCAATCCTTATTCTGAGAACCTCTTGTCTCAAAGTTGTGTAAGCGTCGTTCCTCATTATTCCCTGATTGGTCAATAAAGAATCTGATCAGCCAGTGACTGAGTAGGGCAGAGAATAGGGCTGGACTTCCTCCCAGCCAGGGGAGGGGAAGAAGGAGAGGAGATAGCACGAGAAAACACTTGGATCAGAAAGTGCCAGTCAGTATTAACACCCAAGCACCACAGGCACGAAGGTTGGGAGGTAGACAAGCGTTTTCCCTGAAAGCTGTAAAATAAACTTAACAGTCCAGTCTCAGTAATTTGGGAGGTAGCCAGGTTAAGAAAAAAACTGCAACACTTATAAATTTTCACTAACACAGATGCAGGCAGATCTGTGAGTCTGAAGTTACCCTGGTCTACAGCGTGAGTTCCAGGACAGCCAGAGCTGCAAAGTGAAACCTTGTCTCGGACCTGCTCCAAACAACACAGTAATACGCTGTTTGAAAAATAAAGAAAAAATAAAAAATAAAACAAGCAAAACTGAAAAGCAGTTGGGATGTGGATTAGGGTGCTTGTGTTCCCCTGGCATGCACCTCCAATAGGCTCTACAATAGGTCTGTAGCATTGGAGCCAGGGGGACACAACAGGAACGCAGGGCACAAACGGTGGGGCCCACGAGACTGTCAGATAAAGACAGACATTAATGGATGACTATTGTGCTAATGCTGTTATCACTCTTCACAAACTCCCACTGAAATGTCCTTAGTGAATACACCATTTATGGGCCAGCAGGACGGCTGGCTCGGTGGGGAAGAGCACTGCTGGACAAGCCTGAAGGCCTACGCTGGAGGTGCTTGGGAACCAAAGACTGAAGAAAACCGACTGCACAAAGCTGTCCCCTGACCTCCACTTGCATGTTTCCATGACCCTACGCATAATAAAAATAAAACCCGGGGCAGTGGGACGGCTCAGCAGGTAAAGGCACCTGCCATCAAGCCAGACAACCAGAGCTCTTTCCACAAACCATTTGGTGGAGGGAGAGGACCAACTCAGACAAAAAAGTCTCTGTGACTTCCACATCCAATGTGCCACGCTTACCCACACAAATACTAAATAAGTAAGTGTTTTGTTTTGTTTTAAATAGGGGCTAGAGAGATAGCTCAAGGGTTACGAGAACTGGCTGCTCTCGCAGAGGACCCGAGTTCAATTCTCAGCATCCACATGGCGGCTCACAATTGCCTACTAAGTCCAATCCCAAGGACTCCGGCTTTTCTGGCCTCCTCAGGAACTTCATGTATGTGGTACTTCATGTATGTGGTACAGTTACATATCCAGCAAAACACTCATTCATACAATTTTACCAGAACTGATCGGTTTATACCCAGAAACTGAAAATCAACATCTCAGAAGTAAGACGGAGGGAGGAACAGACAAGAGCTGAACTGCGAGCAGCATCTGAAAACAGAGCTGGCCTTACTAGTTTCTCGATGAAATCATCCACAGCTTGCCCGGCCTTCACAAGCAGTATGACCCGACGGGGCTTCTTCAGCTTGGAGACCATGTCCTTTAAGGACTGTGCACCAATCACTTTTGTTCCCTTCGCCTCACTGGCCAAGAAGTCATCGACTTTGGAGACGGTCCTATTGAAAGCACAGACCTGGAAGACAAAAGGCCTGTCAGAGGATCTGGCACACATATGACCCTCAGGTGCTGGATCCAGCAATAGAGAAATGTCTATTCCGTCCAAAGTCTAGAGAGAGCTGGCCTGCCTTCTCACTTTTAAGTGCTAGGTGATCCCTGCAAAGTCTGGTCACAGCAGAATGAACAGCAGAAAACGGAGGGAAAGGCTGTATGCCACTTGTTGCTTATCAGGTTGAGCCTATCACTACTGCCTGGTCCTTTGTCTCTGGTAATCCTGACATCTAAGCCATGCTGCTATTTAGAAAGAACATTCAGAGCCCACAGGCAGGAGGATCTTCCAGCCCTGGACTCAGAAGGCTGAGATGAGAGGACCCTGAGACTCCAGTGTGACAACACTGTGAGACCAGATGCTGTCTACAAAGAAAAAAAAAATCACCATTTACCCCAAGTCTTACTAGCCAACTAAGCTAGAGCCTCCAGGATCTGGGTCCGTTTACATCCGTGGTTCTCAACCTTCCTAATGCTGCGACCCTTTAATATAGTCTCTGGTGTTGTGATGACCCCCAACCAAAGATATTTTCGTAACTACTTCATAACTGTAATTCTGCTAGTGTTATAAATCACAATGTTGAGAAGCACTGCTTTTATATTTATTTCTATCCAAGGTGGCTCAACTACAGAGACAGCACAGAAATTCTACAGAGCCGAGTAAGCAACAACAGGGCTTGCTGAGTGAGAAACACTTATCAGATGCCTTGGGATCTCTGAAAAACAAATCACCGCTCTCAGCGGGAAGGCAACGTGTTCTCACTACTTACCACAAATCCATGATCATTCATATTCAAAATTAAGTTTTGGCCCATGACAGCCAGTCCAATCAGTGCAATGTCAGCTCTGAAATGCCAGAAAAAGGACAAAGAAAGGATGTTAGTGTTATTTGGTCCCTTTTAGTAGGACAGGTAGCCTGCACCCTTCCCGTCTGCGCTAGCACCACATGCACCTAGGATCGGCCGCACCCTGTACCCCACTGTTCCACGGAAGTTCCTTCTAAAGGGCGTCCCGGCACACCAAGCCTCCGGTGCCCTGCCCCTGCCAGTCATTCCTGATGGCCTGGCCAGCAGAAGGGGCGTGGGCAGCCCCAGATCCAGCGCGGCCTTCCTTCCCCGCGAGCCCGTCGCAGCCGTAAGCTCCCAAGAAGCAGCGGCCGAGCTTGCGCTGCTCACGGCGGGGACCCTGAGGTGCAGGAGTCAGGGCAGCGCGAGGAGACCCAGGCGACCCCCGGGGCTGAGGAGAACAGGGATACAACTCAGCAGAGCCCCGCCATCACCACGCTCAGCCCCGGAAGTCTCCCGGGGCCCGACTGCGCGTGTCGGTCACTCACTGGGCCATGGCGGAGGCAGACAGAGCAGAGCCGAGGAGGAAGAAACACCGAGGGATGAACGCTCCGAGGAAAGAGCAGTGAAGTCCGGCTCCGGGCGCCTCAGGAGGCTAACCAAGACTCCGGCCAATCAGAAGACAGGGGCGGGACGATGTCCGACACTATTGGTTCTTTGCGGCGCCTGTTATACCACCTGAGGGCAAACGGACCCTCCCACCCCTGGGGCCCAGATCTGTAGAGCGCCGAGCAATCGATGGTACCTTGAGCAGGAGAGGGCTTTTGTAAGTGTTCGAGCTGGACCGGCGCACTACGCCTCCCGCCGGTGCAGGGACTCGGGTCTGCAGCTCGGCGTGAAAGAGAAGACCCTGGGCTTGGTGCTGCTCTAATGATGTAACTCGGGTTAGCTCACACATTACAATTTACCAAGCCCACAGGCGCTCTTGATCCCTGGCTGCTGCTTCCCTTCACTGTTCCTCAACTCTGAGGCAGAAATCAAGTCTGAACTGCCTGTGGGAACCCAAAGTGGTCAGTGTGTACCATTTTTGCGGGTAGAGAAACAGCGGCGCCAACTAAGGCGAGATGGTCAGCAACTAAAGAGCCAAGCGGGTGGAAGTAGAACCTACTCCACAAAGTTGGCTTCTGACCTCCATGTGCAGCAGTGGCGCGTGCGTCCTCACGCTCAGAAAGAGAAAAGGAAACGGAGGAGAGGCTTGAGGGTTTCTTTGGTTTTCGAAATTATTTTATGTGTGTGGGTTTGCCTGCATGTATGTCCGTGTATCTCGTGCGTGGCTCATGCTCGGGGAGGCAAGACTGGACGAGAGTTCTTCAGTGTGCACGTAGTGGAACACAAGTATTCTTCTCTACCCCACTCCCATGTCCCCACCCCACCCCCGCGCGCGCGAACACACACACACACACACACACACACACACACACACCCGTCCTCCCTCCTTCCCTTTCCTCAGCCCCACAGCATTGCAAATTCTGAGCTTCCGGCTCTGGAGTAGGTCTGGGGTGCTGTTTCGCCTGCTGGTCAGACACCTTTTAGTTTCAATTTACTTTCCCGTTCAGACTCAGGGGTTGGTGTGCTGCTTTCTGTTGCCTGTGTCTATTATATCCTTCAATGAATTCCTTTAATCTTTCGTAAGCCTTGCACGCTGTACATAGGCATAACGCTTGATGGCAAATGAAAAGACTGGTTTGTACCAGCTTCTTGAATTTTTTTTTTCTCACTCCACTACCGCGAATCAAACCATATAGGTTTTGAGCATTCTAGGCAAGTGCTTTGCCACTGAACCACATCCCCTGCCCTGTCTTAAGTGGCTTTCTGTTTCTGTTTCTCACCGTGTCTGTCTCTCTTTACTGATAGGTGCCTGATGTCTCCACTCCTCCAGCCCCCTATAAACACCAATACAGTCAAATTTGCCCCAACTCTGAGCTGGTCAGACCATTATTTCCAAAACAAGGGTGAGAACAAGGGAGTATGAAGTAGGAGCTGCTCCTGGAAGATTCTTAAGAGTCAGCCCGTTGTCTAGCATGTACAAGGCCCCGGGTGGTGGTGGGGGTGGACAAGTTTACAAGTTCATACTTTGATTATTTATTTATTTAGACAAGGTCTCAGTCCACAACCCTGGCTTCTAGGCTTTTAAATTTGTTGGGCTGTTGAACCTTGAACTTCTGGATTAGTCAGGGTTCTTCAGAATCTCTATATATTAAGGGAAGTTATCATAATGACTTACAGTCTATAGTCCCAACTAAACCAAAAATGGGCAACTATGAATGGGAAATTCAAGAATCTAGTAGTTGCTCAGTGCCATGAAGCTAGGTGTTTCAGCTGGCTTTCTGTATAAGCTGGAATCCTGTGCTGGCAAGTAGGTGCAAGCAGGCAAACTAGAATGAACTGTTCCTTTTTCCACTGTCCTTATGCAGGCCTCCAGCAGAAGAGATGGTGTTTACCACCATGC
The DNA here is from genome assembly GCA_019843965.1 of Rhynchomys soricoides. NCBI lineage: Eukaryota > Metazoa > Chordata > Mammalia > Rodentia > Muridae > Rhynchomys > Rhynchomys soricoides. The sequence continues at coordinate 1,109,644 of JADRCH010000224.1, read as the reverse complement.
CTGAACTTGAAACTTGCTCTGCCCCAGACTGACCTTGAACTAAGAGATCTGCTTGCCTCTGTTTCCTGGGATTAGAGGTGTGTACTACCTTGCCTGGGCCTAAGCTTTTCATGGCCACTATGCCTCAAGATCCAGATCAAAAGCCCATGTCTTCCCATGTCAAGATCCCATCAAAAGCCTGTGTCTTCCAACCTCAAGGTCTGAATCACAGATGTGCCTTCCATTTCTGGATTGCAGTTTATTCCAGATGTGGTCAAGTTAACAACCAGGAATAGCTATCACAATGTATTTTCATTTTTTTTGAGACTATGTCTCACTTTGTAGCCTAGGGTGGTCTCAGACTCCCAGCTGAGACAGCAGACATGTACCATAAAGTTCAGCTTTATGTTTTTACAGAGTATGTTCCAGTCTTGGCACTGTAAGTCTACAGTTGAGGTCTCCCCAAACCAGGGCCGTGCAAACGCTATGTAATTACTGTAGTTATTATTGTCCAGTGCCCCCTCCCCTTGTGCTTATTTTGTGTGCTTGTCTGTGTTTGGGTCTGGGCACACATGTGGTAGTCTGACTTGCAGGAGCCAGAGCCATGCTCCCCTACCATGTATCTCTGGGGATCAAACTCAGGTCATCAGACTTGGCAGCAGGCACTTTTACCTGCTGAGTTATGTCACTGGCCCTGGCCTCAGCTGCTGTGTTTTTGGTTTTGTTTATTTATGTGTATGTGTATAGGCAAGTATGTGCAGGCTCCTGAGAAAACCAGAAGGTGCTGGAGTTGTAAGCTGTTGTGAGCCGCCTAACATGGCTGCTGGGATCCAAACTCCTGTCCTATGAGAGAGCAGGATGTGTTCCCGGGCACCAAGCCACCTCCACAGTTACTCATTCTTGATTTGCTGTTGTTTGGTTTTTAGGCAGCATCTTACGGTGTAGCTCAGGCTGCCCTGAAATTTGCAATCCCCAACTCCACCTCCTGGGTTCGTGCCACAATACCCAGCTCTTAGGCCTTCTTAGAGGAGCTGGGTTGGCTGCCTTTCCCTGGATGGCTAGAATACTTTGCAATTATTGCTGTACTGGATGCCACCACCACAGGCCTTTCTTTCTCACAGGCTAGATTTGGCATGTTAGCCTTAGAGCAAATAAGGATAATCCCTGGCTCAGAAAATCTTGGAGAAGGCTTCACAGAAATAAAAGAATAGCCCTTCTACTGACTCACAATAGTCCTTAGGCTGTGACTGTGGGCTCCTGCCTGTCTTGCCACCGTCCCAGGACAAAGTTCTGCAAGTTTAGAGGATCTGGTGCCTTTCTTTGGCCTCCCTGGGCACTGCACACACGAGGCACAGACATATATGCTGGCAAAACATCTGTACACTCAAGTGCAAATGACATTATTTTTGAAGTTAGGGAAAGCAAATCATTCTTCATCTTGTGTGAGTGCTCAGGGAACTGCCTTTCCCTGTCAGTTAGCGACGGAAATGAACTTTAACCCTGGGCCCAGCTGGGATCAAGTCCTGGACTCTTTCTTAACAGGACCAGCATGACATGATCATGCCTACTTATAACTTGTGAAAATGGCTACATCTGTGTATCAGAGAATTTAGTTGACTTCAAATGGAAGGCTGCCTGGAGTTTCCCAGTGAGGAGTTTGGGAGACAGTCACCTGTGGGAAGCATGGCTCTACTAAGAGAGCCCTGACCTGGTGACAGGCATACCTTTCAACGTACAGCAACTTCCTCCTTCTCCCCTGGGCTTACTTCCAACAGAAGATTGCCACCCTGTTTTGTTGCAGGAACGGATTGATTGCTCTAGTCTGAGATTTAACAAGGAAGAAATTATGCTGAGTCAATGTGACTAAACGTCTGGACTGCCCCTAAGTCACCACTGAATAGATATTATTTTATGCACACGTATTTAGGTACCAAAGAACAGTTTCTCTTAATTCACCATTGTTAAACCTTATGTGATGGTCCAGGTTTTTTGTTGTGTTGTTGTTGTTGTTGTTGTTTATGTTATGGTATAAGGGTAAAGTACTGCCTCCTGGGATTACCTGTAAACTATAGTAGGGTGACCTAGGAGAGAGACCAAGGACAGTGACCTGGGGCCCTGGTCACATTGACAAGCGTGCTGTACATAATGCTTCAAACTTAAAACAAAACAAAACAAAACTTTGGCTTGATCTATCCACTTACATCAAGAAGCATCAGAAGCAGCCAGCCCTCTGGAGGCTGTGGCAGGAGTACTGGAGACGAGGCCAGCCTGTGCTGTAGAGAGAGACCTTGCCTCAAAAAGTAAAGGGCTTGGGGTGTACTGGCAGAGCATTTGCCTAGCATGTACAAGGCCTTGGGTTCAGTCTCTAAAACCTCAAAAATAAAACAAAGAAAAAAAATTGCAGCCACAACCCTGTCCCTTGGAGTAAATCCTCCCAGGGTGGAGCCCTCTGTTTAACTTACATAAGAGGATGTGTCAGCAGTGACTTAGTTGGTACAGCCTTCAAGAGTTCAGCTCTGCCACCAACCTTGCTGTGTAGTGCCTATAATTGAACTCCAATGGCTGGAGGCAGGCTAGGGAGAAAGCAGGTTTTTTTGTCTGTTTGTTTGTTTTTTCTTTTTTTGGTTTTTCAAGACAGGGTTTCTCTGTGTAGCCCTGGCTGTTCTGGAACTCACTCTAGACCAGGCTGGCCTCAAACTCAGAAATCTACCTGCTTCTGCCTTCCAAGTGCTGGGATTAAAGGTGTGCGCCACCACTGCCCGGGGAGAAAGCAGTTTTGAAACACACATGCACACTCATAAACACACACGGACACACAGACACAACCTCTCACACAGACTCTCTCAGAAACACTCTCAGATACACACACACAGACACATACACACATATAACACAGAGAGAGAGAGAGAGAGAGAGAGAGAGAGAGAGAGAGAGACAGAGACAGAGAGACAGAGAGAGAGAGAGAGGACTGAGCTTGTAAAGTGCTCACAAGAGGTACTCGGGGTTCTGCAGGGACAAGGCAGTTCCAAAGTGAGACTGCGAAATCTTCCCATCCATATAAAAAGACTGTTAGAGAAAAAACAAAAACAAAACAAACAAACAGAAAACTGGGCTGGGAGAGCTTAGTTGCTGAAGTGTTTGCTTAGCAATCCTGAGGACCTGAGTCCCAGCCAGGCATGGTGACTCTTGTAATCCCAGTGCTGGATAGTTGGTGGAGTCAGGTGGTGGTCCGTTAGCTAAGCCTGCTCAGTGAGTTCCAGGCCCATGGGAGACCCTGTCTCAAACAATAAACAAACAAGTTTTAAAATACCTAAGAAATGACATACACACCAACATAAAAAAAAACACACAAAAAAAAAAAAAACCAGAAAACTAAAGAAATAACAACGGCAAATGCACAGTTGCATGAGACTGCCTGGCTCTCCTGCTCTCAGGAGGGAGCCCTAGGTAACCACCTTTGTGAAAAGAAACTCAAAGATGATTATTCAGTTCAAACTGAAATCTAGCAGAGCCCATACACAGACTGACTTAAAGCTCCCCACCAGGCTCCATTAGCCCCTTCTAGTTACAGTTTCTTTTCTCCTTTTTGCAATTAAGAAATCTCTGCAGGAATTGTCAATAAAGCTGAGCATGATAGCACACATCTGCAACCCCTGCACTTACGAAGCTCAGGCTAGAAGTTTAAGACCTGTAGGCCAGGGAGCTGGGGAGCTGGCTTACGGATAGGAACTCTGTTGATCTTCCAGAGGAAGCCTGGTTCATGTCCCAGCACCACATAAAGCCAGGCATGGCAGCACACACATGGATAACCTCAGCACTCAGGAAGTAGATCAAGGAGAATAAAGAGTCATCCTTGGGCTGGAGAGGGCTCTTTGATCAAGAACACTTACTGTTCTTCCAGAGGACCTGGGAAGACTCCAGAACCCACAAACAGGCTCATAACTCCAGTCCCAGGGGATCTGTTGCTCTTTTCTGACCTTTTCAGGCACCAGGCATGCACGTGGCACCAAAAAAAAAAAAAAAAAAAGCTCCCCTCCCCCAATCTTCAAAGTGCTAGAAGTGAGGGACTGGCTGGACACAGGACATAGCTCAGTTGGTAAGAGTAAACCTAGTATACATAGTCCTGGGGTTGGCTCCCACACCATATTAGACTGAGCAAGGTAGTGGCGGGGCTGAAGCCTCAAGGTAGTGAGGTGAAGGTTCACGAGTTCAAGGCCATCTTTAGCTACATAGCAGCTCAAGGCCATCCTAGGCTACAGAAGACATTTTTTTAAAAAAAAAAACAAAAAACAAAAAACAAAGAGATGCTTCAACCCCTCAACTCCTCAGCTACTGAGGTCAGATTTAGATGAACTAAGTATATCTGCCCAGAGCATAATTTGCATTCTCTGACAGTAGTTTTATTAACTGTAACAGTGACTGGGGCCAGCAGAATGGCTCACTGGGTTAAAGCACTTGCTACCAAACTTGAAAACCTGATGCCTGTGACCCATATGAGAAGAGAGAATGTACTCCTGCAAACTGTCCTCCCATCTCCTACATGAACCATAGCATGTGAACACACACACACACACACACACACACACACAAAGGAAATGTAATAAAAAACATGATGATGTGGCCGCCATCTGCTTTCTCTCTTCTCAGTTGATTCTGACATCCGGATAGTACTATACTGTGTGGCTCCCTCAAATTCCTTCCCATCTCCTATTGCCCAAGCCTGTGGTCATTGCTCAGTCCTTATTTTTGGCTTCTTAGCCTTACGGGATGTAGCAAGTGAGCCCTTCCTCTTTAATGTATTCTTATTCTGGTGGCCAAGTGCCACTTTAGAAAGCACCAAGGTCACTCCCCTTCCTCTTTGTGGGACCTTTATGTATTGAGGTCCTCTTCCTGACTTCTATGTATTTGAAATGCTCTGAAGCTCGGCCTTAGGTCTCCTTGCGTGTCTTGAACCTTTTACTTTCCCGATGATGTTCTAACATCTTAAAACGCTCCAGGCGGCTGCAACACTTGCTTTGCTGAGGCACAGTTAGTAGCAACTCTCCTTTTTTCTCTACAACTCCAGGCAGATTTTCAGCAAATGTATTTTTTCTTGTTTTGTGATAAGATTTCACTATGTAATCTCACTATATAATCTAGACAGGTCTTTTTTTTTTCTTCTTCTTCTTCTTTTTTGGTTTTTCGAGACAGGGTTTCTCTGTATAGCTCTGGCTTTCCTGGAACTCACTCTGTAGACCAGGCTGGCCTTGAACTCAGAAATCCACCTGCTTCTGTTGGGATTAAAGGCGTGCGCCACTGCCCGGCTAGTCTTACTCTTAATAGAGCATTTCTGTAGGTTTTTAAGGCCCCTTTCATTTTTGCCTCACTCATGTGCACAAGAGAGCATGGGCATACACGCACGCACATACACACACACACACACCATTTTTTTTCTAATGCTTTCCCTCTTACTTCATGGCCTGATCTTGGTCTTGAGACCCTCTCTCCTAACAAACCTCATTTCTGAAGATTGATTCTGTGTCAGCCTCCTTTCTTGGACTGACCACTGCATTAATGTGTCTAACACTGTTCACTTAGTGGTATACATCTGAACACCTCTCAGCCAGACAGTGGTGGTGCACGCCTTTAATCCCAGCACTTGGGAGGCAGAGGCAGGCGGATTTCTGAGTTTGAGGCCAGCCTGGTCTACAGAGTGAGTTCCAGGACAGCCAGGGCTACACAGAGAAACCCTGTCTCGAAAAACCAAAAAAGAAAAACAAAACAAAAAAAACACCTCTCAGGGCAGTAGAGGCCACAGGTGTCTTTGCATGCTCTCTGTGGTGGGAATACTGCACTCAGACAGCACACGAGGTGTTGGATGGACACTCAAATGTCCTCTGGACACATCAGTGCTTTGGTTTTTGGTATGGTAGACTGGCCTGGAATTTGATACGTGTGAACTCTTAATCCTCCTGACTTTATACTGGCTGAAGGCTGAGGCTACAGGTATGTACCTGGTCTATGTTCTGCCGGAGGCTCTGTGCATGCTGAGTCGACAGTCTGTCAGCTGAGCTCCATTCCCAGCCCTGACCTGGAACTCTTGATCCTCCTGCTTCAGCCTCCCAAGTATTGAGATTATAGGGGTGCAATGCCACACCTGACCACATCATTGCTTTTGTCTAGGTACACACTTGATGACCATCGTCCCTCGCCTGTGCTCTGCTTACAAGAGGACGCTCACTGCAGCTTTTAAACTTCTAGCCTCCCCAACCTCCCCCAGACCCGAGAACAATACAACTTATCACGGGTAGTTCTACAAAGGGGCTTCTGGAGAATTCCACATCTTTTAGACAGAACAGTTGCTTATACATTTGGCAGAAAACTCTTTCAGACGACAGCACGTGTACTTCTCTAGTTATACCAGAAAAGACACTGTGGATTACACCATGGTTTTAGGCAATTATTACCAGGCATGCTAATGGTTTTGCCTTTTTTGGGGGGGGGAAGGGGGGCTCACTCTGTAGACCAGGCTGGCTGAAAGCTCTGAGATCCACAGACCTCTGCCTCCCAAACCACTGCTTGGTTGGCACACACTTTTAATAGTAGCACTGAGGAGGCAGAGGGAGGCAGATTTCTGAGTTCGAGGCCAGCCTGGTTTACAAAATGAATTCCAGGACAGCCAGGGTTACACAGAGAGACCCAGTCTCGAAAAACCAAAGTAAAGAAATAGAAAAATAAATAAAATTATCTCTGTAAGAATCAAAATTAGTATGCAATGGCTTTCCAAAGAGTATAAGAATAAAACACAAAAGCCCGGAGGTGGTGATACATTCCTTTAATACCAGTACTCTGGAGGTGGATTTCTGAGTTTGAGGCCAGCCTGGTCTACAGATTGAGTTTCAGGATGGCCAGGGCTACGCAGAGAAACCCTGTCTCCAAAAACCAAACCAAAACAATAAAACACGGGTGATGTGATGCACTGGTTGTACCTTTATTATGTTTACCTCGTTCACTAGCAGCTCTGTGATGCAAGGTTACCACACAGTTAGATAATGTCTGCATTACACATCTAGGGCTATACAGCAAAGGAATCAGGATTAGTACAAATACAAGAACTGTATTTACATTTTGTATACTCGAGCTCCAAACATTAGATATTTACAAAATAAAACATGAAATGAAATCCAAAATTAATAATGTACATTGTTGCTTGTGCTCAACTCCTTCCCTGGGGAGAGATCAGTTTGCAAAGTCTTGGTTCAAAAAGGCCACTTATGCTTCATGGGTCTGTTACAGCATGGGGGTGATGACGAGACTCGACAGACAAGTGTGTTAGAGCCACAAAGCCTATGACAACGTTTAGACACGAGGCTGGTGGATCCCTTAGGTGAACTGATGCCAGAATACACAGCATGAAAAGAATCACTTAAAGACATGACAATGTATAACATCCAGGATTTGGCACAAAACCAACCTCTGCCTGGACTTTCTGAGCAGCTATCTACCTAGAGGCTTTCTGTCTGGTCTGCAGTACCAGGATCGAACCAAAGGCATGGCATATAATTGCCAAGTGCTCTACCACTACACAGCAACACCCCTAACCTCTGGCTGTGAGTTTTTAACACCAGTTCTCTATCAACTCTTAATTTCTTTCTTAAATTTCTTTTTGTAAGTAGTTATGGGCTCTTTAAGATTTGTTTTAGAGCTCAAATATCTACTTCATAAATGGCCTTTTGAACAGTAGCAGCAATAACGACCTCTGACTTGCTCCATGGTCACGGTCTTACTCACTCTTGGTGGATGACAGGTCGTGGTGGACGGCTGCAGTACACAGCACCAGGGTTTCACTCAAATGCATTCAGCAGACCTTCCAAGAGCAGCAACAGAATTATTCTTTTCTTCTCACAGAGCAAGTTAAAGATTACAGTTTCCAAAAGGAACCCAAATGAAAAGTGATGGACCCAGGCTAGACAAAGCATGCACCCCTGGCGTTGTTCAGAAGGCAAAGCACAGCACCCAGGAGGAGAAGGCAAGAGGAGCCACACAGGGCAGACCCCCTTTCAGTCCAATGTGCAATTCATTACAGCTGTATAAATGTACAAATACCTTACAAAATTAAATATCCCTGTAAATTAGACAAGAAGCAGCAGGTAACAAAGTCTATGCTTTGAAATATGTGCTGGGAAAAATCATTGTTTTAGACCCTAAACACCTTTCACAACCATTCATTCCTTCATCTAAACAAGATAAAAAAAATTGAAAAATAGATATATAAATTCCACATAGCTGAAGGGGAAAAAATATACTGGTTTCTTAGAGGAGGAACCTTCAGCTCTCACCTCACCAAGTCTCTCATTTATGGATAGAGATCAGGGTCTTGCTCAGAAGCCGTCTGGCCTGTGCTCCTGCCTAACCTTGTGCAGGGACTGCCTGGTCCTTGCAGAGTCTGGGACTGAGAGCTGACTGACTCCCAGGGTAGTCTCCCAAAAGCAGGCAAGGCCTGAGCACTGGCGGGGGCAAGGCCCGAGCACTGGCGGGGACAGTTATGAGGCTGTATTTGCTTGGGAGGAAGGAGGATAAAGCCGTAAAGGAAGGGGAGGCTGATTCGTTTTAACCAGCATTCACTTTTCTGTAATTTGTATGTTTTGTTTAAAGGAGTACTTTGAAAATTAAAAAAAAAAAAATTACTTTAAAAATCGTTTCTTTAAAGGTTAGTTGTCTTAGCTTTCCTGCTACTATGGCAATCACAAAAATCTCATGAACAGGTCATGCCATAAACCTTTCTCTTTCAGAGCTCTGAAGCAGAGGTGACCTTGTCTGCTCGGATTCTGATCTGATCATGGGCCTTACAGTAAGAGGGGTCCCGATGGCGGCAGGTACAAGCACAGCGACCAGGTTCCAACCTTACTTGCCCTGGCTTCCTAATGAGGCCTCCTAATAGGGGCCTCTGATGAAGGATCGGTCCATGCTAATATTTGATATTTGCAAAGCAAAGACTTTCTCAACCAGTTTTGAGTTAAAAGAAAACAAAAGTCACAGCGGGTTCAGTGTGTCGCAGTGTCACCCTCCCTAAGGCGTCACACCTCTGGTCAGACCCGGATCCTTCCGTCTACCCTCTAACAGCAGCAACATCACTGTTCAGTCTAAAAGCGACTTCAGCTCATTTCCCTGAAATTAGATTTAGTTCAGGAAACTGTCTACAAGCATAGACAGAACCTGCTGAATTTGAGTATACACCAGAAGGGCATGTTGTGTCCGTTAGACAACAAAGACTTCTACCTACATTAAAAATCTCATATATATGCTTAGAAAACAAGTAACATTACAGTTAGTAACCTATACTTTAAGGAGAGAAGAAAGTTTTAAAAATCTACCAAAGTTTATCATCTTTTAGATAACAACAGTCTGATTTCTGCCCTTTCTCTTCTCCATGGTCCACTTTTCCCTTTCTTTGCATGGCTACTGTAATAAAAGGGGTCCTGTCTTCAAAGAGAAGCCCTGCGGAGAGGTCAGAAGCAAGGGGCTGCATGCTGGCTGCTCTCCCTAGTGGCTGCTCTGCAGTGGAGATGAGCTCCTGATCCATTCCTTCTCTACCCTCAGGTAGCCAAGAACCTTCCCAGAGTGGAGGGGAGCAGATGCCTTCCTGGGTGCATGAGTGATGCTGAAACAGGCTGGCGAAACCAGTAAACAGCAGCGTGCATGAGCCCCAAGTCACTGGCAAAGCAAATGAAGAAGCCCCAGCAGGCTTTCTGTGCCCTACTCAGTCCCCAACCAACACTTAATGGCAGGTGGAGGAAGAGTACTCATTTCTATGCTAACCTCTTGAACCCAGAGACCTGGTTTGGTAGAAGCCACAGAAACTGGTAGCAGAGAATTCTTCTTCTTCCTAAGGGAGTATTCCAAACCACACAGGGACAATGGGGGCAGGGAGCATGTCACCATCCAGTAGCAAACAGGGCAGTTGGGAGACAATCTTTTTCGACCCTAAATGTCTTTGATTTGTTTGGAGTGGTGGTGAGGACTGGTCAGTTCTGGCATCCAGAAAATACCACGCTTGCTCATATGGAGAAGTACTATTAGAAATGGCCACTGGATTAGGATGGAGACCTCAGATTTTAGGCTGAAGCTACAAGTCTTTGATCAAAGGGAGCTACAGCAGTCACAAGCTGCACTCAGCACCCTCAAAGCAACAACGGTCCAGTCTGTCACCGGAAAGTCAAACACTCCCCAATCCCTCTGGTGGGAAACCTGTTCATGACTCACATAATTCCAAACAGGAATGCTGAGGGACAGGGTTGGGAAATTCCTAGACAAGAGCCTCCTTCCCAGTGAGGAGACAAGGTTGCAGGGCCCTGCTGTGAGGAGCTACAGTCAGTCTTTAACTATCACCCTGCCCAATCTAGTGCAGCAGCCTGAGCCTTAAAGGGCCAGCAGTAGCTGCTGTTCCAGGCCGATCACAAAGGACCCATGGTATCTTCTACTTTATAAACCCATGCTCTGAGCCATGATTTGGACAAAGAATTTAGATCCCATTTCTGAGCTTCCCACAGTGCTTTCCATGAATGGAAACACAGGGATTAGCCGAGAGAGAGAGAGAGAGACAGAGAGAGAGAGAGAGAGAGAGAGAGAGAGAGAGAGAGAGAGAGAGATAGATATTGAGATTAATTGAGAGGAAACAAGAAAGTTTTTTTTCTCCAGGCTGACAATACCAAATGTCTCCTGCCTTAGTCTCTAAGCCACCCAGGAAAAAGTAGATTATCATAAACAAAGTGGGAAAGAAAGAAAGAGAGAAGTTACCCTGAAAACCAGAGCTACACAGAGACAACAGCCGGACAGTGACCATGAAGGGGACCTATCATCCAAAAGGAAGCTGAAGTACACAGGAAAATCATTTGGAGATCTGCTGGATCCCCTCAGGGTGTGTGAATGTGAGTGTGTATGAATGCGTAGTGGTTTTGTTCCCCTTTGTTAGGCCACATGCTACAAGTCTTAGCACAAGAATAAGAAGAGTACAGAGCCATGGAGATAGGGAACAGGAGAACTAGAGAGGTGCAGGATGACAAGGGAAAGTTGTTAAGCCACAGGATTACATACAAGAATAACCATCAAGAATCACAAAGAGAATGAGAGGTAACACTTTATCTGTCGAAGGTGAGCAAGGCTCAGGAGAATTGCTTAGTACTTTGGCTGGCTCGGGCATCTGCGAGAGAGTTTTGACCTATGAGAAAAATAGGAGGCAGGATTAGAAAAGTGGATGCTGGTCTCCTCACAGGTGACACCGCAGACCCAGGTTTCTATACTCCTTAACAAATAGCAGTACCAGCAGTTCTCAACTTGTGGGTCGGGACCCCTTTGAGGGTAGAATAACCTTTTCACAGGGGTCGCATATCTGATAGCCTACATGGCAGATATTTACATTGTGATTCCTAACAGTAGCAAGCCGATAGCTCAGGTCTTCTCTACCTGGGAACTCTATGAGATAAGCTCCTCACAAAGAGGGCTGAGCTGTGGGACTCTGTTAAAGCGCTCACAGTCCTTCCTTTACTCAGTGCTCTGGACCCTCTGCAGACCTCCTGTGGCTGGTGTCCTTACAGCTGAGGACACACGACACCTCACTGGAAGCAGGGCACTCACCTCACCCAGTAACTCCTCCTACCCTTGTCTCCTTCCATTTTAAACCCAGTTACAACAGCACATCTTTCCTATCTATCCTGGTTGTCTCTGGGGCTGAAAGCCAAGCAGAGAAAGGAAACAGCCTCTTAGAGCCAGGCATGGTAATGCACACCTGCAATCCCAGCACTTGGGATGAGGCAGAGAACTTAGAATCCCACTTGGGCTATAGTAAGACTGTCTCAGCACGACAAAATGAAGCAACAGAGCAGCATCTTACCTTATTGTGCCAGCCAGAAGCGGGTTAAAGGCATATAACCAGTCATTCATGTCTTTGTCATTGAGAGCTTGCAGAAGGACCCCACGGTGTTTTGTGCATACAGCAAAAGTATTGGGCGTCTGGAAAGGGACATTAAGGAGAAGTCCACACTCACAGGCGCACAGGGTGCACAGGGCACACAGGGCGCACAGGGCACACAGGGCGCACAGCACTTCACACGGAGAGTTCAAGCAACTCAGACATAAAGTAGGACCCATGCCACAGACCAGAATGCCAAACTCAAAAAGGAAGAACACAGGTAGGAACAGACAGCAAAGTCAGGACAGACTGACCTTCAGCATGGCCTGCTGGTCCTCGCTGTACTCCACCTGTGCTGTAGACAGGTTAATGATGCCACGCTCTACTGGGTCTTTGTCACTGTTATAGATGAAGACGTAGGGGCGACGAACCACAACAAAATGTTTAGCCCAGTTACTGGAAAGAGGCTCTTTGAAATGCAGGTACCCCTTCTTAGACACCACCGAGCTAAAAGGACATTGCAAAGGAAGTCAGTTTCTCCTCAAGGAAACACTAAGAAGCTGAGATCCAGCAATACGTGCTTCCACTAGGTGAGCCCTCACATGCAACAGGACAGGAAAACGATCCATTTGGCCTAGATTATCACTGGCCAAAGCAACACAGAAAAAGAGCATATGCCACAGCAGCACAGTGTGCCAGGCTCAGATGCCACTGCAACCAGTGTGCCAGGCTCAGACATGAATGCACACAACGAGGACAGTCTGTGTGCTCTAGGCTGCCTTGCACAGCAGAGCTAGAAAATCCATCCTGCAGTATCTTTTGTTTCTCCAAGGCTACATGTCACAGTACTCACCCGGCTCTAACTTCTTCAATGTCTGGAACAAGATTGAGAAATTCATTCTTTCCGGCTCGGGCCAAATAGGGTGTCTCCACAGTTGGGACCATCTGAAACTGTTCAAATTCTTGGCAGGGACTAGAGGCACGAGAGTTAGCTTCTGGGGTCCTTACAGAGGAAGAAAGGAGTAGGAAGCATTTCAGTAAGGTCAAAGCAACTGTGGGCATGACCTCACTCAGACACAGTGCCCCTGCCCAAGTACCAGAGGCAAACATCAACTTCAGAGTTCAGCTAAAACAAGTGGCTGTCAGAAAGATAATTCTCAAGTACAGCTCATTTTCCTTGGAAAAGGACACTGGGGACCACTGAATCAGCCTCTCCTGCTATATACTAAGAGCACAAGCATCTGAATACGAACTGTATCCCCTTATGAGTGTCCTATCCATCTCATGGCCAGAACCGACACAGTGGTTCTCAAATGAGGCCCCTGACTGACAGCAGCAGCATTCTCTGGACCTGGTAGACATCCCAATCAGAGACACAGGGAGACGCTTGGCCACTGTGCTATAGCAGGTTTCCAAGGGGTTTTAAAAGGTCACCGTCTTGGGGACAGTAGAGAAAGCAAACAAATGAAAAGCACCTGGACCTAGCTGAGAAGGTTCCTAAGAGCACAGGAATAGAGTAGGGATCTGGATCATTCCTTAGGCCTCTGTTCTGGTTGTTAGGGCTTTCCTAGAACACCTTAGCCTGATGATTCTGTATTTGATTCTAAAGGTCCATTTTGCAAGCTTTACTATTTCTTTGTGCGTGCGTGCATGCGTGCGTGCGTGTGTGTATGCATGAGCTCATGCATGAAGAAGCCTTCCTCTATCACGAGATGCCTTTCTCTACCACTCTCCACTTAATTCTGAAAATTTTTTACCTTTTATGTAGTATCTACTTATTCTGTGAGTTTTATACCCTATACAATGTATTTTATCATCTCCACCTCTCTACTGCCCTCAACTCCCTCTGATTCACCAACACACGCCCCTTCCAACTTCATGTTAGTATTCCAGTGAGCTCAGTTAGTGTTGTCTATATTCACATAGGCATGGGGCCATATACTAGAGCACACAAAGAGAAAGGACTCTTTCCCAGCAGCTATCAGTTGCCAATAGCTCCTCAGGTAGGAATTGGGCCCTGTGAGCCCCACCCAATCCATGGACCAGCTCTTCTTATGCACATCTCTGGCAGGTGACCACAGCTGCCATGATTTCATAAGTGCAATGGCCATGCCACATCCAGAAGACAGCATTCCACAACACTCCTCCCATCCCCAAGATCTTAAAGTCCTTCCATTCCCACTTCTGTGATGTTCCCTGAGCCTTTGGGATATTTTTGAGACAGAGACTCTCACTGAATCTGGAGCTCAATAATTTTAGCTAGACAAATCGGCCAGCAAGCCCCCAGGCTCCACCTGTCTCTGCCTTTCAGCACTGGAATCATGGGCGTGGTCCACTGCAGATGCTTTTTATGTGGATGCTGAGCTGAACTCAGGTACTCATGCTTACACAGCAAGCACTGTACCATCCAAGTCGTCTCCCTGGTCCTCCATGCTCTGTCATTTCTTGAATTGGGATGCATCTTACATTTGATTTGTGTTTTTAGTTAGCCTTTGCTTTCTTAGTAGCACATATTAACAATTTCATACAGCTAATAACATCCTAAGTTTAATAAAATTAAATGAAAAAAGTGCCCACAGGTTTTAGAGCCATCCAGATTAGGACAGTGATGCCTTGCTGAGTCCATAACTATAGAAAGCTGGTTCTGTGCTTGCTTGTCTCTGTGAACTCTCAGTACTTACTTCTGATCTACTGAACTGCTCCTGGAGTCCACCAGAGAGGGGCATGTGGAGGAGGGCGTGAGGGTGGAGCTGCTGAAACTGGACACTGAGGGGTCCCGTCCAATTGGAGAGATATCAGACAGCTACAACAAGGACAGCACCAATGAGATTCAGCAGCAGCACAATGGAGTTCAACATTAGCTAGAGTAGTCGGCCAGCAAGCTCAGGATCCACCTGTCTCTGCCTCTCAGCACTGGGATCACGGGCGTGTTCCACTGCAGATGCTTTTTACATGGGACCTGGGGATTTGAACTCAGGTTCTCATGCTTGTACGACAAGTACTTTACCTCTGCCTCTGCCATAGAGCAACAAAAGTTGTCCAAGGATGTTGGACCTCTGCACTCGCAGCTGTGGTGTGCCACCGCATCGTGAGCAGCATAGCTGCTTGTGCTGGGGGGTGGGGGAGGAACGCTAGAGCTGAGGCCGACTCCATAGTGACGGCCCTCGGCAGCCTGTCCTCGGGTCCCAGGTTTCAAGCTGGCAATGGCACAGGGAGGAAAGTGCCCCGGCTTCCTCTTTAGAGGAGCAGGGGCCACTGACAGCCCTGGGGCGCACCTCCTTGGCCTATGGAGGGGAGCACAGCATGCAGCCTGGGGCTGCCCCAGCCATACGGGTGGGTTGCAGGGATCCTGGGTTGGAAGCAGTGACTGTGGCAGCTCTGGGCCAGGGCTCAGAACTGGACCCCGATGGCCTGGCACCGGGGGTGTTCTCCTCCTCCCGCTGTCCCAAGGGCGAGAGGGTGGGGTCTCAGGAAGTGGTAGTCTTGGACCCCATTCTGACCCTGGTTTGGGCCTTTGGGGACAAACCCGAGCCTGGCTCGAGTTCTGAGACCAGTCTCAGTCACTTCGGCATAGAAGTGACTCAGCAAGACCTGTTTGGCCCTCCCTCTACCCTGTCATTGCTGATGTGGAGCTACGCCATTGGCCCTGTCAGTCACGCCTTCCCCTTCCCTGCTTCCTACATCATCTCTCCCCATACCTAAGTGCCCACTCCCTTTGCCTTCTCTATATAAGCGAGAGAGATTGCTACAATAACGTTGCTTCGACAAGACTCCCAGCCTAGTGTGTTTCTTTTTGGCCGCCGACACTAGCCATCCAGCTCAGCCCCAGATAGACTCGGCTGGATCTGCCAGCTAGGAGCTGACACGAGACAACTAGTACCTCAGTTTTTTTATAAGGCTGACTCGAAGTCCTTAAAGAAAACTAACCTCTATAGACAATTACTACTTTTCATAGGCAATGCACCAAACCCTTGGTTCTATCCCCAAGGTGAGGAAAAAAAGGAGGAAGGAGAGAGATGGAGGAGGGGGAGAGAAAGAATGAGAAACTTTTTAGGTCTCTAATTCTCCTTGCTATTACATACCCGGCACATAAGTGCCAAGCACCTAGAGCACACATGCACTGTTCTAAGCACATGGCAAAGTCTTGCACTCATGGAGCATACATTAATGAAGAAGGTAGACAGACTTTTAAAATGTGCCATATGGTCAGGCCCACGCCTCTAACTTCAGTACTCAGGAGGTAAGCAGACCTCTCTGAGGTCATACACTACCATAGCAAGTTTCTGAGCAGTCAGAGATATATAGTTAGACCATATCTCAAAAACCTAAATAAATACCAGATAGTAGGGCCAGAAATATGTCTCAGTGGTTAAGAGAACTGGCTGCTCTTACAGAAGACCTGGGTTCGAGTCCCAGTACCCACACAGTAGTTCACAACTATCTGTGACTTCAGTTCCAAGGGATTCAACGTCTGTTTCTGATCTCCACAGGACCAGGCACAAACATGATGCACAGAGCTACATGCATGCAAAATACCCATACATATAAAAATCACAATAATAAAAAGGAAAACCAAACACACATCTCAGGAGGTCGCTGGCCTGCTGTGTGGGCGGAAAGAGGCCCGCTCCCAAGAAGGCAATGCTGGAGCAGAAACCAGAAATGATGAGCAGGCAAACATAGGAATATCTAGAAGATATGTGGAGTGCAAAGAGACCTAGGCAGGCAATACTGGGAATGCTGAAGGAAAAGCCAAAGGGTCAAGCTGACTAAGGCCATGAAGAACACACAAGTACTCTCATGAACTATCACTCTTTGCTGAATGCATTTAGCTTGATGTCACCAAGAGCCTCACCTCTTTGTTTCATACAAAAGCATACCTGCCAACATCACAAGCTCTTCTAAGGGACTCAAAATCAAAACTAACAGACAAACAAAAAACCTAAATATTTCCTATGACAGTGACTCTATGTATCCTAGAAAGGGTCTGCCAACTTCAGAAGACGGTGTTCTGACAAAGTCACACACCCTCAGACACAGCCATGCAGAGCATGTCACACACCCTCAGACACAGCCTATACCTGTCTCAACCTCTAAAAGCAGCAAAAGCAGTGACCAGAAATCTGGACAGCTGGGCAGAAAAGGGTCAACAGGACAACAGTGAAAAGCAGTGGCCTCAGTGTGCTCACCTTACAGTCACTGATGCTGCCATGTACCTGGCTGAATTCTCGGTTGAAAGTGTGGGTGAGAAGCTGCAGGCACTAAAAATAAGAGAAAGGTAGAAAGTCAGTTAGTTAAGGCTGAACATAAAACTCCAATGGCTAAAACAGTCCTGTACATGAGGAGAACTAACGCGCCCTACACCTATGCTAGCTTATACCTACGGATACGCTGAACAACAGCTAGCATACGTCTAGTTAAGGCAGTAAAGCAAATGGATTTCAACAACCATCCTTAATACAACCAAACAAATTACTATGGACATAGCTTAGAAGTGCCTGGGAGCAGAGCATGGTGGCCCACAATAGCATCAGAGAAGCAGAGGTAGGCAGATCTCTCTGAGTTCAAGACTACATACATAGTCTTGAACTTGCTGGTCTACATAGCAAGTTTCATGACAGCATGGGCTACATAATAGAGAAACCCTGTCTCAAAAAAACTGTTTGTGTTGAGGAATATAGCATCAGTACCAGGCACTGCAATATACATCGATAATTCCAGCACAGACAGAGTGAGGAACAGGTTGCTACAAGTTCAAGGTCAGCTTGATCTAGATACCAAGTTTCAAGTCAGCCAAGGCAATACAGGAAGACTGTGTCTCAGAAAACCTAAAGGAATGGACGTATCTCTAATTCTCAATTCATTAAAAGACATGTGTTGGGAATGTAGCTTAGTGGTAGAGTTTGCCTAGCATACATGAGGACCTAAGTTCAATTCCCCACACTGGAAAACCAAAACCAAAACCATGAACCCTCCTGGTTGGACACACTTTCCTACCACTTGACCACTAAGACGAGACAAACCAAAAAAAACCCTCTTAGTTTTCTATTTCCTCTGTCATCAACTACAGGCAACTAACTGTACACCCAGGAGTCATCGTCAAATTCTCCCCTTCTGCCATCCACCCAGAGCCCACTGCTCCCCTCTTTAAAGAGGCGTCCACGTGTCTAATGGATCACTGTAACAAGGAACTCTCTCTTCCTCAGTCTTACAAAGCTATCCGTTTTATTTCTGCTAAAGAAAACTTTTATTGTTGTTTAATTTAATGTATTTTTGGCAGTACTTAAGGTCAAATGCAGGGCCTTGCACATGCTGGGCAAAAATACCACTGAGCTATCTACCATTATTCCTACTAAAGAATTTTTAATCTTGTTTAAAATATGCAGGAACAAATAAAAAAAAAACATTTGAAATATTTACATCATTCCCAGGACCCACTGGGAAGTGTTGGATGCCCATCTAGGATCCCTTCCATTCCCTGTCCCTCTACCACATGAATTCCCTAAGCTACTGGATGCCCCTAGTGTGTTCTCACAATGCCAACTCAGACACAGCACTGTGAAATGCTTGGGACCTGTTCTTTTTTTCCCTTTTTTTTTTTGGTTTTTCGAGACAGAGTTTCTCTGTGTAGCCCTGGCTGTCCTGGAACACACTCTGTACACCAGGCTGGCCTCGAACTCAGAAATCCGCCTGTCTCTGTCTCCCAAGTGCTGGGACCCGTTCTTAAGCCCAGGAGCAAGGACTGACCCTTATTATTTCTACGTTCAGGATGAGTATTAGTGTCTTCAAAGAGAGCTGCTGAAAATGACGGGAACAGAGACTATCTCAGTGCTTGGAGGTAGGGACTCTAGGCACAACAGAAGGGGTTCCCCACCTTCGTAGCCAGCTCTTTCTCTCGGTCTACCAGGCTTTCAATGTCTGCTGAGTCGTAGCCACTGCTCTCGCTCGGTGTGATGGCGCTTTCAAAGGTGGTGGTGGAGATCTGGGAAGAGATGCTGGTGGAGGTGCTAAGGGTCCCACTGCTGAGGCTGGGGGACAATGAGTCACTCAGAGACTTAGGTATGCTGTCACCAAGTCTCTCCCGAAGCAGCAAGAAGTGTCGAGTTTTTTCCACCTGAGAACAGGAGCATCATTATCTAAGCTCATGAAGTGTTTTCATATGCAGATCATTATGCTTTCAAGTCACAGGAAATCAGAGAGCTGAGGAGTCATGGAGAGAGGGAGGGAGCAGGACTGTGTGGCTGCTGTCCTGCCTGAGTCCTTAACTTGGCCCAGTCTGCCCTTGATACCTCATGCAGGAGCTCCAGCTTCTCCAGCTCCCACTGGTGTTCCACAATGAGGCTGTCTCCACGAGGTCGCCAGCCCGCTAGGTTCTCCTCTCCTCGCACGTATGCCACCGAGGTATCCAAGACTTTCCTCCTCCGCCTCTGCATGCCTAACAGAAGAGGAATCATGGTTTTGGTTTTTTAATCCCCCAGATGAGAATCTAATTCCAATTTAAGACAAAACAAATTACTCTTACATATTTTTAAATGGCAAACTAAATTTGGCTAAATTTAATCTATGAGATTTTATTTATTAATAAAATTGATGCCAGGAATGGTGGTGGCACATACCTCCCACTGGTGCACGGAAGAGGCAGAAACAGGTAATCCTGTGAGTTTGAGGCTACCATGGTCTAAACACTGAGTTCCATACTAGTCTGGGGTATATAGTGAGACCATGTGTTAAAAAATAGAAAGAAAGCCAGGAGGTAGTGCTGCATGCCTTTAACCCCAGTACTTGGAAGACAGAGGCAGGTAGATCTCTGAGTTGGAGGCCAGCCTGGTCTACTACAAAGTGGGTTCCAGGACAGCCAGGGCTATAACCCAGGGCTATAAATGTTTTCTTTCATTTGAAATGCTGGGCTCAGACTAGGGCCTTGTGTAAACAAATGCTTTACCATTATTAACCAGTATCCCAGCCATAAACATGGACTTCTGATAATGTCCCTGGTAAAGCTGATGTTGTTGCTCAATAGTATGAGACTGACAAATGATCTTTGTTAAGGTGGTGTAGTACGCAGTTGTAAGGTTTTCTGAATAGCGAGGCTCCGTGGCTCAGAACCTATGATCCTAACACTTGGAAGGCAAGGGGCTGCTGTAGGTTGCAGGCCTGAACAAAATCCTGCCTTAAGAAATGCTTTCTAAGCCAATGATATTTTCTGTTTTTGTTTTTCAAGACAGGGTTTCTTTGTGTCTGTGTGACAGAGTCCTGGCTGTCCTGGAACTTGCTTTATAGACCAGGTTGGCCTCAAACTCACAGAGATCCACCTGCCTCTGCCTCTTGAGTGCTGGGATTAAAGGTGTGTTCCACCATGACCCAGTAAGGCAAAGTTATTCTAATCCTTTCAACAAGTTTATATTTCACAGCCTAGGGTACCTTGTTGGATACCAATTTTATGATTAT